>NW_019167860.1:3030689-3053197 GCF_002303985.1 Durio zibethinus | reverse complement strand
AATGAACAGCAAAGAATACCTTGAACAGCATGCGAGGAGGAGAGGCAGCTTTCTCAAGAACTTGCCAACGCAGATGCCGTAAAAGCTAAAGCAATAAAAAATGTAGAATGAATGATATACATGTATTTCAACAATGAACAGTTTGGTCACCATTGATCAGAACGACTTCTTGATAGATATTTGTCTGCATTATTTGCTGAACTATTAGAGCCGTCATGCGTAAATGCGTACATATAAAACTATGCCGCTTGAATACGGCGAGGTGATGTCCGGTTTGTTTGGGGCCTCTGCAAATGTAACAACAATATCGTATAGTATATATGAACATGCATGCACTGTACGTTTACATGTACATCTACGTTATAGGCGTTAAAAAACCCATGCATGCCTACTGCAGTACTACTTTTCCAATTTCATAATGTTTTTGTTTTCACCTCATGCATTAATTCTCCACTCATTAATTATACGATTTCGTTGTTTCTGCTAAATTAAATTTACGGGCAGTTTCAACCCCAAGCTTAACCATTTTATTAGGACGTGGATTCCAATAACGTTAGGTTTAATCTCCAGCATTTATAAATATTTTCCATTTTTTTTAATCTTATCCGTTTATGCACCAACAAAATTATGAGAAATTTGAAAATTAAAGGGGATCGTTCTGGATGAATCAATAACTTCTTTTATTACATATTACTCTCTCATTATCTAACTGTTTTTAACAAAAAAAAAAAAAAATTATGGGCAAACTCTGCAACTACAGGATGGGAGCTTGCACTTTTTATTGCACCAAGCTCCAATGGAGCTGCTGTTGCTGAGAATAAATTGGTTAGTTCTTATATAGAGTATTTCTTTAAAATAACCTTGTCCAAATTTCATTTAGTATTTGCCATTCTTCTTTCTTTTCATCTTGGTGACTATGAGAAATTAAGATTTTGGTTTTCCTCCGTTCAGTGTTCAATTAACTTAAAAAGTGTATGATATCCCGGAGATACAGCTAGCTTTGGGTTGTCATTGATATATCTTTAAATGCAAATTGGAGAATTGGAAGGTGTAACACTAGTAGTGAGAACAAACAAATCAGGAAGGGGCATACAACTTCGGTCAACCTTTGAGGCTCATTACAACCAAGGATCCCTTTCATGGAAGCAGTAATGTCATACCCCCAACTGATGCGCAAATGACAGCCATGGCTCAACAGCAAAACTTACATCATGCAGCAACAACAGCAGCCTCCCATGGCCATGGATGGCTACAATACCGAACCCTTCTGGGAATCCCTTTGTTGAGCAGAGCATGCTATCTCATTCACCTGAAACCTCTTCTTGCTTAATTTTAGGGATCCTGAAAATAATGACGTTTCTGTTCAAGAGTACATTGGCTTTGAAACATCGTGGAGGTATGCCAGGATTGTTTGGAAGATTCATGCTTGTACACCCCCAACTTGACCAACAGAGAAAACAAAAGATTTTATTTCTAATGGTTATTCTTTTGTAACCCCCACAAGCTGCCTTCCACAGGCTTTAGTCTAGATAGTTGTAGAAGCTGAGTGCTTAACAGATTTTATCCTCCTATTGAGAGCATCGAGTGATGCCAAGAGCCCAAACAGTAAAATAAATAAATAATTGAGTTGATTGCACATTTAAATTTGAAAAATACATAAATTTTGGTATTTAAAAAATAAAATATATAATTTTACACCCTAAACTTAAAATTATATATCACATTAACTCAACTCCACCTAATCATATCAACTTATACATATAAAGTTTGATAAATATGACTATATCGATCAATATTTAATACTTTTATTAATAAATGACATAACTATAATAAAATTATATTAATTAAATGCCAGAAATATTCGAATTTGGATTAAAGTAATTTGATCTTTTAAGAGTTTTTTAACTCAATTTGTTTATATGCCCACCCCTGAGATGTAACATTCAACAAGATTAGAGTTTGAACCCTCCTCCCTTCTACAATTCTTTCTCTTATTCTCAGTATGCAATTTTCTATGTATCAAAAAATAATAACAATAAGAGATATATTTTCTCAAAATTTAAGTATAAATAATGTAATTAATTCAAAAATAATTGGAGGGCAAAAGAACTAAAATTGGGTTTTCCTTTCAATTAATTGGAATATGTATATGAGGCGGCCTGTCCAATAAAGAAACTCAACTTGAAAAGCAAGCCAGATAAATGTAATATGTAATTTCTAACACAAGCAAGAAACGTTCAGACAGTTGGTTTACACATCAAAATAAGCGACGAACATTTAGACCGACCTCTCAATGCAACTCTTGCATCAAGTAAGCAAAAATGTATTGTTTTCCCTAACTAGGAAGTGCTCCACTTTTACTTGCAAAACAATATCCTGCTCCAGAATAGAAAACAACTTCCCAAGCCTGTATCTTTTAATTGCTGCCTTGCCTTCATTTTTTTTTTCAATGCATTTACCAACAAAGAAAAATTGCTAGTGACTAGTGGCCATACTAACGTTGGAATGATATAGAATATGAGCCAGTGTTTGGATCTTTGACAGCTTTGAAGTTGTCGACACTCATCCCAAATCGACCCAGAACAGAGTTGCCCAATTCTTTTAGCTTTCCTGCTCAGGGGACGTATATTTATTTATATATGGTTAGTGATGCATAAATGAAGCATGCAAAAGGATAAAAGAGTACTAAAATAGCTTCAACAATTTTACCAACGATCACTAGTTCAACATTCATAATTATACCATCAATATACAGCTTCATCAAATAAAATTTAAGCTCAATATCACCCCATTTCTATGATACAAACATTAAACATTGAAATAACAAAAATAAGTTGCAAGAAAATATCAAGTTCTCTTCGGCAGGAAACAATGCTCAGAAAAAATATCAGTGACCAGAATCAAATGCCAAACTGCTTCCATTTTCCATTTGATTTCAAAGCCTAGAATGAAATGCGAGATCCGAATGATATTCAATGGATGGTATGCAACAAATGCAGATTGCACACAGCTAAAGTGAATCATTTGACATGGGCACTTCAAGTCTAGTCTTCAATTAGAGATGGAAACCAATAACCAATAAATAAGATGCTTATTGCCATTTGCATTTAGTAACAAAAAATAGAATGATCTAAATTCGCTTAAGTAGTGCTTGGAAAAATGAAGTCAATATGGTATAGTAAATTTGGTTTATTAGATACATCGAGCTAAAGAAGTAACCAATAAATATAGGCAATAAGATTCAAATATAAAGGTATTTGGTATGTGATGAATGGGAATGTGAGCTTGAAAACCTCATTCTCATCTAAAAATTTCAAATGCACCTTTGAATACCACATACTAAATACAAAGGAATTTGACTCTAATTATTTTTGCACACATTAGGTACATCCATTAGTATATTAACTCAATGTATGAAATCTGAAAACACCCCTTAAAACTCACACTTTTAACGCAACCTTGAATAATGTAATCATAAGAGATTTAGTAATATGCCTGAGTCTCCCCCCTTCCTTTTCTCTTCGTAATATTTATTCAGGATATAATAATGTAGAGCAGTAAAGCATCCATCACATAGTCAAGGCAATATGAAGATTATGATCCACTATGTAAATGTCCATAAAAATAATTTACCTCGTTCAAGGAATGCAATACATGAGGCTGATCTTTGAGTTGAAAACAAAAAATGAGGCAAATAAAATGTAGAATTCAAGCTTACCAATCATCTCCTCTTTCATCTTTTCTCGTTTTTCTGCAGCCAGTGGTTCCAAGCGTCGAATGGCCTTCCTAGCCTGCTCATTAGAAGGATCCAATTCCAATATCTTTGTCATATCTGCAAATTTTATTGTACTTTTTTTCAGAAAAAAAGTTACAAACATATATAATGTTGACACATAAATCAAATCATCAAGATAGATCAATGGATAAGTTTTCAGGAACCGCAAAACAAAAAAATATTTCTGACTTTAGAATAATAAAAGAAAGAAACAATCAAATCAAATCGAACTCACCAGCGATAGCCTCTTCAAAGTGTTGAAGCTTTTCATGAGCTTCTCCTCGTCTAACAAGAGCCTTTACATAGGAAGGATTAAGTTCCAATGCTTTCGTACATTCCTTGATGGTTTCCTCATACTTCCCCTGAAAATGTACACTTTTTAACAATATCTATTATAAAAAAAAAGTTCAAAGAAAAACGATTATTCAACTTTAAGTAGAAAAAAAAAAAATACCAGCTTCAAAAAGCAAACACCGCGATTCGAATGACAAATGGAACGAATTTCAACGGAAGTAGGCATCTCCTCCGTAACTTGCAAAGCAATCCCATATTGTAGCAATGCCTCCTCGTAGTGGCCGTTTCCAAACAATTTATTTCCTTCCATTTTTGCATCATTTGCTTGTGCCAAAGCTTTCTAGAAACAGATTTTTTTAAAAATAAACAAAAGATAGCTATTATATTTCATTTTAATGATCAGTTAAGAAAAAAATAAAATAAAATAAAAGGGAAAGAAGAGAACCTCTTCCAATTCGTCGTCGTTCAAGGCATCTTGATAAGAATCGGGACCTTTCTGTTCGGATGATTGTTGATCGTGGGCGTGGTCTTCTTCTTCGTTGTCGCTGACGTCACGTTCGCTCGCTGTTTCAAATCCATCGGAAGCAGCATCTCCTCCACCCACATTTGATGATGCGGCGTCCACCGTATCCGAAGTCGTCTCGGATGATGAGGGAATCGCTTTCGTGGCTTGTTGTTGTTGTTGTTCATCGTGGTGAGTTTCAATCAGCACCATTTTTGGGGTTAGGATCAAAAAGTAAAAAATAGCCTTACTCTTCAAGCAAACAAACTGATTTATGCCAAGCCGAAGAAGAAATGAGATCAATAGCTTTAGACAAGCTAAAAGAAAAAACAATAATCAGCTTCCAGAAAGCTCTCAAAACGGTATCGTTTTTCTTGAATGTTAATAATAATTATATAAACAAATTATATTAGAATAGAACTGGGCTTTCCTTAGATTGGGCTTTCGAATCAGAAAAGAACTGCTAAAATGTTTTGGATTGGGCTTTTACATAGTGATCAAACTAGTCGGAAGACTGCTGCTAAAGTACTAAAACGAAACATCCTAATTCTTAAGTTACTAATAATTATTTGGTTCAATCGGTTAAAATTTATTTTTTTTAACGAAGAGATTTTAAATTTAAATTTTATTGATAATTATTTATTAAGATTATTTTAAATGTATAATTATAATCACATATTTTAAATTATCAAATACGACATATCTTATTCTAAATATAATTTTAAATTTTTAATTTTAACGATGGAGTTCAATCTCCAATATAATTAAAAATATTTTCTAAGAGTCCATTCGGACGCCCTACCACACTAAATCCTTTAAACGACATTAAAATCCAGCCTCCTTAATTGTTTTAAATACTAGAATGGATTTCGTTTCGAAATTTTTTTATGTATAAAAAATAATTTTGAATTAAATAATATTATAAATAATATTAGTGAATAAAAAAATATTATAAAGAATAGTTTTTTTTAATAATAATAAAAATATTATATTTATTAAAAAAAAAAATTGATAATTAAAATAATTTATTTGCAATAATTTTTATTATTTCTCATTTGTGATCATAAAAATTAAGAATTTTTTTTTTATAAATTATTATATTACAAAATACAATTTGTATTTTGGAATACATGAAAATTTTTTATAATAATTTTTGCATTTGATTTTTTCTCGTTACCAAAAATGATTATAAATATAAAACATAAAAATTTTAATTATTGAAATCAAACTAAATTTGGGGCGTGATAATGGAATCTATTGTTGTCAAATAGTTTTAAAAAAAATAACACGTAGATAACCTTTTTGGATCAAGCCAATTTTGAGGTAGCTTTGTAATAGTGAAACCAATTATTTTAAAATTTATTTATCAAAAGATTCATATTTGATCTTTTTTATGTAAAAACAAAACTATTTTATAAAAACTATATGATTAAGTTATAAATGAAAGTAATCATTAACTTATAATATGATTTATATTAGGTTGTATTTATCAAATGAAGTTACTGAAAATAAATTTTAAAATTGTTTATATTAAATTATATAATTATATTTATCATATAAAAGTATTGAAGTAAATTTTAAAATTATTTATAATATTATATAATTTGATACTCTTTTTATTTTAAATTGAATATTCACATCTAACTTGAGACGGAGACTGAGAAAATTTGAATTTAATTATTTTTTATTGTTTCTTTACTTTTTTATAATATTGATAAACAATAGATTTAAATGCTAAAAAGTAAAAAAAATAATATGAAAATTTTAAAAATTTAGAATTGTATGAGTTAAAGGAAATAAAAACAATTTTGAGACAAACCAAATTAAAGAAATGTGGAGATTTAATTTGAGAAAAAATTAATATGTTTTTATTTTGTTGATTAATATATTTTATCTGTTAATTTTTTATTTGAAAGTTAGCTAACTATTATTAATCAATTATATCTTTTTTATTTTTTTTCTTTATCACTTCTAAGTATTCAAAACTTTTTTCCCCAACAAATCAATTTTTAACATTTTATTTGAAAATTATAAAAAATTATAAAATTTTATGAAAAATATTTTAAAAAGAAGAAAAAAAAATAAATTAATTTAAATAATAAAAAGGTTTTTTTACCAATAAAGAAAAAAAAAAAAACACATGTAACACTTGCATGAGCAAAGTGACCCATATAATTAAAGAAAATCTGATCATAACATGAAACCTTAAGTTGGCCAAATAAAAAAAAAAAAACTCTAAATTAATAAAATTCTTGCATTAGATTGAATGAGGATAACTTTAATATTATGTTATATCGACAAATCACTATAAATATTGAAAGATCTTTTTATAAAGCGGCAGAATGGATTTGAAGTAAAATTACTTAAAAAGGTTTTTTTTTTTTAGTGTACGTGACCAGGATTACAAAATGAAATGTAATTTTTTTTTTCTTTTCATAAAATTTCAATCCCAAAATTGTGTTGGTTGAGATGTCCTTTTTGATACTTTGAACCAAAAAAAACAAAGATTTAAGAGACATTGAATTGTTCACAATAATTGAACAGACTATGAGTGGGGACCCTTCGCACCTTGATAAATGAGCAGCAACAGCACTCATTTCAAAATGAAAACAGACGAAATGCGACAAAGATAAATGAGCCCACACTGATCATGGCTTATAGCTATGGACCCTATTAACGAATCGTAAGTTTTTCTTTAAAAAAAAAACAAAAAAAATCATTGCTTTCACGAATTAAGATGCTAACCTTCCACCAACTCAGCCGTCAATAACTGTTGCATTCAAGTAAGCTGGATTTCGTTCTAAGTTCATGAATTTGTTTGTTGAGATTGACTTAAATTCTTATGTCATCCGTTGCCAATAGAAACATTGTACTAATTTGTATTAGCGAATTAAACCTCATGTATATTCAAATAAGCTATCATCACTAATTGATGTTAAGCCAATCAATCAGCTGTAAGATAGTTTTATAATAAACCTCACGTCTCCTTTACTTAATCAGGCTCCAAAACGAAGATAAAAAAAAAATTGTAAATATTAAAATCTGAATCTCATCTATTTAATGTCACTTTTTATGATAATTAATTAATCTTGTCATTATGCACTTTTTTTTATAACAATTCTATTTTATTCTTTTTTCTCGATTCATAAAATATTTGACTAAACAATAATCAAAATCTCAATATTCGAAATAGGGATCTCCAAGATGAAATCGGTTTGCAGTTAAAGTTTTCCTCAAATAAACATATGATACCAATCTAATTGTATAAGAGAAAAAAAAGATAGATGACAGAAAAATCAATATGTTTTTTTCAGTGACCATATCTACATTAACTATTAATGTTAAGAAATTATTAGTAGTTTAAAATGTGATGTATCCCACATTGGATAAAAAAATTAATTATTGGTAAATACACTTAATTTTTGTATTAATTTTGTTCATATTTTAAATAGTTATATTTAAAATATAAATAATTATTATATAATAAATGATCATAATTATTTAAATATAAATAGATGATTGTTCATATAGGTCGTTACTATATAAATGGTCATAATTATTTGAATAAAAATTTATGTCATTCATTCATTATAAATGGATATTTCAATATAACTATTTTCATTACTTTAATTGAAGAATTTGAGACTTTGTTATATCTTAAAGATATAATTACTTTTTAAAAAAATATTATTTATGCTTCAAAGTTAAAATTCTTTTTTATTATTTCTATTATCTTATTTATTTTTTCTAACAATTTAAAAGAAATTATGTAAAATTTATATTTCGCTTGAGGAATATATAAGGAAAAGAAATTAACAAAATCGACTTTTGAAATATATATGACAAGTTTCAAATGTGCAAATGATTTTATGTTTTCATTTGGCATCAAAAGAAAATTAAAAGAGTGTCGCAAATATGTTGATGTTCAAGTATGTAACTAATTCATTGTTTTATCATGTTCCATGAATTCAATTTCTTGATTACTTTTACATTGTTTAGGCTAAAATTTATTAATTGATAATTCCAAAATTCAAATGGAATAGATTTGGAATTTTGGCAGATAGTAATGCAAAAGTAACGGATTGGAATTGTCTTTTTTTGAAAGAAAAATAAAATTGACTCAATGCAATAGGCACTTTCGTTAAATTACTATATCAAAATATTAGTTACACCCTAATCATACCCAAGCCTTAGTTTAAAAAAGTAATAATAATAAAAATTTTATATTGAATAAGTTACATGGTGGTCATAAGTTTAAACCAAATGATGCTATTTTATGCAAAATAATTCTTTGGAATCATGTTTCATGACTTGTTTTAACATGGTGATCTAGATATAAATATATTGATCACAAAATGATTTTGAAAGTATTTGAAATTAGAATTAAATATATTATGAACTCTTATTTTATATAGGATATTGGTCCTATGAGTAAAGTTTGAATTTATTATATATCCAAAAATGTTATGACCAATTAAAAATAATAAATAATAGAGATATGTACTTAGACTGCATAATGGTAGAGAAATAAAGTTCTCATAAAATTTTTAAATCAAGTTTGGAGATTTTAATAGCTAGGAACTTGGAATTGGCAATTGGGTAGTTAATATATGCATTGGAAACTCATGATAACATTTAAAGCAGTTAGTTTTTCACTAAAAGCTATAAGTATAAATGAGATAACTTTAATAGCTAAATCTACATGATTTGTAGGTATGATGTAAATTATTATGGTTAGTCTAGAACAGCCATAAGCCAAAATTGATGCCATAATTTTGATTACGTTATGCTAATTTTTTATCATGTATATGGTCTAATTTATGGAGTCTACAAATGATTTATCATCTATGATTTTATTAAAAGTTTTGAAATATAGTGAACATTTTAAAGTATATTTACTTTTGAAGTTATGAGTGATTCAAAAATTTTGTGAATACGAAAACTTTTATAATAGTAAAAAAAATGCTATTTGATCCATTTAGGTGATGGAAATGGTTTTGTTCATGGTAATAAAATTATTATTAATGTCTATCATGAAATAGATTTATATATGTATTTATGAGTTGGCATAAAGTCTTAAAAGTAGACTATAGAAGTATGATTATATTTGATATCATACTTATTAATATAAACTCTTATATTGAGTGAAAACACTATATGGGTCTTAGTTTTTAGTGGCGTTTTTTTAACCGTTTAGCGACGTTTATTAACGCCACTATAAGGTTGGGCGTTTGTGAAAAAACGTCACGCAGAGTGTTGCCTATACACGCATCACTGTAAATAGCGACGTTTTTGAAAAAACTCCTCAATATTAACGACGTTTGTATGTGAAGCGCCACCATTTTAGTGACGTTTATATCTTAGAGACGCCGCTATTTCAGTGACATTTTTATGAGAAAAATGCCATTGTATTAACGGCGTTTGTAACAAAAAACATCGCTACTTTGCATGGCATTTGAATCTGAAAACGCCTCAATATTTGTAGCATTTGTATCTTTTAAGCATCGCTAATTCAGTGGCATTGTTATGAGAAAAATGCTATTGTTTTAGTGCTGTTTCTATAAAAAGTACCACCGAACTAGCGGCATTTGCTGAAAAAAGTGCCGTTACTTATAGTAGCGTTTTATGCTACAAACGTCACTAAATTATTCATTTAGCAACATTGCCCAACGCAAACGCTGTCATTATATAAAAATATATTTTTTATAATATTTATAATAAATTTTATTTTGGTAAAGAGCTTAAATTCAGAAACTAAATTTAATATTAACTTCATTCACGTTTAAATATATATCTAATTAATACAAAGTTTAATAATTAGTATAATAACATTCAAATATTGTAAATACATTAACCAAATAAAAAATTAAAATGTATGAAATGGATGACTACATACATTTTATTGGCTGCCAATTAATGAAAAAAATTTTTCATCTTGGTGACTAGCATGCTCAACAACCTACTGAATAATACCATACAATTTTTAATACTTCATTGTATGCTTATTTTTTATTTAAAAATTTTAATATTTACTAAATATAATACCTGAGTTAATGGAGCACCAAGATCATTTTCTGAAAATTGTTGTTGCACAAAATTCATAAGATGATTGAATCAATTATGCAACTACTGAAATTTGCACGCTCTAGCTCCATTCTAGCACGTTTTTCTTCAATTTTGGCATGCTTCTGTTCTCTTTTTGCTTCCATTTGCTAAAAAGATTGTTGCATAGTTTGCAACTCCCCTTTCAATATTGAAATGTCTCGCGAAGACTGACTTGCTAAGAGTGTAAATTACGAAGAGTTATGTCCATAGTAGGTAGATGGTGTTAGACCCAATCTAAGGCCTTGGACCCATCTGTGCCTTTCTTTTCTAGCAACTTCTATGAATATCCGATTTTTTATTTCTTGCATGTTGAGAGAACCTTCAGATACTACTTCAATCTCAGTAGCCATTTTCTCTTTCGCTTTCTCTTGTGAATTTGTCATATACAACAATCAAGTTTAATGACTAATTGATTATATGTTAAAAAGAGTTAATATTTACTTTATGTTAAAATAGATGATACAAATTACTACAATTTCTTGTGTTTCAACATTCATGTAAGATCTATATTTTTTTATGTGTGTTATATGAAAAAATTTCGCACGTCCAATTATACTATCCATCTCATTCTCTTATACAAAAAACATATGTTATTTGATAGGATACATATCAATCGTAATTTATTTATGCATATAAATCCTGTCAAATCAAGTATTAAAATTTTGAATAACTTTAATCTCTTTTATTTATATTTTGGCCCTGTAACAACACAACAATATTAAATATACGCGAAGAATAAAAGCATTTTGGGCTTTCACACATATCGATCATGAAAACTAATTCAATTATTTTCTTTCAGTTTAATATGAAGGATTGAAGTCATTCAATATGTTGAAAAAATCCAAAATTTATTTGTATATTTGCCTTTTATATGCAAAAATATTCCCAAACAGAAATAACTGACAATTTTTTCTCCCATATCAACCATAGAAACCAATTTCAATCAATCGGACTAGCTTAATATCAAGTATTGAAGGTATCGAAACTATTAAAAATCAACAATAACAACAACCATATAATAAAGGTGTAAATATACGTAAACAGTAACTTTTCATACATATCATCTGTGTAACTAAGTTCAAAACTTTTGATAAGTTTAATATCATGTATTGAAACAATCAAATCTATTAAAATAGAACAATAAATGTTAATTTTCATATTTACCTTTCAACGGTAGAAAAAGTTCATTAATTGGAATAAGTTAATTATCATAAACTTACAGTTTCTTTTTGCTTTCTTGCAAAACTTTTTGATCCACTTGTGTGGCTATATTTCTGTTGCTTTCTGCTACCAATCCCAATCTGTTCTCTTTCCTGTCATAAAAAATAATTGCTTATATGATAGAAATATAAATATTACCAACTTAAACCATCAAACACTTTCATCATTTCATTATATTATACAAAGTTATAAACTACTACCTCTTCTTTTTTTGAGAACCAAAATCTAACCAGTTGTTCATATTGTCACCTAATCATATTACGGGGTAGCTTTTGCATCATCGCCTCTACAATACTATTTTGATCGAAATACTTATTCTTTAAACTATGCTTATAATCTTTCCGTTTCTTTCCTAAGGACTTAAGCACATATGAAGTTGGTATTTCAAGTACAAATCTTGACTGTAATAATACAATAAGAAAAGTTTGAATAAGTAAACAAAATGTAAAATTAAAAATTTGAATATATCTAATTAATTATACTAATACCTCAATAAAGTTTAACGCATCAGCCTTAACTTCTTATGCCATGTTTCATAATGAATAGGCAATTTCATTCCATTATGGGCTAGCATGCCTAGAAATCTAGCCAATAGTTGAGCCTTTTCACCAATTAGTTACCTATCAGAGCTTGCAGACACTACAATACGCTAGTTAGAAGGTAGTGCAAATAATTCTTTTAAAGTTTTTCGACCTCTGGTCCTCCGTTGACCATTATTATCAACTATAATAAATATATAATATATTTGTAAAATCACAATACTTTTATCATTATTCTCGAATTCTAAAATTGGAGTATATCATACCTGAATTCGAATTTAAAGCATAATCAATTGATGGCGTACTATCTAAACCTGGACCTCTCGTATTATCAGATCCAATATTAGTTGAAGGGTTAAAAGTGACGGAGTTAGATCTAATAGTACATTCATTTTCCTCAAAAGGATTCAATCCATAGCTAATATCTACAGGTGTTGTAGACGATTTTGAACTAATATCTCTGATATATTTTTCTTTCAACTTACTTCTTCTCATTATAGCTTACTTACATCATAAAAGCAAATATAGAAAAAATAGTTCAGAAGATATATAAAGACATTTTCAATTTAAGAAATCAAAACCTACGATGTATAAAAAACATATCGATTTAATTAAATCAAAATATAATGTATGATTTAGAAGACAATAATTATACAATAGCAAATGTGACATTATTTACATACTATTATTCACTACATTATGTCTTAAACACTCGAATTATAAATTATAGGTGCACGGAATCATGGTTCATAAATGTCTTCAGTAACATCTTCGCAGACCCAATGAACGTAGGTACTGGAGATATTTTCATCCAAGTTTTGTTTAGCAAAAGGATAACATTCAATTCTATGTTCAACATCATCTTTGGTATCTAACCCCATATCAAATAATTCTCTAGGTGTGTTTCAAAAAACAATAAACCAACCCAATTCTTTTAGATCTTCAAAGTAAAATACTTGTTTGACTTGAGATGAAAATACATAAGGTTCATCGATGAGGTGTTGTCTTGTGTGAATTAATCGAGAAAAATTAACAAGTGTAAATCCATACTGATATTTCTTAAGACCTCTCGTACTATTCACATCTACCCAATCACACGAAATAAGATAATTTTTCCCTTGCCATAATAATCCAACTCAATGATATCATTAATCATGCCATAATGAGAAGTATGACATTACTTACAGTTGCTCCTAACCATTCATAAAAGTTTTTAGTGAAAAACTTATTAACCTCTCGAGGGGTTTGATTGTCGATAATGTGCAGGATCTTTCAAATTATTTATATACTCACTATAAAGTATCATAATAAAGTATTAACACAAAAAAATACAATAAATTATGCCTATTGTAATGTATAATTTGCTTGCTAAACAACTTACGTGCGAAACGATTCAATTGAGTCATGATGAAAAAGAACATATCAATATGCTTGTGCCCAAGATTTATCATCTAACTCCACCAATTCAGCTTTGTCTATGGGTTGTCTAAAACTTTAAAAAAGATAATTGTAGGCCAAGTCTATATGCTGCATTCCAACATTTCTCGAAGGTCTATTAAATCTTGTTTCAACATCTTTCAAATAACGATAATAAAATGTCATACACTCTTATGCTAAATATCATTCAGCAATAGAACATTTCAGATAACGTTTGTTACGATAATAAGACTTTAACATCTCCAAAAACCTATAGCATAAAACATTAATCATATGTTATTTTAAGTAAATTGGCTTGATAATCAATAAAAATGTAATCAATATATTAATAAATAATACCTTTCAATATGATACATCCATCGATAATAAACCGACCCAACGACCTTTGCTTCATATGGAAGGTGGATAACCAAATACATCATAATAGTGAAAAAGTTTAGAGGAAAGATCTTCTCTAAATGACATAAAGTAATCACGGATCGATCTTGAACTTTGTCAAGCTCTTCCATATTCATACATTTTTAACATAGAGATTTAAATATGTTACTCTATTCAATTACCACAAAAGTCATTTGCTTTGACATTGATGAGCGTAAAGCAATTGGAAGTAAGTCTTACATCAAAATGTGATAATCATGTGACTTCAATGATGATAGTTTTTGCTCCTTCATATTCACACATCTTGATATATTTGACGCATAGCCATCTGAAACTTTGATTTTTTCAAAACCTTATAAAACATATCTTTTTTGACAAAACAAGCATCAGACAATCGATATTTACTATTAGAAAGCAACATCAGATGAAGGTTTGGGTGAATCCCTATATCAACTAGGTTAAACCGACTCTTTAAATCATCATTGGATCTTCTATTCGCATTAAGAATTATCCCGATAAAATTTTTGTAAACATTATTCTCTATGTGCATCAAATCAAGGTTATGGCATAATAAATTATATTCCCAATAAGGTAACTTAAAATATATACTTCTTTTTTTTCACAACTCATACTCGTTGGGGTCATCTACTTCATCGTCCTCTTCATCATTTTGAACATCAAGATCATTAACTTCTGTATGACTATCACCAACTTGCATAATACAAGGCTAGACACCTTTAAAGATGTCCCTCACTCTTTTCCTTGATGAAATCATTTTTTCATATGTAAAATTGATATCTTTTAACTTTGATAAGATAGTAGACCCATTAATGGGTAAAGACGATCTCTTCAACTCTTCAGTTTTATTAATGAGATGTTTTTAAAATCTAAATCGATGATTATCATCTAACCATCGACGATGTCTCATATAACAAAACTTTTTACTATTACGTAACCACATCAAACATGTCTATGCAGCATAATATGGACAAGCATAATGACTTTTTATACTCCAACTAGATAAATTCACATAAGTAGGAAAATTATTGATAGTCCGTAATAAAATAGCACGTATATTGAAGTTCTCTGTATTTGATGCATCATAAGTCTCAACTCCTTCTCATAATTGCTTTAACTCTTTAATAAGAAGTTGTAAGTAGATGTCTATATCATTACTTGAACTTTTTTCTTCGAGAATTATCATAGACAATATAAATGACTGTTGCTTCATAGCAATCCAAGGTGGCAAATTGTAAGAAATCAATACAACTGGCCAAATACTATAAGAAGTACTCATTATTTGGAATGGGTTAAATTCATTAGATGCCAGTCCAAGCATAATATTTCGAGGATCAAATGTAAAGTTTGGAAACCTAGAATGAAATGACTTTCATGCCAAAAAATTTATAGGATGCCTCAATGATCCATCATCCGTCTGCTTCTCATGATGTCATCTCATTGAATCTGTAGTTTTGAAAGACATGTAGAGTCGTTGCAGTCTTGGTATTAATGAAAAATAGCGTAAAATCTTAACAAGCTTTTTTTTGACACATACCTCATCACCATCATCATTCAATCTTTTATCGAAGTTTTTATCGACCCAACGAGAAATACCATACAAATGATAAGATTTTTTATTTTTTCTATCCCCCAATACAACATGCAATCATTGGGATAGCTATGAGTTTTCTCATATCCGAGACCTAAATCCTTAATCATCTTCTTTGATTCTTTACAAGATTCAGAGATTTTTACAAAAGAAAACATTTTTTTCATAAACTGTAATAATAAAATCAAAGAGTTTTTCGTCCATCCACATAACCATTTCAAGTGAAAAAGATGAACACAAAAAGATAACCTTGAATGCTTTGATCTCTCAAAAAGTTTTTCATTCATCTCTTCAAGCAACCTATAGAACTTTGATGCTTTTCCTCTAGGTTGTTGGTCATGTACACCTATCCCAGGTTCACCAAATTCATGCATTTCAATATTTGACTGATTAAATCCTTCATTTTCGTGAGAAAGATTACGAAAATTTTGGTTATGAATGTTAAAAGCATCTCGCAACATGCCTTCAATGTCATCTGCTACAAATGGATCATGTTGGTGATGTTGAGCCTTTGATATTGAAAGAATTGTGTGGAAGACCTTGACGGTACAGAGTCTTTATGAAAATATCAATTAACATATCCCGATAGAAATTCAATATAAATTAAATGCTCAAAACAACTTGACGTATTTGTCACTCGATATTAGCATATTTCACACATGGGCATAATATCATATTATCTTCACTTGTATTCTCAAATGCAAAATTAAAAAAAAATTTCACTCTATCTTTGTACTCTTGACTTAATCTAGACTTTTGCATCCAACTCTTATCCATTTATTATTTGCTACATAATCAGACCAAATGTATAGAAATAATTAATATGAAAACGAGCATGTACAATTGTATAGTTTACTATGTTTTAAACAAAAGATAATAACAAGAATAGTACTTACACAAAATAATAACTCCTTGGTGTGAAGTAATTTATCAGCTACCAGATATTATGATTGTTAAAACTCTACTGTTAAAGTAGACAGTACCCAAGAGTATATAGTATTAGGGTTGACATTAGGTGAAAAAATGTGGGTTTTATAGAAAATTTTTTTCACGAAAAAAAAAATCGTGAATTGCAAGAGCTGAAGGAATAGTCGATTGAAGTAAAAGCTAACGTCAATAAGTTATTAATAGTCAAAATAGAGTTCTAAAAGACAATGCTCAAATACTAAAAGTGGAAGGAAAGGGAAAGTAAATTGTACTTGGTTTAGAAAGATATAATAATGAAGATGAAGCTTGAAGTTGGTGATTGGATGCACTAAATTTGAGAAGATTTTTATTTGATAGGATTATGGACGGCGTTTACTAACAAAAAATACCAACAATAATTGCCTCTTAAATATTTTTTGAATATATTATAGGCGCCTTGAACATATCACCATAGAAATTCTAACACTATTATTGAAAGCATATATCCAAGAAAGATACCTTTAATAATTCATATCACAGTTTGTAGTTAATTACTGAAGGCGGTTACAAAAAATAATGCCTTCAATAATTTCACTAAAAAAATTTTTGCTGATTATTGAAGACGTCCTGTATTATGACATGTCTTCAATATACCGTGATGGTAATGGAAGGCATTTATTTGAACAAGCACCTTCAATATAACTTTAAACTTAGTAATCCATCACAAAAGGCATTTGTTAGAAACAGAAGCCTTCAAAATTTTTTCACTAAATATTTTGAGAATTATGAAAGGTGTCTTTTACTATAAAATACCTTTTATATACCACTACACATATTGTAACATTGTTATTGAAGGCGTATAGTTAAGATAGACGTATTTAATAATTCCTCTCACTGTTTGTATATAATTACTGAAGGCGATTTCAAAAAATAACGCCTTCAATAATTTCTCTAATAAAATTTTTTCAAATTATTAAAGGTGTCTTTCATTATAAAACGTTTTCGATATACCACGATGGTAATGGAAAGCATTTATTAGAAAATGGGCCTTCAATTATTGAAGGCATTTATTAATAACAGACGCCATCAAAATTTTTCCACTAAATATTTTGAGAATTAGTAAAGGCATCTTCTACTGTAAAATATCTTCTATATACCACCACACAAATTGTAACACTGTTATTGAAGGCGTATATTTAAGATAGATGCCTTTAATAATTCCTCTCACAGTTTGTATATAATTACTAAATGTGGTTTCAGAAAATAACGCATTTAATAATTTTCTTAATAAAAGTTTTCAGGATTATTAAAGCATCTTTTATTATAAAACGCCTTCGATATACCACGATGGTAATGGAAGACATTTATTAGAAAAGGCGCTTTCAATTACTGAAGTCGTTTGTTAATAACAGAAGCCTTCAAAAATTTTTTACTAAATATTTTGAGAATTATTAAAGGCATCTTCTACTGTAAAATACCTTCTATATACCACCACACAAATTTAACATTGTTATTGAAGGCGTATATTTAAGATAGATGCCTTTAATAATTTTTCTCACAGTTTGTATATAATTACTGAAGGTGGTTTTAGAAAACAATGCCTTCAATAATTTTTCTAATAAAAGTTTCCAAGATTATTAAAGACGTCTTTATTATAAAATGCCTTCGATATACCACAATGGTAATGAAAGGTGTTTATTAGAAAATGTGCATTCAATTACTGAAGGCGTTTGTTAATAACAGACGCATTCAAAATTTTTTCACTAAATTTTTAAAAATTAGTAAAAGCGTCTTTTAATGTAAAATACCTTATATATACCACCACACAAATTGTAACACTGTTATTGAAGACGTATATTTAAGATAGACACATTTAATAATTCTTATAACAGTTTGTATATAATTACTGAATGCGGTTTCAAATCACAACACCTTCAATATTTTCTCAAAAAAAAATTTTTGGATTATTAAAGGCTTCTTTTATTATAAGCCGCTTTCAATAATTTGTTATAAACTTTAGAAATCCATACTTATTGAAGGTGATTTTTTTCTGAAAATACCTTTTATAATTTTTAAGATTTAGAAAAAGGTATTTTTCTATAAAAAAAATACCTTTAATAAGTTGGGTGGACAATTTTAAAGGCTTATAATTAAAGGTATTTTTTTTTGTAAGAAACACCTTTTATAATCTCCAATAAAATTTTCAAGTGATTATTGAAGGTGTTGTTCCACGGAAATGCCTTTATTAATTAATTTTGTATTCATTTCCCTGTCTTGAACATAGGAAGTTGCAGAATCTTGGTACACAAAATGATTAGAAGCTGCGTTATTCTACCAAACAAACCAAACCCTTTAACATATTTCTATCAAACCATTGCTTTCTTTTTCCAATTCTTCACCTCTGACCTTCAACAAATCACCACTGCGAACCTCTATTTTAAGTTGGTAAATCTTTTTTTTTTAGTTTACTGTATTATTTATGTCGTCAATAGAGAATCTTTGTTTTTTCAGTTCCTTAATATTGGCATATACGTTTATATATTTTCATTAATATTGGCAAGTATGCTGTTTCTATGTAGTATGCATCCCTCTCAATTATGGTTTGCTAAACCTTATTGACTAATATTGTATTACCGAATGATATTGTATGATATTGGGGGTTTGAATAATATTTCATGCTGAATGGTTTGCTGAACTTGTTGTCTGATATTGTTTTGTTGAATGGGTTTGAATGGGGGTTGAATGGTGTTTTTGATGGTTTGCTGAAGGGTGTGTATGAGTACATTACTGAATAGTGTGCTAAATGATGTTTTTGTTCTCAATATGGTATTGGTTGTATTAAATTAAGTACAATGATCAATTTAGAGGGTCATATTGTGTAATTCATATAATTATAATCAACATTATAGGTAATATAGGCTCCGAACAACATCATTCTCCTTCTAATGAACATGCAAAAGAAAAAAGTGTAGGCCAAAAAGGAAAAAAAAAAGGCCCAAATAAACAAATCAAACTGACTGACATAAAAATTCATGTTGACTTTAATCAAAGTGGGCAGTCTATGTCAGAAGGAGCTGTCAAGATGACTATTCATATTGGAGCCATCATCCGTCGGAGGATTTGAATTACGTACACCAATTGACGACGAGTTTCTGATGATCTAAAAGATGAGATATGGCAGCTCGTTGTGGTATGTTTATGCAACTATTTTATGAAATTTTTTATATGATCATTTAAATGAAATTCAATGTGTTGATACTATTTGTGTTAACTTATTTAGGAATGGTTCGATATCCCAATTGAGTGTAAAAAGATTGTATTGCAATCTACTGAAAAAACTTTCAGAGACTTTAAAAGTAGATTGATAATTCAATATATTTTACTAATGGTTGGTGAATGTGATGTTTTGGCTGTTCCACCTACGGCATATACATATGTCATAAGTGTGGAAAATTGGATAAATTTTGTTTAATCTCAACTTTCAGAAGATTTCTCGATACGTAAACCCATTACCAAATTAAACCAAGTTTATAAGTCTTTATGCAATATAGCCTTTAATTTTCATATGTGATTGACCTAATTTCTTGATTTTGTAGAAAATCAAAGAACAACATTGGGACATTCGGGCCAAACAGCAATATCACCATCGGATAGTAAGAAAAGGATATGCAACTGTGAAGTATGAGCTTGTATGTCTTCGCATACTTGTTTTATACTCATTAATGAATATTTATGAACATTCATTTCATACATTGTGATTCTTTTATTATAGTAATTTAATAAAAATTAGTGAGCTCAAACACAGAAGTTTTCAGATGGAATGTCTGGAAACAAGGACATCTATAGAAGGATGAATCTTTCGCAGATGAAGCAACCAAGGAACTGGCAAAAAAGATTATATGTATAACTACTTTTTTGTTATAATGTATGATTAGCAATGTGATTGTATGCATGAGTGTATACTAGCTTGTGTAGATTTGTTCTAATAGCCCAACTTATTATTATCTTTCAGGATGATTATGCTGCTAAAGAAAAATCTGGTGAACTGGTAACCCAGTATGATGAAGATCATTTGTCTTTAGTATTAGGCGCTAAAGAAAGGCCTAGTCAGGTTCATGGGGTTGGTAAATTTATCTTGCCATCAACGTATTTTGGTAAACAACCAAAAATCCCACGAATGAGAAATGCATAATATGAAGCAATAATTTCGCAATAATAGCAACAAATTAATGACCAGGAGCCACGTTTCAATGACCAATAGCAAAGACTCATTGCTTTGGAGTCCATGTTGGTAGTAATGCAGCAGATAATGCCAGTACCCTAGCCTGATAGCATTGTCCTCGTGTGAGAAGTTGTCGATGCAAGTAAGGAAGCGATCCCATCATTCGCTACCACCCAAGAAGTAAGATTTTTATTATAATTTGAATATTAATTTGATTATTATATTGATTGATTTGGTTTTAATACTTATAGATAAGTTTAATATTGTAGGAGGATGTTCAGCCTCAATGTTTGACCCTTGCCCAAGCTTCTATAGATGACTTAACAAAATATTCGCTGGAGAATTGTACCGATAAAATCCATTGAGGCTGAATGAGACTTATTTGATAAACAATCATTTTCTTTCATTGGTGTGGATAAGGTGAAAGAATTTTGTGAAATGGATGAATTATCAGCTGCTAAAATCGTTACCTATATGAGGTAAGCTTATAAATACAAATATGCACAGTCATGTATAGAGAGCTGAAAGGGAGACAGTTGACAAACATATTTCGATTCATTGACCCCAACTTCATTAGTAAACAGAGTGGCACAGTCATGTATTGTGCTAATCATGTGATCCAATGCATGAAAAGACCAGCTGATTATTATTTGCTCCCATATAATACACAGTAAGCTATATTTAAACCTCAATTACTTTAACCTGTTCCATTATATGATTTGATGCTTATTTTGAGCATATCATTGTTATTATTTTATAGTCGTCATTGGGTGCTTATTGTGATTGACACCAAATCCTTAACGCCATACCTTATTAATTTAGTTAATCGAACGAGGATGCCTAACCCCGATATTGAAACTTTTATAAAGAGATATTACAGTACTTTATTATATTATATATGTTCTGTTTCTTCATGTTGTAAATTTTATTTAGGTTTCCACTAATTTTTTTTCTTTTTAATTTAGGGTAATATTTACATTCAATAAGAAGATAAAAAAATCGAAATGGGTATCATTACCGGTAAATGTCAAATTTATTCTTTTAATGCTGAGTTTGTATAGATAACTATTTTCTAAATCGACTCAATTTAATTTTCAGGTTCCTCGTCAACCCGGTAATACTGAATGTGGATATTATGTCCTTCATTTTATGCGAGAGATTGTGTTACATGATTTTATGATCACACCGTTTAAAGTTAGTATAAATTTCATAAACTCGTTATATATTCAAAAAAAATAAAATGGTACGTTATGTTCTTATTTCTTAACATTTCTTCTGATTTTTTTTAGTGGGAGGGTAAAGAAGCTTCACAGAAGAGGAGCTAGATGAAATCCATAAAGAATGGTGTGATTATGTATTGTCATTTATCAATGTTGATAAACCTTTAGGTTAGACATTGTTGGTTGATTGTAAATATATATGGAACAAATTGTTATAATATTTTTAACATGCAATGTTGAATGAAAACTTTAAGTTTGTACATTGGGGGTATTGGTTTAATATTATTGTTATACTTAATA
>NW_019167860.1:2586381-3029689 GCF_002303985.1 Durio zibethinus | reverse complement strand
AAATCTTCAAAGATGAGATATTAAGGAAAGTTTGAATAGTGATTCCTTAAAATCTTTAGGTGAGAATATTTTTCTAAAATACTACCAAAGTAATAGAGTATTTAGAAAAGTATGCAATACAAAAGATTTTTCATTTATTTAACTCTCCTAAAATATATAAGAATTAATAACAATAAAAAAAATAAAAACAACTCGTTTTTAGTAACAAGATTAGTATAATAACACATAAACATAATTTGTGATGATTAACTATTTTTGTTTTTTTTTAAATAATAATATGAATAATCTTTTTTAAAAAAAATAAATAAAATTAATGCTAGAATGAGATAATAATAATAATAATAATAATAATAATAATAATAATAATAATAATAATAAATGGAGGAAAGACAATGAAAATTGTCGATGATAGGTTTATAAGGAAGTCCGAATAGAGATCTTTAAGAAATCTTTAGGTGAAAAAATTCTTTTAAAATGCCATCAAAGTATTGTGGTACTTAGAAAATTTTTTATAAAAAGATTTTTCTTGCTTCGATCCCTCAAAAATAAAATAAAATAATAAATTATATAAGGAAAAATTAATAATGATAATGAATCAATTAGACAAGTAAAACAAAATAAGTAATAAAGAAAATATAATATAAGAAAAAATAAATTAGATGACTGAAAATTATTGCACGCATATCATATGTTGTCATCTGCATTTCATATAATAATTTTGGAAGTAACACGTATTTTCGATGATAGGATTCTTGAGAAGTCCGAGTAATGATTTTCAAGAAATCCCTAAGTAATAAAATTTTTCTAAATTATTACCAAAGTATTAGGGTATTTAGAACAATTTAAAAAAAAATTCTCGTTTACTTTTCCTCATGAAAAACCTTTTATAGAATGCAATAATCTTATAAATAAATCTATATGCATCATATTCCATTCATACATGCCAACTTTCAAAAAATAAATGAAATCTCAAAGGATGAGATCATAAAAAAGTCTGAGTAGTAATTTTTTAAAAATTTTTAGGTGAAAAAATTTATCTAAAATACCGTCAATGTATTAGAGCATTTAATATAATTTTCAATAAAGATTTATCTTTTTTTCAAACAAACCGAATAAGATATGTTTTTTAATTAAATCTTAGGTATCATATATTATACCATAAATTTTG
Source organism: Durio zibethinus (assembly GCF_002303985.1). The sequence continues at coordinate 3,028,521 of NW_019167860.1, read as the reverse complement.
ATTTTGAAAATAGATACAAACTACCGATGATAGCATTCTTAAGAAATATGAGTAGCAATTCTTAAGAAATCCTTAGGTAAGAAAGCTCATCTTAATATTACCAAAGTATTAGAATATTACTAGAAAATTTTTCAATATCCAATGTTCTTATCCATTTTCCAAACAAATGACTAAAAAATGAAAATATATTTTTTATTACATAAAAAAATTAAGAAAACTAATTCAAGTACTAAAATTAAGATATTTTTGTCAAGATTAAAAGATAAAACATAATTAATTAGTATCGTTTTTACAAACACCGTGGGGGTGCTAATCCTTCTCCACACGTAACTAACCTCGAGCTCAAATTATTTTCGCAGACTCAAAAATTATATTTTTAATAAGTTTTAATTAATCTTAAGATTTTATTAAAAATGTAAGTTTTAATAGATGACCAATCACATCTAACAAAAAAAGATTGGTGGTGACTCTATATGTTTTTTTAAAATTCATCTGGCTACCATAAACCATTACAATAAATTTGTTATTTTTAATATTTTTAACGAAAATGCATTAATTCTCTGAGATATGTTATAAAATTTAAAAACTCTATCATGTGTAAGATAATTATCTTTTTTCTTTTTTTACTTTATTTTTTGTAATAACATTATTATTATTTAAAAATTATATATGAAAAACATTATATTCATATATTTTTTGTATTTTAAATGATAATCACTACAACAATTAAGATTTTTAGTGACGATATTTTTGTAACTGTGAAAATTTTATCACAAATATTAGGTTTTATTTTTGTGATGAAATTTTCTAATGACATTATTGTAATAAGTAATTATGACGTATTGTTATTCGATCACTAATATATTAGTAGTTGTGATAGTTTAAACTTTTTCACAATTAAATCGTCACTATAAATATGTTCTTGTGACGCAAAATTATTTGTCACTTAGAATTGTCATTGATAAAGTGCATAAATTAGTGGCATATGATTTTTGGCGGAAAGTGATGTACTAGTGATGACACATAAAATAGTCATTACTATTAGACATTATTGTCACAAAAAATAGTTTGTCAAATAATACTTTACTTTTTATTTCGAAATTTTTTGTTAACATTAAATATAACATATTATCATCGACTATATGTCATCACAATTACAAATTTATCACTATGATAATTGAAATCGTTACTATTGAAAATATTATAAGGACTATTGACAAATTTAAGAAATTAATTTTTTATTGTAATAACAATTTGTGTATTATTAAATTTATTTTTTATTATAGTAACAATTGTAAAAGGTTTTTAAATTTAAATATATTCGAACTACTAAAATTAAAAATTCATCATTAATGTTAGCATATTAATAAATATTCACAAAATATAACATAAATATGATACAATATTAAAAGAAAATATAAAAATAAAGATTTCTAATCAATAAAAAATTTTAAAATAGATGTATAATCAATAAGAAAACAACCCAAATAATAGCACAAATTCATCCTCAAATTTAAATATTTGATCTCACAAATTGCATGAATATTAAATTAGCAAGTAGGTACATGAATAAGGAAAAGTTAAAGAAAACTAATGAAAAAAACATTGGTGGATGAGCTCTATTGAAGGGCTCACCTAAAGAGCATCCCTTGTTGGTGTTTCTAAGCAAAAAATGTAAAAAATGAAGTACGACTCCATCCACTTGAAACAAACAACAAATGTGACTTTAAATAGGTAGCTTTCTAGGTCTTTTTCATGCACCAATGCCCTTGCATTATGAGGCCAACTCAGTAGCAAATATAGCTAATTTCAATAGCAATTTATACACCATTTTGGAAAAGCCAGGTGCAATGCAAAAATCATGAAGATTAGGGTTGACTCAGCACAAACTAGATTTATAATCAGTAAAAAAATAAAGATTTATAATCAATAAAAATTTTGTACTTAAACAAAAGTCTTGAACTGAAACTAAAAAAATAAATTATAAATAATTATTCTAATCATCATCATTAGCCTCAGTGTCACTTATTATATTTATCTCATCATCATCATTAATAAAAATAAATTCATCATGATCAGATTTATTATTATTTTTGGCAATACTGCATATATCAAGATTTAATGGACTTCTTTCAACATTTGTATTGACTAATTCAGGCCTATCTAAAGACATCATATAATCACCATCATCATCCACATTAGATTCATAAAATCTAAAACCTAACTCCTCATTTTCTTGGCATGGCTCATTTTCTAGTTTTTCAATAGGCAAATCACACAAATTACAAGGTTTTGTCTTTATCACACCTAGCCAATTGGTATCTTTAATATCTTTTACATAATAAATTTGTTTAGATTGATAAGCTAAGACATATGATTCATCAATTTTCAACTTATGAGTCACATTGACCATAAGAAACCCAAACTTGTCTTCTTTAAATCCTCTTTTATGATATACATCCACCAATCACCCTTAAATAAAATGAGACTATTTTCTCTAAGATGATTTAATTGTATGATGTCTATTAACACACTAAAATAATTGTATGATACATAGGGTCAGTCACCTCTTATGATAAATGGTCTTATTGGCTAGTACTTTTTTTATACCCTTTCCCTTGTTTAATTTGTTCAAAGCATCAAAGATCTTATTCAACTCCCCTTCAAGCTTTTCTTGAGCTTTCTCTATTCTTTCAAGATGATTGAAATTTTCTTGTTCCATTTGTCTGGCTCAAGCTCTTGTATTATATTGGTGAGTGAAGTTCTTGCTTGGTGAAGCTATTTTTGAACCTTGAGCACCATAATTATGTTATTAGAAATGCTATGCTTTATGCATGATATGTTGATACATAAATGAAATTTGTATTTTCATGGATGAAATCTAATATGAAAATGATGCAGATGCATAATATTACATATGACAATGAAAATTATGCATGACATAATAATGTAAGTGCACAAAGTCAAACAAAATGGTTAGATAATCAAGTTGTTCCTTCTTATGTCCTAACTCAGGTTACATCTATCAATGGGTAGAAATGGCTCTATCTTAGGGCTAGCATCTTAAGTGTACACTATATATAGGGTTAGATGATTTTGACCACTAAAAGTTTTTAAATTGTTTCTTACATAATTGTCCATTACAAACTAGTAAGGCAATCCAATCGTCATCCATCACAGGCTACCAACAGAAAGAATTCAATTTGAGTGGGAGTATTTCGCTAGCTATTACGAAAATTATCATCTTACGAGAGCGTAGGTACTTTACTCTCTCCTAAGAAGGACGGAGCCTAGGTATAGAGTTCATGTAATGTAAATGCATGTGATGTGTGTGTGAAGGAACATATAGGTTTCATGCACCAAAAATAAAAGACAAAAATAGAAAGATGTTAGTAAACAGGTAACACTAATCATTACAATTTAAAGCCATTAGACCAAAGAATAGGATAAATTTAAAAGTTTATAGCTTGACTTTTTATGGTTGTCTCTAGTGGAGTCGTCAAATTGTCATAACATATAAATCTAAAAATATATAGTTAGGCTTAACAAATGGAGTCACCATCAATATTTTTTAACTAGGTGTGATTGGCCACCTATGGAATCTATTCTCTTAAGGAGCTCTTAAGCTTGACTAAGGGTCCCTAAAAGAATAGGTTTGAGTCTACTAACAAGAACATGATTTGAGAGTTCAGTTACATATAGGAAGGTTATAGCACCCCCACATGCTTATCTGAAGGATGACACTATATTATTTTAAATTTATCCTAGGGTCTTGGATCTAATGGTTTCAAATTTTTATGTTGAAATATTTGAAATAATTTATAAAATTCTTCCATCAATCTGGTAGAATTCTTAAAAATATTTTTCACCTCAAGAGTATTCAAAGATTCCATTTGTTTCCATGAAGAGACTTTAATGTCAGAAAAATGTTTATTTATTATTTTTTTATTAAAAATATATCTAATTATTCTATCATTTGGGCCTAATTAAAAATATTTTTTTTGAATTTCTAAATTTTTTACCATTTGGGCCTATTTAGAATTCTTTTTTTTGTTGTTAGATTTCTAAATTTTTCACCATTTGGCCTTATTTAGAAATTCTCTTTTTTTGTTGGATTTCTAAATTTTTTACCATTTAAGTCAATTTAAAAATATTATTTATTTATTTATTTTGTCATTGGAAGGAAAATAATAGACAATTTTTTTTATTGAAATTTCATTTAAATTCTTCCACCATTTGGGACAAATTTAAAGAAATTTTTTACTTAGAGATTTCTTAAGACTTATCATTTGAAATTTCTAAGAATCTTATGATTGGATAATTATAAAATATTTTTAACTAAATTTGGAAAAGAATACAATTACTTTTATGAAATTTCATCTAAATTATTTCACCATTTGAGATAAATTTAGATAAAATTTTTCACATAGAGATTTCTCAGAAATTTACCATTTGAAATTTATAAGAATCTCATCCTTGGGTAATTTATACTTAATTCCAAAAATTTTATCAATTTTTTTTATTTTATTTTTTTTAAAAATAAATATTAATTATTGTTATTAAAATTTTGTCTAAATTATTCCACAATTTGGGACAAATTTAGACAAAATTTCTCACCTAAGAATTTTATAAAAATTTATCATTTGAAATTTTTATAAATTTCATTATTAGATAATTAATATTTATTCGTAAAATTTATTTTATTTTTTACCTTTTTATTTTTATTTTTTTAAAATTTAATCATACAAAAATACTCAAAAATAAATAAATAAATAAAGTGAAAAAAATCTAAAACAAAAGAGGCTTGGATCTAATGGCTACAGCGGCTTAGTTGCAGGAAAAACAGTTAGAATGGCTGAAAAAATGGTTTTGCTTGGCTCGACTTGAAACAAAGACTAAAAAAAGTCGTCGGAATTTGGGAATTTTTCAGATTTTTTTCAAAAAAAGAAAAATTTTTAAAACCCTAAAAAAATCTTCGAAAAATTTTCTTGACTGCTTTATTTGATTTCTGCCTTTTTTCATAATTTTTTGTGTGATTTGTGTGGGCATGTATTTATAGGGTTTTGAATCTAAGAACTCTAATCTATAAAAGAATCCCAATTTCCTTTAACTTCTAACCTTAAACCCAACTTTAACTTTACAAACCAGTTTCAACAATTTCACACAAATTCAACTATCTATTTTTTTAGTTTTTTAATTTTTTAATTTTTTATGTTTTATTTTTTTATTAGCAAAAATCAAAAGTAGACCCTCAGATAAATTAGGGTGTTTACAAGTACAAGAATATTTTTAGGAATTTTTCCAATATATAAGATTATTATTTATTTTTCAAGCAAACAACTAAAAATAAAAACTTTTTTTACAATAAAAAGATTAAGAAAATTAATTTTAAATATCAAAATTAAGACTTTTTTTCAAAATTAAATGATAATACATAATTAATCGGTACTATTTTTTTAACATGCACTGTAGAGGTACTAATCCTTCTTCATGCATAACTGACTTCCAAATCCAAACTATTTTCGCAGATCAAAAAATTATCTTTTCAATAATTTTTAATTAATTTTAAGATTTTATTAAAAAAATAAATTTTAATAGGTAGTCAATCACATATAACAAAAAAAAAAATTGATGATGACCCCTTTTTGTTTTTTTAAAAAATTCATTTAAAGGCCTCCAAAACCATTATAACAATCAACATGTAAACTTTTAGCACGTAACTCTCTTAAATAAGTACTCAACTTAATTAATATTTCAAATACCTTTTTACATAACAAACCACGTAGAGCTAATAGAAGATATTGATGTAAAAATACATGACAATCATGGCACTTCATTCCAAAAACCTTGCACTCATTAAAATTCACACAACGACCAATATTGGAAAAATAGCTATTTGGAACTTTCAGATCAATTAAGAACTAACAAAATGTTCACTTTCATTTGTTGGCATCATATAATATGTAGGGTGAAACACATACCTACTATCACTTATGAGAGTGGCATGAAGTTCATGTCGTATACCCATGCAGTCTAAATCAAAATGAACATTGATATTATATTTTGTTTTGCCCTCAATATTTAGTAAAGTCCTAAGCACATTGTCACAAACATTTTTTTCAATGTGCATAACATCTAGATTATGTTGCAATTTTAACATTCTCCAATACGGCAATTAAAAAAATACTATTTTTCTTCCAATTACCAAGTAATAAAAGTTCTTTGCACTTTCTTTTTCTAGGAGTTTTACCAAATATCACTTGTTTAGGAAAAAAGATTTACCAAATGTGGAGTTAAAAAAATATTATGATGTGAATATAATGATATATTAAAATCAAATAGTTGAAAAATTAAAGAAATTTACTTGAGAAAATTGCCTATATTGTTCAAACACATCATCCTCTAATAATTATTTTGGTACACACCGCTTTTCTTTTGTACCATCAAAGGATTTAGCATTGTTTCTCCATGAATGATTGAGCGATAAAAAATGATGATGAGTTAGACAACATGTTTTACGTCCATTTTATAACCTGTGAAATGACGTATCCATATTGTAAGTAAGACATGCTAATTTGCCTTTGATGCTCTATCATGATAGAATAGCATAAACAAGAAAATCATTTATGGTCCATAAAATAGCCATTTGTAACTGAAAGTTATTTTTTGAATATACATCATGTCTCCACACCTTTCTTTCACAGCTCTTTCAACTCATCTTACCAATAGCTTTAAAAACAAATCGATGTCATTTCCAGGAGATTTAAGACCTGGAATGAGTGGTGACATCATGAAATAAAAATCTTTTGTGCATAAACATGGTGATAAATTTTAAGAAATTAATACAACTGGCCATACACTATAAGAAGTGTTCATATTTCTAAATAGGTTAAAGCCATCACTTTCTAGGCCTAGTCTAACATTATGTGGATCTACTGCAAATGAGGGATGCAATGAATCAAAGCTTTTCCAAACTAGAGAATATGTTGGATGTCCCATAGACCATCATTGCAAGGTTTTCCTTATGCCACCTCATTGCTATAACAATCTTTGATGACATGTGCAATCTTTGCAAGCGTGGAGTTAATGAAAAATACTATAAAATTTTTTACAGTATTCATTTTTCTAGAACCATGCTAATTAGTTATCTTCTCATCTTTTTCCATCATTTTTACATCTAGATTCACCACAAGTTAGACAAGATTGAGCATTCTCATATTTCTTTCTATAAAGGATGTAATCATTTACACAAGCATCAATTTTCACATTTCAAGCCCTAAGTCTTGAGCAATTTTTTTACTTTCATAAATGAGTGAGGAACTTTATTACCTTTAGGAAAAGCTTTTGCCAATATTTTAAACAGAGCATCAATTGCTTTTGCACTAACACCATAGAGACATTGCAAATTCAATGACTAAATAATGAATGACAGCTTGAAAAAATCCTCACAACCATGATATAATTGTTGTTCTACTTCCCACAATAATCTATAAAACGTAGTAGCTTCCTTATTTGGGGCTGTGGAACTAACTTTGGTACATTATTTGGCTTCCTCATTGAAAGCATTGGGCTAACTCTAATAGGTTCATCATCACTCATTTGAGCATCAAATTGTTGAGCAAAATTTGCCCAAAATCACACACCATATCATGCATGCCATCATCATCATTTTTGTCACTCTCATAAGCAATCTCATTGTTGCTATGATCATTAAAATCCTACAAACGCTCTCCATGATGGAACCACTACTTATAGTCTTTCTTTATCCCATGTATGATCAAGTGTTCATAAATAGACTTACGAGTTCTAAATAAATTGTTGTTACACTTCTTACATAGACAACAAGCTGCTCTTCCTTCATCAATATATCTAAAAGAAAATTCAAGAAATTCATTGATTCCTTTCTCATTTTGAGGCAATCGTTTATCAAAAGTTTCATCCAATTTTTATTAATGGCCATTTATCCTACACTAGAATATTATATATGACTTAGCCAAGGATTTTAGTTTTAATCAAAAAATAATATGATATTTTTATCAAAATTTAAAATTTGCATGATATAAGTAAATATATTGAAAACAAACAACTAGTATTGGAACCATATAACCCAAAATATAAAGGTGATAATCCTAAACTAACAAAATGAAAAAAAAAAAAAGTGAGAAAATTAACATGAATAAATGAGTTTGTTTAAATCTTTTTATCACCTTAATAAGAAATTAAATGAGTTTTTTTTTTTATATATATTTGGCCATCAAGCAATTAAAAAAGTTTAGTCTAACTTTTTCTAGTGTATTAGATCATACATTTTTCATGTATATAATAGACAGAATATGCAATGTGTGAAAATAAATAAGCACTCAAATTAAAATAGTTACAAGGTCTGGCCTAGACAAGACTCTGGAGTTTCTGGTTGGTTGGTGATCAATTGCAATTGGAATATACTTCACATTGGACTACTACCATTTACCACATATATACGAAGGCAAAGCAACAAAAGAAAAAGCTACATAAACAATTGCGATTTGAATTCTACTGCTGATGAAGGTTTTTCTTCAAGCTACCATTTCAAGGATATAAATATAATGAGCCTTTGTAAGGCAGTATATATTTCACCAGTCACAACATTAAATGGAAAATAATAATAATAATAAGTATTAAATTTCAAAAGTTCACCCCATCACAGATCAGTTCTTCCACTTCTTGCATTACTTGTTTCGATCAAGTTTAGGCCTAGGAAGTAGGAGTCAGTTGATTCATCTTGCACTAAACTCATTTAATAACCTTCTAATTAGAAAATCTTGACAACAAATATTCTAGAAAAAAAAAGGAAAACCCTATTGTAAATGCAAACAAAAAGAATGGCTTGTGCATTAAGCGGAGTTAGGCTACTATTGATTTGGTTTTTCACCAACTCTGCTACAATACTTAGCGCTCTCGCTTTTGCAGAACTGGATTTTGATGGAGTTTTTCATAGCACTAGACATCAAATACTAGTTTAGATATACCACGTGTACCTAATAGTAAATGATATGTACTGTAGAAGCATCCTACTTCCAACGGTGTTCGAAATATGTTTAGTTTGTGGAACCAGTTATCTAACCCTCATTAGCTACGTCACTAACAATAATTTTGAATGGATATACCAAACTACATCTTAAGTAATGACGAAAGTAATTACATTAAAATTTTATTTTGTAAGGCCTTTTTTACAAGAAATTGACAATGTTGAAATACAACATTACGTTCATCAAATATAAAATAAATAGTACCCTTCCATTTTCAATTTTCTTTTTTAATTTTCTAAAGTCAAAAATAAAAACAATGAAATAAATCCTAAATCCAACGGATTCATAATGCTTTTCTACTTCTTTTCTAAAATACCCAATATTTGTTTTATATCTTTTGTGACAAAGTGTTCAATTTTCATAAGATTTTCTTGATAGTTATTCAAAAGGTCCAATAATGTATGTATATTGGACTTTTTGAGACAATTATAGACCAGAGGAGTAAGCCCATAGGGTAAGATATCCTCCTTCCCTTCTATCACTTCTATGAACCGCGTAGTCCCCCATTCAACTAACCTAAGAGCGCTATCCCTTCCTTCCTCCATTACCGGTGAAAAGAAGTTCACAGCTCAACCCATAAACAGAAAGCTTCAACTATGATCTGGCTAAGAGCCTCTCCCCACCTATCCATTTATTAGGCTAGTTACCCAAACTCCCCCTCTAAAAGAAGGAGCTGCTTTCTGAACTCTCCGGTGAAAGAGCTTATCCCTTCTCTGTCCCTTTCCTTTGAAAGAAAGCTTTATCGACAATCTCTCAAAAAGTGTTATCCTCTATGGATGTAGAGTCTATCTTAGAATCATGTGAAGTTGCATTTCTAAAATGCAACATTTTTTTGTCAAAATAACAAGACCAGCAGCTCAATGTTTTGTTGGACCACTGGATTTAGATATCAATTAAAATAATAGAATTGAAAAGTAAAAAAAAAAAAATTTAATGTATCTTATATCTTGTCACATCAATAAATAATGTATTTATTTATAAGGATTGTGAACGTTAGAAAGTATCACGTATGGTTCAACTCGTGTCAAGTGAACATTAGAAAGTATAAAATTATATCTTTAATAATTTATTTAATTTTATATTTATATATGTATATTATATTAATGAAATTATTATTTAACATCTTAATTCAATAAAAATATTATATTTATATATAAATAAAATGTAATCCATTCATCTATCAATCAATATTTTATATAAATTTTATTTATTTTTATTTTTATTTATTTCTCAGGTGTCGACGAGACACATTATATTTCTTTTTATTTATTTTTTTGTTTTTTCTTATTTTTTTCATTTTTTGGTTTTTATTTAGAAAAATTTTGTGAAAACACAAATTAAGGTATCCAATTGCACCTTATTTTTGTTTTTTTTTTTTCACTCTTTTTTTTAATTATATAAATTTATTAATAAAAAGAGTTGATTAATAAAAATAAAAAAATAATTTATATTCGATGAGTTTTGATCCAACCGATTCAATAGAGATGCCATTGATTTTTTATTTTAAATAAAACGAAGTTGGATTGATGACGAGCTAATGTTGTTTTGTCCCAATCCACTTTGGTTATATATAAAAAAATATATTTTATTATCCATATCATAAATTTTACACATTTTTTATTCCATGTACCGCCTCTTTTAACATACCTTTTTCTTTTTTTCTTATTACCACTTTTTTCCTTTTTTTCCCTCTTTATATTCTTTTTTTTTTTTGCTCTTTATATTTAATAAATAATATTTTTAAGATTTATAATTTGACTCATTTGATATTATTGATTAAAAATATTTTTTCTTTGTCTTTTTCTTTCTTTCATTTTGGTTTTTTTTTCTTTATTTTTTAATTAGATAAATTTTATGATAAAATAATGTTGATAGAAATATTCACATAACACTCTCATTGATTTTTTTTCTTTCATATTTTTTTAATTAGATAAATTTTATAAGGAAATAAGTCTATGTATAGGGATGGTAAAAAAAATTAGAATCCAATGGGTTTTGATATATTCTAATTCGATATGGATGTTTTTGTAAAAAATTAGTATTGCTTTTTTAAGAAAAGTAGGAATGGGTTAGAAGCGAATTTAGGATGTTTTACCTAAGTAATCATGTGGTATATATAAAAATATATATTTTATTATTAATTTAATTTTATATTTATATATATTATATTAATAAAATTATTATTTTATACTTTAATTTAAAAATATTAATAATTTAAACTCAATAGAATGTATATATGACACATTCAATTAGTTTTTTATTCATTTTTAATTTTTAATTTTTTTTCAATTTTATCCTTTTTCAATTTTATTTTTTTATTTTTGATTTTTATTTTTATTAAGTAAAATTTTTTGAGAAAATAAGCCAATTGAAGTATCCATTTGTCAATCCCATTTGATTTTTTTATTTTTTACTTTTTTTAATTAGGTAAAATTTACAAAAACAAAAGGATAATGTATAAATTATTTTTAATTTAATTTTATTAAAATTTGTATCAAAATAATAAAAAAATTGAATAGATAATAAATTATTTAAATAATTTAAAAATATTTATTTTAATTAATAAAAAATTTAAACTCACAACATCATGCGGACTCATTTAGTATAAATAAAATTAGAAATTGGTTGCACAAATTTTGTCCACTTGACATTGATTTTAGAATGAAGAGTGAGTATGACATCAACATCAATCAGATCACTGACTTTTGATTTACGAAATGCCGGCCATGCAGAATTATTTACCTATCCATCTACATGGAGCCCAAGCCAAACGCTCTGTGTCGAGCAGGTCAAGATTATCGCTTTCAATCACTCAAATAAGCAAAAACTTTGGCGTCTTTTTCCTTTGACAATCTAGCTTTGGATCCAAGCACAACCATGTTAAGAAACAAACAACCAATGCATCAACGTCTTATTACAGCCAAATGTTTAGCTGTCAGCTCGTCGGTGGACCAAATAATCTGCCCCTTATGTCCAGCATTTTGCAAAATATATGCTACTAATAACAGAGTTATGAATATTATTTCCTGATATTCCAACAATGAAGCTAAAAATCTCAGTGAATTAATAATTATCTATTAATTTTTTGTTTATGGTGAAATAAATATATAGATTTATTTACCTGAATTTATTAGTAAATTTATATTAACACTATCAATAATATTATAGTAAATGTTAACCATCAATGTCGATAATCATTCGTTAAAATGATATTGATTAAAAAAATATTACTATATATTTCAAAGGAATGAATTAGATTTAGATGGTTCAAATTTAAATATGGAGACAAAAATAATAAAATGATAGAGAATAACACAAATTTTAAAAGTAAAAATGAATCTCTTTCACATTTCGAGTATTTCAATTACCGATTTTCTTTTTAAAAATAAAGTCTGAAATAATCTTCATCAATACCTACAAATATAAAGGGAATTTTGTCTATAATTTTTATTATAATTTTATAATTATCTAATCATCATAAAAAATTATTTAGTGATCCATCATTTATGAGTTTCATATAAAATTGTAATAAATTTTATTTAATTTTAAATTATAATTAATTATTTAATGTAATAATTATAATTGATATGCTCTTGTAAGTCTTAGAATTAGCAAACAAAATTTCATCTTTATTGAAATTTGTAGAATTGGAAGAGGAGATGACTCATCAATTTTAGAGTTAATTATATTTTTAGTATTTAAACTTTGAAAAATATACATATTGATACTTAAAGAATAAAATATACAATTTTAATTTAATTTGTATATATAGTATCTAATAAGTAAAACTTTGTTATATGCATGCTTTTGTTAGATAAAAGTTTTAAATATTTTGTAAAAACTTTCATATAAATGTACCATGAAAAAAAATAATTAACCAATCTTAAATAATTTTTACAGTTTAGATAAAATATATTTTTTAATTTTTATTAAAAAAATGTTAATAATATATGTAGTGCACAAATAATTTGATAATATTTATTAAATGTTTTATATATAAGTTAATATGATTAAGGGATTAGAATTTAAATTAATATGTTATGTAATTTAAAAGTTAAATATATAATTATATGTTATTTAAAAATATAAGGTGTAAATTATATATTTTATTTTTTAAAATATTAATGTATATATTTTTAAAATTTAAATATTAAAATTATAATTGGCTTATAAGTGAAGTTTATCCATCAATTTCGTATAATTAAATATGTTAAATCACCTACTAAATGTGTTCAGATGTTTCAGTTCACCGACGAAACAAGGACCCCACAAACATGTCGGTGAGACGTGGGACGCCATAATTTCTATCGGCCTTTATTCTTTGAAAAAACAGGGCACTTTACGCAGCAATTTTATACTAAAGTTTCCTTGGATTCCTCTCCACATTTAATATCCAAAGACCTGGACTTTGCAGTTATTGTCGTTTGCTGGAAAACACCCATAATTGCTGATAACAACATTGCAAACCATATAACCCAACAAACTTTATTAAGACCTTGTTTGATTCTTAAGATATATTTTTTTTAATATTAATGTATATTTTCAGAAAATCAATTTGAATTCATTCTTTTTTTTTTATCTCAAAATTTTTTTATATTAGAAACTGTTAAATTTTTAATTTTAATTATTAAAATTAAATATTTATCACTCTATAAACATGTAATTGTTAATTTTTTTATTTTAAAATATGTTAGGAAAAAAAAAAAGTCTAACGAAAGAGGTGATGTAGCACTACGAAGCGGTTGGCCCAATAATGGCCCGTGGAGTGTAGGACACCTGATCCGATTGTCGGCAACGAAAGCATGAAAGCTGAATGCGACATGACGTTTGCAGTTTTACAGCTGGAAAGGGAGCGTGGGTCAGGCTGAAGTTTTAGCCGAATCCAACGACTTCCGTACAATTTGCTTTTATTTTCAATTTCTACAATCTGTGGGACCATCCTCCTCCTCCATCCGTCTTTCACGGTTGCCCCTACCTTTCACATTCATTCTCTTCTACAATGGAGGTATTGTTTTTAATTTTATCACCCCTTAGGATCTTAAGTCCCACTCAAAAGAATATCGCTTCCAAACAAATCAATTTTACATTTACATTATTTTTTTGTTAAATATTGTCGGTAATATTAAAAAAATAATTTTAAATATAAAAAAATATATTAAATATTTAAAAATAAAATAAAATAAAAACTCTTTAATTCAATAATAATAAAAATTTATCTTATTATTTTCAATTGTTTAATTTAATAATTAAAATAACTTTAAAAAAATATCAAAACTAACGTTCGAACCTCAATTTTTCTCTTAGGATTCTAGTGTCTTTAAATGATCAAAAAAAAAATCTATCTTATTATCTTATGAAATCTTATTATCTTATCAATTAATTATCCAAGCTAAAACAATAAAGAATCTCATGAAATTCCAAAAAGTAATTTTAGCACCAACAAAAAAACCCATAAACGTGGACCGTATCTCCTTTGCAATAGAATACCTTAACGCTTAAATTTAAAGATTCAATCTAATTTACAAGATAAACTAAAATTACCTTGCAGCCCAAAATTACCAAGCAATTGCATAAATTCGAAAGAAATCAGTAATTATGGAAAATGCAATCTTTAAACTTTACTTACAGAAAAGAAAACAAACAACAAAACTACTGGGGTTAAAATGTTTTTTTCACTGTTCCCCCTAGCAAAGAATGTGTAATCCGCATCTTTTGCTTTTAACTGATACCGATTTTTCGTTTTTTTTTTTCTTTTCCCATTACATTTTTTCCTTTTAATGGGAAAAAAAAAACCCTACATTATAAAAATAATTAAAAAGAACAAGAAAAAAATATAAAAAAGAATTATTGTACACCTTTGCGGTTATTATAACCATAATAAGATAAATACCATCTAACAAATTTTTTCAACCCGGTTTGCAAATCGGTTGTGGGCTTATACCCGAATACTTTTTGGGCCGAACTGATGTTCGCATGAGTAAACGGAACGTCACCATTTCCTGGCATATCCACAATATTCCTTTTTGCTTTCACCTTCAAATGTCTCTCCAAAATATTCACCAGCTCCGGCACCTTAACCGGCGACGTGTTGCCCAAATTAAAAATTCTATACGGTGCTGGCCCTCGTTTCTTCCCACCCGACCCGGTACTTTTCCCGGATGTATCCAACGATCCCAAGCAGCCTTTCACGATATCATCAATATAGGTAAAATCTCGTGCCAAATCAGCGCGATTCTTTCCCCGATATATCGTGATCGGCTTCCCTTGCAAAATATTTCTCGTAAACGAAAAATACGCCATATCCGGCCTTCCCCATGGACCATACACGGTAAAAAATCTTAATCCAGTCATTGACAGACCGTAAATATGATTATAGGTATGGGTAATTTCTTCACCCGCCTTTTTCGTGGCCGCGTATAAACTAGCCGGCTGGTCGGTCCGGTCCGCTTCAGAGAAAGGAGCTTTTTCGTTTAACCCGTAAACCGAACTCGAAGAAGCCCATACAATAGCCGGCTGGGGATTAGCCGACTTACAAGTTTCGAGAAGCGTGACGAGACCGGCTATGTTGCTGTGAACGTAAGAGTTTGGGTTTTCCATGGCATACCTGACTCCTGCTTGAGCCGCCAAATGCATAACGTGAGTAAAAGCCACCACGTCGAAAAGCTTAGCCAACAGCTTGGCGTCATTCAAATCCCCTTCAACGACCAGAATGCCGTGACTGTTAAGCAGCGATTTCCTCGCTTTTTTCAAAGAAGGATCGTAATAGTTATTGAAGTTGTCAAGCCCAACGACACCGTCTCCGCGTTTTTTGAGGGCAAGGGAAACATGTGTACCAACGAAACCTGCCGCTCCAGTTACCAGAACGGACATGCCTCCGGAACGGTGGATCTGACCGGAGTTACGTACTTGTTTTTCCCATTGGATTCCACCCCAGGAAGCACTGAAATACCGGCTACCTGAATCAACGAAACTCTGGAAGCTCAAATACGATGCCGTTAACGCGATCAAGAAAAGAGCCCATAGAAACATGGTGCTGGTTGAAGCGAAGCAGCGGTGGAACTGACGATTCATATTGTGGGCTCTGTCGATTTTGAACTTCCCTGGCGTCGAAGGGAACAGCTCATCCTCCAGGGACGGCATTTTCATACTCTTCTCTTTCCAATTTTTTTTGCTTTTATAACAAAAGTATTTTTGGAATTACTGGATTAGCAGAGGGAAGGGATAAGGAAAGAAATAATTTGCGTTTTTTCAATTTATTATTTTTGATTTATGAGAAAATTAATAACAGATGCAGAAAAAAAGTGAGGCGAGTTTTAATTTTTCCTGCACCTGCCAATGGAAAGAAGGTGAGGAAGGGGTATATATAGTAGTGGTCACCCACAAAGAAGCGACAACCATACGCGTTAACGCGTTAAAGGATGGCCAGATGGGATGAAAGGTAGAAATTTGAAAATAACTAAAATTTACTTACCATTTACTATTAAAAAAATTACTTTTTTTTTTTTTGAGAAATTGAACAATGAGTGGACTAATTTTAATTTATTGTACGCGGATTTGTTTGAATTACTATGATTAATTGATTGACTCTTTTTTTTTTTTAAAGGTTTTTGGCTTTTTGCATGATCTTTGTATATAAAAATATTAAGCGGGGGTAGTTTGGGAATTTTGCAGGGAGAACATGGGTGCCATGACATGATCAGAAGAATGTGAAAATGTGGGGCCTCATAATAATTATTTTACTAAAAATTTGTGGCCAAGTACCGAAAAGGGAAATTGGAGAATTAGTTTCGTGGGAATGGAGCAGTTGCCGGAAGAAATGCTCTTGACTGAAATGTAGGTAGGCAAGAGAAAAGAGAAGAAACCGGGGGGTTAGCACGGCGAATCCGGTAGATTCGGGTGTCGAGTGTCATCTTTAGTCATGTGGGCGGTTGGGCGGTGCCCCTTTTTTCATTTCAATCTAGTTTCAGTTTTTGTTTTTCTTTTGACTAAAAAATCTGTAATTTTCCTTTTATTTATTTTGTATTGAATTGAATTTCTAGATTCTTTGTTTGTGTGGGTAGGTTTGGGACAGCTAGGCAAATTGCGGTGGTGGTGGGCGTCCACTTGAAAAAAAGCGAAGCGTTTTATAGTAATTTACGGTAACACAACGCAACCCATTTGTTAGTCATAAATCCATCAATTGTTTTAATTTTGAAAAGAATTATTGATTAGCCAATTTTGAATAAATGACAGAAAAATATTTTTAATACATATAAATAAATTAAGAAGAAAAAAATATTCCAACCTTAAACCCAACATTTTATGTTAATATTGTTAATAATTATTTAATAAATATCAAGTGATTGATTTAAATGATTAAAATTTATTATTTTCGATAAAAAAAATTTATATTCAAATTTTACCGGTTATCGTTTATTGAGATAATTTCGAAATATACTACCTGCAATCATTTATTTTAAATTATTAGATATAACACATCTATTTTAATATAGAGAATCGAATAATCTATTTATCTTTAAATTTAAAAAAAAAAAACTTTAAGGTGACAAAATTAGCTAGTACTAGTATTAATAGTCTTTAAGCACTACCATAAGAGCCAACTTAAAAAATCTGATTACTGATAATCTTTAATTTACTTAATTTATTTGTTCTTTGGGTTTTTTAATATAATTGATGTATTAGTTATAAAATATATTCGAATCTTAGGAATTATTTTATTGTAATTATAAATTCTATTTATATATGTAATTTATATTTTTAAAAAAGCCAAACAAAGTTTGTCGCATCTTAATTTTTTGTTTTTGAAAATGATATTTGATATATGACTCTTAGACGTAATTAAATTTGATAAACTTATATTTTTGTTTTTCATTTTTAATTTTGCTTTTACAATTATTGCATGCCCTCAGCCATTTAATTTTAATGTCATGTTTCTAATACTGATTTAGGATTGGCATCGGGTCGGGTTCGAAGTGGGTTTTGCTCACCCTCGAACCTGACCGATTTTATGCATTAATAAATCTGAAATCCGATCCAATTTCGAAAATTTTTTTTATTTTTCATACCCGAATTTTCGATCAATCTGATACTATGTAAACCATACCCGACCCGATCCAACTCAAATTAATAAAATATTATTTTTTAATATAAAATATTATTTTTAAATATAAATATTTAAAAATATCGTTTATAATAGTATATTAAATAAAAATTAAATTAATTAAAAATAATTTTTAATAATATCGAGTCGGGTATGGTTAAAACTCAGCCCGACCTGACCAACCGATTTATATCTAATTTTTACTCAGATCTAATCCGAATTCGAATAAAAAAAAAAATCGGATCTCATAGGATCGGATCGGATCGAAACCTGTCAGGAATCGGATCGAATTCCATCCCTAACTGATTAGGTCGGTCATGTATGTGTATATCCCCAATGTTTTGCATGCAACATCTCATCTTCAAATCTTGATAATTCACATGATACCAATTACATCTAAAATGAAGCAAGCTCATTCCTTTTTTTTTTTCCTTTTTAAATTTAATCAAATCTTGCTAATTCAACTGGTACCATTTGCATACATGTTACATGATGTATTGTACACATTTCATACATGTTCAATATAGTTATCAACTTGTTTGAGCCTTTTATTGCACGTTTTGAGTTACACCAAAAAAAAAAAAAAAACCATTGTTCAATTTATACTTCATTCTTGTTTTCAATATACAAAATTTTTTACCTTAAAGTTAAAATTGAAATATTTAATTTTAAATTGAGATAAGGTCCTAATTTATCACTTTACTTAAAGTGATGGAATAAATTTACCATTCATTTTTGAATCGATGCAATTTTATATTGTTTTTAAATTTAGTTAAAATTAATAAAAAGAAAAAAATATTTCATGAAAAAATAAAAAATTCTACATAATAATTAACTTTTTACTATTAACTAGAGGTACAATAATAAAATTGCATATGTTCAAAGATTATTTAATTTAGTTTAAAATGTCAAAAAATTAAAGGCAAAAAATTATTTCATGAAAAAATAAAAACTATAAAATATTATAACTTTTGACTATTAATAAATCAAATTAAAGGTACAATGATAAAATTGCACCTTTTCAAATGTAAAATTAATTCACCCCCTAAATAAAAGTGATAATTTATGATCTTATCCCAACTTTACTCTGTCCGATTGGAATATCAAATTTTCTATACACAAGTTTTTGCTACTTCATTCACATTTGAAACCTTTTAACTTGTAAATTTTTCTTAAGAAAGAAGAAACAAAATGAAGCATAATTATTAATTAGTGCTTATGATGACGATTACAGGTGTTCATGAACTGGGTCAGATCGAATTTGTGTTTGATATTAATAGCTTATATATTTGTTTTGGTCAGACTCGACTCAGAAATTTTGAGCTTCAAAATTTTTTCTTATTTGGCTTAAATTAAAAAAAATAAATCTCATACCCACCTATTAAACTTAATTTATATAATAAAATTTTTAAAAAAAATGATTAAATTAAGTTTAATGAGATTATATTTAATTACATATATATAAATTAAAAATAAAAATTAATATATATTTTTTTAATTTTTAATTTTTTAATTTAAATTAATTTATATATAATTTACATATATATAAATAAATAATTTGTATATATTTGAATCTGGATCGAGTTTGAGTTTTAAATTTTTTGTCCAAAGTTCGATTTAAAATTTAAACAAATTTAAAAATTATTCTCAAATCAGTTTAACAAATTTTAATTTTTTGTTCAAATTCTATCAAAATTTGAATGAATAACCTTACTCTTGAATAGATGTAATGATCATATATACACAATTTTTTTGACAGGGACAAATCTATTCTACATAGGGTATTATGGGGGCAATTGCCTCATCATGGGCTGATTTCAATGTTTATAGTGAATTTTTCTCCCATCTATAAATGTAAGTAATCGAACTAAATTATGTTAAATATTGTCCGTTGTGTGCGAGTGATTTATTTTATGTTGATCTCGTTGTGAAATACATTTTTGCTTAAAAAAATTTTAACACATTTTTAAATTGATACAATTTTATCATTGTTTTTTAATTTAGTTAAAAATCATAAAAAAAAGGTAAAAATATTTCACAAAAAACTAAAAAAATTCGACATAATGCTTTAACTGTCTACTATTAATTAGACGTAAAATAATTAAATTACACATGTTCAAAGATGATTTTAATTTAGTTAAAAATATCAAAAAAAAAATAACGGTAAAAGAATATTTGATGAAAAAATAAAGAAATTTTTTACAAAATATTTTAAGTTTTGACTATTATTAAATCAAATTAAAGGTGTAACGATAAATTTGCACCTATTCAAATGTAAAATTAATTCATCCCCTAAATGGAGTGATAAATTAAAACCCTATCCCAAATTTACTCTTTAGGATGTGTCCAATTGAAATATCAAATTTTCTATACATAATATTTTGCTACTTGATTTTATTCAAATTTGAAACCTGTTAACTTGTAACTTTTTCTTAACAAACAAGAAAAAAAATGAAGTATAATTGTTAATTAGAACTTATAATGACCGTATTTACACACAATTTCTTTTCTTTTTACATGGACTAATCTATTCTGCATAGGGTCTTGTGGGGGCAATTGTCATAAAATAAGTTTACTTATTATTATTATTATTATTATTATTATTATATATATAAATTAAAATTCTTTTTAAAACGTTTTATATTTGACTAACTTGTCATAAAAAAAATTTTAAAAAAAGCAATAAGAAAATCAATTTGCTCTATCTTTATTTGTAATAATATTTATACACCTAAAATTTATATCAAATAAAAATAAATAACACGTCTAGCTTAAAAGAACAAAAACATATATATATTATTAAATGATGAATTAAATAATAAAAAAAGTATAGGCATACTTTTGCTTTTCTAATCTTATTCAAATTACTATACAAAATATGAAAAAAAAATAGATGTGTGAAGAAAATATTAATTTTCATAAGAGCAAACTTGCAATATAATAGAATATAACTTGAAAAAACAAATGCAAAAAAAAAATGTAATATCAATAGAATTCCAAAAAGTTAGAGGTTAAAAAATAAAAAAGTATATGACATATTACATTTATAATCTTAATTTATAAAATAACTCTTGGATAACATTTAGGATTGAATAGATAATTTTTAAATTGATTTTTTAAAAAATTAAAAAGATATAATAAGTGATAAAAATTAAATCAAATTTTTTACCTACTTTTAAATATAAAATTGATAGTTTGAGTTGAAATGGATATAGACCCTATTATTTAGAGATTTAATAAGAAAAATTATTTGAAATTTTAATATTTTATGTAATTTTTTTAAAAATAATTTTTATTTGATACAAATTAATATAAAAAATTATAGTGAGTTTTTGAAAGATTCGGATAAATTTAATCTTTATAGTTTTAAAACATATTGAAAGATTTTAATAATTAAATAATTTATAAAATAAGTTTATAAAAAATTAACATTATTTGGATAAAATCCATATTTCAAATTTTTAATTTAAAAAAAAAACATATTTCTAGATTAACTTGATTTAAAATTATCATTTGAATAATTTTGATATTTGAATAAATTTAAAATTATCTAATTTATAATTAAAAAAATTACACTCTTTAAAAAATTTATCTTACATGTCATCTAAAAAAGTTGTTCATATAAGTGTCCATATAGCAAACCTTATCAAGTATTTGTATATATTGTAATATAATAATATATTAGTTTGTAACCCATGCGATACATGAAATTTTTATTTTTTTATAAAATTATTTTATTTAATTAAATTTTATATGATAATATTATATTTATTTTAACTACATTTATATGCTATTATTGTATTTATTTCAATCTAAAATCAAAATATAAGAAATTCTACATACAAAATTGCATTTAAAATTGGGAAGCATATTTTGTCTTTATTTTTTCCAACAATTTATATATTACGTTTGGTAACTTAGATTTAAAAAAAGAGATTTGGATTTTAGTGTAAAATATGTCATAAAAGCATATAAAAATATAACATTAATCCATGATTAGACAATCACTTATTTTTAAATAAGTTATTTTAATTTTTATGAATTCATCAATCAAATAAAAACATTAAGAGAATTTATAATCTAAAAAATATATGTCAAAATTAATTTTAAAATTTTGTTTTTATATGTAAAAAAAATCTAATAATTTAATTGTAGCCAATCCATTGATATTTATCTTTTTCAATTAACCATTAAATAATAAAATTAAAAAGATTTTATTAGTAAGCACATTTATTTCATACTTGGACATATCATATTCCTGTTGATATGTACATATATTTTAACATATATTTTAAGATTATATTTGAGGGTAGATTATAAATAAAAAATATTAGATAATATAAAAATCAAATCAAGATAACGTAGCAGTAATTTAATGTAGGATAAATAAGGCAATGAAATTAATAATTTTTTTTATGAATAATATATAGTTATTAATTTAATGCCTATATAGTTTTCAAATTTTATAGGCTTTTATTTGAATGTCAAATATTTGATAGATAATAATTTCTTAAAATATGTTTTTTATATGAATGAATTAATTGGAAGTAACTCGAATTCTTTTCTCATGTGCTAGAAAAGAAATCCTTCATTTAATGTAGCATTGTAATATCAAAAAGACAATAAAAAAAATTGAAATTTGGTCTTTGGATAATAATTTAATTTTAAGTTCTTTTCATTGTTTATTATTAAATGGCAATACATCAAACCAAACTCTTATTCTTATATGGTGTCAATGTTGAATATTAAAAGTTAAGAATAAAATTTAATTTTGAGCAATTTAAGGTTAACAATAATGAAAATTAAATTTTAATGACAAATTGAATTGTAACTTATTTATAAAATGTAAAAATATTGGCTATTTATAAGAAAATGATTCTAATGTTATATTTATTGTATAAATTATTCAGATAAATCAATTTTTAACTCTTAGTCTCTTGAGAGGCTTCAGTCTTCGTTAACTTTGTATTGTCAATAATACTCGATTTGATCAATAATAATACTATATGGAAACTTGATTTTACTTTAATTTTCAAAAAATAAATTTACTCTTAAAAACTTTGTGCCTATGAACACAATTTTTTATTATCAGATCATTTTTCCAAATTGTCAAGGCTTATTTGATGGGTAAATAACAAATCTCTAGTAATACAATAATTTATAAACTCTATTGTTCAATTTACTTTAATGAATGCCAACACATTTCTAACGCATTTTTCAAACTTAGTAAATACTAATTAATTTAGTTAGAGGTAATTGATAGAGATTGTATGTTAAGTGATTATTATGAATTTCAATTTCGTTTTGAATTTTCAAAAGATATGACCAAACAAATTAATTAGTATAATTCTAATTTCATATAATAATATTTAAGAAATCAATATATTTATAACTTAGATAATGAATTAAAATTTTGTTTTCATTGATATATATAAGATAATTGAATTTCATTTGATATTGGAATAATTGGAATTTAGCAGTTGTTAATTTTATGCAAGCTAATTAGTGTAAGCCATTTATGTTTGTTTGGACATTCTCTTGTGTACTATATCCTATTTTTTTCATGATAATCATCCTTCACTATGGTATCGGAGACAAGACATGTTCCTGGCAACAAATTGTTACGGATTAGAATTTAGAAAAGCTGGTAAAACTTTGTCGTTAATATTAATCACATAGCATATGTATATACATTTTCACTTAAAAATTATAAATTACTTCATTAAAAATAAATTAAAAATTAAATATAAAGATAAAATAAAGCAAGCCATTTTATAATGTATATGAAATGTTTAGATTAATTTCTAAGACATATCAAAATATTTGTATATTATAATAATATTGTTCCAAAAACTAAAAGCAGATTAGTTCTTTTTTTTTTTTCTAAAAAATGAATTTTAATATTAAAAAACAATAAAAGAAATCACACATTGAAATAAAGAGGAATAAAACAAATGGTAGTAAAAAGAAACAAATAAATGGAAAATAAAAAAAAAGAAAAAAGAAACACAACATAATAGAATTATAGAACAAACGTGCAATACTATTGTTTTTAATGGATAAAAATATATTCCTATTTATAATATTGAAGTTGGTGTGAAAAATTAAGAATAAAATTTAATTGAGAGTGATTTAAGATAAATAATAATTAACTTTGATTACAAATTGAATTGAAATTTATTTATATAAGGTAAGAGTATTGAATATTTAAAAGAGAATAAATGTAATAATTTAAATGAAATAAATTTACTTTTTTTTACATTAAAATAATCAAATCAAATTAAGAATATTAATTTTTTTTAAATTAAAAATATATCAAATAAAATAAAATACATTTATTAAATAATATATGACGTTTATTCATAATTGTATATGTGTAAAAAAAATGGAACATTCACATTGAATTATAAATGGTAAAATACCTTTGCAATTACGAAAAGATAATCATAATTGTATTTACTTTTTTTTTTTTGAGATAATGATTGTATTTACTTAATTCTTACTTAATAGTATTAGTCAAAATTGCAGCAAATCCGAGAATGATGATATATGATGGTCTTTGTTCCCCATTAATTACTGCTGTGCTGTCTAACCGTAGGATTCATATGGCTAGTTATACCTGTGCTCACTTTCCATCATATCAAAATACCCAAAACGATTTAATTTTAATTATATTAAAATTTTGTAACGTTTTTTTCGATATTTTCTTTATTATTACTGTAATCTTTAAATTTGAATTAATTTATAATTTGTGCGGTACATAAATTTTTTTATGTATATAATTATATATATAAATATATAATACTTTTAATAAATAATATAAATTTTATGTTTACACTAATTTGTGACTTATATGATGCATTATGTATATAATTATATACATAAATGATATTCTTAATTAAATACAAATTTTGTATGTACATATATCCAAGTAACATCTAATAAAATAAAATTGAATATACAAATTTTGCATATATGATCTAATAAAATAAATCATAGCAAATATCTAGCATAATTAAATGAAAAAAAAGATAAATTGAATCTAAATATAAAGCTGAATGAAGGCTTGCTAAACAAGCAAAAAGAGCATTTGAAAAAAAAAA
Organism: Durio zibethinus; assembly: GCF_002303985.1. Next base: position 3,003,250 of record NW_019167860.1, on the reverse strand, counting down.
AAGAAAGATAAAATCAAGAAGAAATAGTGAAGTGTATATATTCAAACCCATATTCCAATTTTTTTTATCATTTAGTAGATTCTTTATGTAGTTATCAAAATAAAAATAAAAGGTAAAATATTGAATATATAAAAGGGAATAAATATAATTAATTTAAGCTTAATATTTTTTTAAATATGAAAATATGTCAAATCATGTTCAAAAGTGAAACTCTTTTTAAAAATAGATTTCTTAAAAAGAATAATTGTTCCACCAATAAAATACTTTATATAAAAAATACAATAATATGAAACCTAAAAGCAGCTAAGTCACTTAACAAATTTTTTACAACTACAAAAAGTAACAAATCAATATATAACAAAACAAAAAAAAAAAGAAAAAATATTCTAAATAGTAGCACTCTTAGGAAATTATGGAGATTATGTATGTGAAAACAAAACTCTACCCTAATGCATTATAGAATTCCAACCAAGCTTATATATATGGGAGGTTGGAAACAACCATGCTTATTATGGTCCGATCTCAGTCTTTTATTGTAAATCATCTTTTGATTTTGAGTCGTTTGTTTTTGAATAATTCTCATCTTCTTCAAACCTCGTGAAGGTCCTTGGTCCTAAATAGGTTCAAGGATTTTTTAGTCTTTAGTGACCAAGAAAACTAGCAAGGAGGTTTTTGGAATTGAGTAGGTTTAAGGATCTAGGTAGGCTAATAGGTTTGACTAGGTTGAAGAGAGGGTGAAGGTAATGATAGGGAAGTAAAAGGTTTTGATGTCGACATTGATGCTTTCATTCCTTTCTACACTTCTAGTAAGTTCAACACCAATCCTAAAAACATTATAAAAATTCAAAGGGTTGAACTACTTTTAAGGAATGCATTAATATTTGTTCAGTTCATCACATCGTAACCTTAAAAGATAAGTTTGACTTTTTTGTAAAGATTTATAAAAGCAAATATGTCTAAGTTTAAGGATAGGGTGACCAATCTAATACAGCTTGATAGGTTATGGGTTTACTAGGAATCCATCTTGGTTAGTTTTAGGTTTCCCATTTATTTTTTATTATTCAACTTATCTTATTCTATAATTTAATTATCACTCAACTCTCCTTCAGTTCTTCTAGGTACACAATAGGTTTCATTCTTCTTTGTAAAGAGTCAGGTTTTGTTACTCGCATAGGTCTTTTTAGGGAATTTTTTGTCAATAAAAAATATCCTTATTATAAGAACTGGTACTATGTACTAGCTTGTTCCTTCAAAAGAATTTTTGTTGATGGTCCATGCTTAATAAAAAATGGGAAAGTTCGCTTCTTCTGTATTTAGAAGATTGGCAAGATTTGGGAAATAAATAATTTACCAAGCTTATTCGAGGAGGCTGATACATATTTTTTGCCAATAGTGAGCTCGAAGATTGAAATACAAGGCAAGAAACTAATGATAGATGTAAATGAATTGACATCCCTTAATATTGTTAAAGAGGTCGAGTATTAGGGTAATCTTCTTACTAACTTTTTACCATAACTATTTTCTAGTTAAATATCTTTTAACTCTCAGGTTGATTTTTTAATTGAAGATATGGCTAGTTAGAAGATATCTTGCTTCGACATGACCATGTTTACTCAGCCTTCTAAGGGAAAAGATAAGGGAAAGGCTCCTCCTTAGCTTGATGGTCTATCCCACGACATCAAGATCATTAACCCACCTCTTTTGCATTCTCAAGGGGTAAGAGTATTGCTACAATGCAAAAGCTAAAATAGAATATGGCTATAAAAAAGCCTTAAAAAAGGTAGAGGATTGAATTCTCATCTTCTAGTGTTATGCTCGAGGTCCAACCTTCTTTGGACAAATACTTTGTTAACCTGGAGTTCGACGTGGGGAAAGTGCCTTTAACCATCTTGAAATGGTGAAAAAAATCATGTGTTCAATGATCATCAAGAAAGCTAAGTTGTAGATTAATTTTTTTTTTTACTCTAAAAATTTTTGTAAAATTTTAATGAAATTGATGTTTAATGATTTTTAATATTTAAAATAAGAAATTGAAACATTAAAATCTAAAATTATTGAATGTTAAAAAAATATAGTTTTTGAAACATTCAAAAAAAAAATTAAAAGAAGTAAACATAAAGAGATTTTTTTATTATAATGAGATAAAGAAGTCAATAATTTTACTTTACAATAGAAAATTTGAAGGTGTAACATGTATTTCTTACAAATTAACGTAAATTATAAAATAAGCTAAACATTTATCAAAACAAAGGGTTTTCTTTAAAACAAAATAAAGGGATTAAATCTAAATTTTAAAAATTGCTATACTTATTCTTACATTACATTATTTGTTCATGTGTTGAGTAGTCTTAAGCTTACGAATCCAGCCTTGGACTAAATTTATTATTTTATTTATAATTTTTATTCAATTTTAATTTTCAATAATAATATTTTAATAAATATATTCAAATAAACCCAATTGAATCAAACTTATAACATTTAAAAATATCAATGGGGTTGGTTATGAAAAAAAATCAACCACCTAAATCTAAACAAAAATGAAAATTATTCCTATCAAATACTATAAAAAAAATTATTCCATACATTGATCTTTTGTTAAAAAAAAAAAAAACATAATAGTACTATGAAAAAAGAGTAAATTACATAAATATATTTTGTGGTTTAACGTGATTTGAGTTTGCCGTTTGAGATTTAAAAAGTGACACTTAACCACCAAAAGCTATGTATCGATATCATTCCATTAATTTTCATTAACATCGTTAACGCTTAATTGAATAAACCCTAGCTTTTTCCTAAAATATTTTTGTTTGCTATTTCTTAGATTCAAACTTTTCAAAGAAATATTAGGTTGGAAGCATGAATTCATCATAGTTTTCAGCAAGTAAGGGATCAAATGTTGGAAAAATATGCTATTGTGGTCTTGAATCACTTGTAAGAACATCTGAAACAAGGAACAATCGTGGGCAAAAATTTTATAGGTGTGACAAATTTGAGGTGACATGTATTTCATTTAATCTTACATTTCTTGTTAAGGAAGTTGAAAATGTGATTTCTTCCAGTGGGTGGATGAAATGTCATGTGATTTCTGCAAAAAAGAGATAGTTAAATTGAAAGAAACAATTAAAAAAAATGGAATATGAGATTTTCACGTCAAATTCAAATAAACAAGAATTATTTGAAGAACTGGTATTGTGTTCGGCAAAAAAGATGAGTTTGCAAGAAAAATTAGTTGAAGTAGAAAAAAAAAAAAGAGCTAAAATTGAAGGAAAACCTTACTGACACTCAGAATAGAGGAAACAAAGGGGATGTTTTTAATTTGTTTAGGTGTTCTGATTTTGTTTATGGTAATTTTGTATAATCACTTTAATCTAAGAAGTTGTAGAAACCAATTTTCGGAATTGAAGAATTGAAATTCCAATGTTGATGTTATAGGAAAGAGTTAATGCTCTATGTATGCCCAGTGTTTGTGGAAATTACCTAATAAACTTTGTGATTATTATATATAGTTTTCTTTTATTGTAGCTGTGTTAAATCATTTTTTTAATATAGTTGTGTTATTTGATTTATGACACAAATAGTAAACTTGTAAAAAGTCACATTTTCATCAACTATCATATTTTCTAACATTTAGTAATCACATTTTCAAACAACCACATTTTCATCATCAACATTATTTGATTAAGAATCATAGCAAAAACCATGAGGCAAAAAATTCATATTGATATAAGAAATAAATTGTGCTTTAATAGAGCAATATTGTACATAATAAAACTCATAAAGATATTGGCTATAAATAAAAAAGATTATACCTTAAAATAGTTTATCTACATTCACCCAAAAAGAACTATACTAACAGTATGCTTCTATACAAAATTAACTATACTGTAAATTAATTCCTAACTTCCACCTAACAAGAATTATACATCAACATACATAATCAGAATAACATGTAGGAATTGTTTCCAAATTGCACCTAAACTCCTTGGCTACTAGTTGCTTGGCTATCAGCTTTTTAGTTGCTATTTTTTTGATTACTGCTAACAGTGTGATAGCCAACTAGTTAGCTACCAAATGCATAGTTACCACCAATAGTAGGCTTACCCATTCCTCTAATACGAGTCATTTTTTACCTAATAATTTATCTTCCTCTTCCTTTGATAACATTTACAGTAGTTTTTTCTATTGGATTTGTGCTAAAAATTAAAGTTGTACTAGTAGTTAGAACTTGTGTATCAATATTTGCAGTACTTCTTTCTTTTGTACCAACATTGGCATTAGATTTTCCTCTTATAGCAACATTGGCAGTAGCTTTTTCTCTCACACTAGCATTGCTATCATTTTTTCTTCTACCAACATTAAAAAGTATTTTTTTTGGATTTGCCTTCACTAGTAGCCTTTCTCTTGAACTTATCCTTGAAAAAGATGCAGAATTTTGGGTAACCTATCAAAATAACCACATAATGGTTACAAAATATTACATTGAGAATAATTTCATACAATCTGATATAATCTAAATAACAAGATAAATAATTTGAGAAACAAAAATAGTAGAAACAAATAAACAATTAATACAATCACATTCAAAAATTATAACTGATACAATCGAATAAACAAAAACAATAAGATAAACATAAACAATTTGATACAATCAGATAAACAAAAATAACATAAAACAAAAAACAGTAAGCTTATAAATAACATGAAAACAAAAACAACATGAAAAATAATATGAAAACAAAAATAGCAAAAACAACCCTAACCTTACATAATAGAAATAACATAAATATTACCTGAGTATGGGTCCTTAACTTTTTAAACCTTATCATTCTTTGTCATGGAGTTTTTCCTACCACTAATGCTTTGCAACATCTCACATTGTGTTCTTTTTAACCACAGTTTCTACACCTTATTGGTTTGTTCCTCTTAAATAATTTGTAAAGATTTTGAGGTTCATTAGTTGCTCTTATTTTTAATTTTTTTGGTGTGCTTGGTGGTTTATAAATGATTGAAAGGGCTAAAGGATGGTTATTTGTAACCCATTCATGTTGTCCTGGAATGAGATTAATTATGCTACCACATGTCTTCATGTAAATCTTTGTAGAGTAGCAAGAATGGACATAATTTTTTGGTTTTTTTTTTAATTTTTGAAAATAGCTGAAATAGCATGTTTATAAGGGATTCCAGTCAAATCCTAATACTTGTAAGTACAATTTTGTTCTACCAAGTTCACAACATGGCTAGTGGTACCATATTTAACTTCATACTTCATCCTACCAACTAGAACTAAAAAACAGTTGAATGAGTCTTTTTTTTATTCTTTCAACTTTGTCCTGAATATTTGGACAGATAAAGCTTTTGTATGACTCCATTCAACCCTTTTAGCATGAAACTTTTTCATCAATATTTTTTTAATCCATTCTAACATGCTCAATATAGGTAAATTCCTAGCTTATAAGATGTAAGCATTAAATAACTCATTAAGATTATTAACCAACAAATCACTCTTAGTTTTTATGCTAAAATGAGACCTTATCCTTTTAGATGGGTTCAATCTATTTACCCAAGTATAGACTTGACCTGTTTTGTTAAATATTTTAAGATGCAACATGGCTTTTTCCTATTCTTTGACTAACCCAATACTTGCTACTTTTCATAAAGCTTGTTTATACTTTTCCCTCTTGAACTATCTTTTGAAATTTATGTTCAAGTACCTCAAATAGAACCTATGCTTGATTTCAGGGTATAGTTTTTGAAATGTTTGCTCTAATCCCTATCAAACAAAAAGAAAAGAAAATAATATTGTTAGAAATACGAATATAAAAGATATTAGATAAATAGAAAACTAAAAAAAAATTTCATGCCTTCTGTTGATCAAATATGAATTCTAATTCTAGTTCATGAAAATTGCCAAGTTCTTCATGTAACAGATTAAGAAACTAAAACAAAGTTTTTTTATTCTCTTGTTCAACTACTGCATAACAAAACGGGAAAAAAGTTTTCATTTTCAACTCGAGCAACAGCATTGAGTAATTGTCCTTCAAAATAACATTTTAAGTGACGGCCTTTCAATCTTATCAGCTTTCTACATCCATTAATGAATCCCTTCTCTATGCATCAAACATAATGAAGATCTTTTCAAATTTAGGAACAAAATCTCTAGGATCACCAATTTCATCATCAAAATTTTAAGATTCTAATTTCATTAATGTAGAGCTCCTTGGATTTGTCTATTGAATCATATAACAATAATCTCATAATTTGGCATACTACAACTCAACATTCCCTTCCATCAATTTTTTAGCTTTTTTTTAGCTTTATACACTTAAGAGATAAATACATCAACTTTCAACTCTCTAGATATCTTTCTCCTAGTCTTCTTACATTCCCACTTAGGATTATCTTTCAAGTCATCAAAGAATTTCTTAACCAAATAAGGTGCAGTAACTTGGTTAATCTTGAACTTCTTTAAACAACTATGCTTTTGGATTAAAAATCTTGATTGAAAGCTTTGATCCTCTTTCATCATAGAAGCATATATTCTCCATCTACTGTCCTTAACACATGAAGCACTAATCTTTTTCCCATCATTTCTTTTGAACTTGTAGTCAAAACTTTTGCTCACACAATACTCCTTTAGTGCCTTTATATAAACAAAAGTACTAATAAACTTCATTTCAATCTTTAACTCTGAATTTTTCATATCAACCTTTTCATTAAACACAATATATTGCTCTTTTTCATCATTAGATCTATGAACACTGTGTAAATCATCATCATTTACCATATCATCCCTAAACTCCTTTACATCATTACTTTGAACCACTAGATCTGGACAAGGTTCTCTAATAGTAGCTTTTCCCTTTTCTTTTAGTTAGAACCACCAACAACTTTTTTATCCTAAAAAATATTATGAGATTCTAAAAACCCTTCATTCAACCAACTAGGGTTACTGCTAGAATAACCATTACTGTTTGACAAATAATCATTATTATCCTCATCACTGTGTCCACTAAACTCATCTTCCTCATCTATATTCTAACTTTTTTATCAACATTTTCCAACTTCATCTGCACTCTTACCTAAATTAACAACACTAGGTTGATCTTTTTTTACCTTTTTTTCATTCACACCTAGTGTATATGGATAAACAATATAGACAAAAGAGGTTCACCAGCTACAACATAACTTGAGATTGTTTTTTTGTCCTTATGACTACAAACTATAGCTTTAACATCTCTATCTAGACGAATTTCTATTGATCCATCATCCAAAGATAGCTTAAGAACACAATAATACACTTTACTAGTGGACTTATAGCCTGATTTTATAATCTACTTTTACACTTGAAAAAATAATAATCAGTCTGAAGAAAAATCATCAACCCATGCAACATCCCTTCCTACCCAGACCTTATAAAGAATATGGACAAATGACCCACCATGATAAAATTCAAGTGTTTTATTCCAATTTCACATCTGTAAAAACAAATTTTTATTTTACTCAAATTTGAAGTCTATTTCAAAAATGCATATTTAAACATTGTTGGTAGTAAAAAATTAGGAATGCAACACTTTTCATAGCTATCATCATCCCCTTCCTTAGGCATTTTAATTGTAATTTTTTTCTTTATTTTTTTGCAAACCAAAATATTTCAAATTTTAAAATGTAAAAATCTATAGATTTCACATGAATGTTAAGCTATTACTTACAATATAGCATCAATGAAGCTATTGCATCATGATGTATCCTAAGTTATTATGTTCATAAAGGATTATAAACTTAATGAAGATAATTCATGTATAAAAGCTTTATAACATATTTGTAATTTAGTTATTTTGAATAAAAAATCCTAAAATTTTTAAATTTAATAAACTTTAAATAAAATATTTCAACAAACCTTAATAAAATGAAAGTGAGAATGGTACATACCTTATTAGGTTGTGAAAGTTTACGTAATACATAATATTCATGCCTCATTTTTGTGTCGAATGATATCTAAAGTGCTTCGATCATTGTCATTTTAATTAATTTTCGATTGATTTTTGCCCAAACCTTCACCTCAAAATATTTATTTTAATCAAAATTGAAAAGTTTTTTGATTTAATTCTTGAATGAAAATATTTGATCATTTTCAAAAGAGATATTTGATTGTAAATAATAAAGTTTTGCTTTCTGTTCCAAATGCTTAGAGAACAAGTATGAGTTTTGTAACGATAAAGTCTTGTCATTTATGACCGATAGTGTCCAAAGAATGCTAACGAAATGACATAAATTTCACAAGTCAAGATAGTAAAAAATCACCTTTTTATTTTCAAAGGATAAACTCAAATCGTATTAAATTACAAGATATATTTGTGTAATTTATAAAAAAAATATTAATATTCCACTCGAAAAAACCAATGCTTATGGCTTCTTTTTCCTACCGAGGGTTTGGCCCCGCTGACCTGGAGGCCGATGTAGCTGCCAGTTACACTCCGTTATAAACTCCCCCTTCCGTTCCTTTTTATTTTTATTTCTTTCTTCAATCTGATTTCAGACTCTCTCTCTAAAAATCTGAATATCAAAGGACAGGCTTGAAGCAATACAATTGCTTTAAACTCTCCAAGTTTGATTGGTAGAAGTTTGAGCTTTGTAACGACACCTGTGTCGAAAACCAAAGGCTTCCACGACCGGTTTCTCAAGCCCTGCAAGCAGAAGGTAATTTGGTCATAACCGTTTTTTTTTTTTCTTTTTCAATCATGGGCGTTGTTGTTTGGATAATTTTAGTACTGAAACTGATTAATAAATGCAAAATAAAAGAATTGATCAAGAAACTTGAACAATTAAAACCTTTTTCTTAAAGAGGGGAAGTTTACAGAATCTGCATTTCAAGTGTTATACTGAAAACGAAACCTTGGAAGATGTCAGAAAATGAATCGAAAATAGTTGAAAGTATGACAAGTTTGGTTGGTTAATCCTTTTTTACTTACGATTCTACTTAGATGACTTAGGTAGCAAAACTAAATAATGGATGTAAGTATTGAACATTGAACATGAGATTAATGTTAGTGACGGAACAAGACATTGCGGACATTGGACACGATTCAAGAAATTAAAACTTTGTAAAGTTATTAATGGATAATGTGGCTGAGAAAAACCCAAATGAAAATTGTTGTGCTTGAACATAAATTTTTTTGTCATGTATTGGAAAATGAATATTAAGAAATAGCAGAATTTCCCTCTTTATTCCTTTAAAGATGATACATGTTTGAAGTTATAGTTATGCATAAAGAGAAAGGTTTGAATGTGGATTATGTAGGAGAATTGCCACATTTGTTTGATTAAAGCCGCCTTTAAGAATGTAGGATTTAAAAATAGTGAATGAATCAATGAATCCTGTGGAGTTCTTCCTAACAGGTCTGAGCTGGATTCCTGTTTACCACAATAGCAAAGTCATAAATCAGTATCGTTGCAAATCATGGGAGATTTTTAATTATGTTTTTAAAATGGTATAGTGGCCCACTGCACTTTGCTTGTGGAATGAAGCAGCGTCAGTTAGATTCATGCCAAAACCAAATTTGCATTTATTCTAGTCATAGGAAGAGGATAAAATTTTGAAGGGATTAACAGAGTTAAGGGGTGATTGTTATTGTGGCATCCGTTATTGTTTGGTTTGGCTATTAACAGAATGAAGCTATGCTGCAATAATACACTATGATTTTGCATGGAGAACAGATTGGACTTTTCTATCTTTGGCTAAACATTAGATGATGTTCAGGATAATCTTTTTTGGAAATGACTACGTAAAGAAGGAGCTTATCATTTAGGATTCTTCGATGGTGGAGGAAGAAGATCAAAGTGAAACAATATAGAGAATTTAGTGGGTTGGAGGTGAATAAACAAATGAAGTTTGTCTTTAGAATGGTTGGGTATTTATAAGCATGCGATGATGCCACTTCTCCTATTGGATGTCTACATTCATCTGTCACAACTGTTAAAATTAAATATTTTTCCCTTACAACATAAAAATAGTGACATGCATCCTATCCTCTAGGGAAGGACGTTAGTAAGATGCGCCTTAGAGCAGACACATCCTCAAAGCTCATGCTTCACTCCATTGTGGAGCCAACACATCAATTTATCTCAATATGTTAAATCAATACTTCTCTAAATTCTCTTTGATTTGTGATCTTATGCTAATTTGAAGTTATATGTTCCTTAATTTATTTTATCAGATATAAAAAGGCACCAATCTGGAGAGAGCAACATCCACTCTCAGTTTTGACAGTTCTGTAAGCAGATTCCAAAGCATCCTTTGTGAATCTGGCCTTTTTTGCCATGTAGGAAGGCTGTGTTTGCTGTTCCTTTTGTCCATTTTCCTGTGATGTAACATAACCTTAAACCATAAACACCTAATAAGAATATAATGATGTGACCCAAAAAAAAAAAAAAGAATCTAATGATATATGTGTCTGGGAGAATTTAACATGAGGGATGTTTGCATTTTGTTTAAGCTTAGTGCAAAACATTTGACGCTAGAGGGGTTGTGGAGAAACTATATATCTAGGAGGAATTACTGATTAAGTAACTGGCTAGATACTTGTAGTGAAATTTAAACTGATGATTCTTTGTAAATTTTCTCTCTGGGTTAATGATGTTGGCAGGTAGATATGAGAGCATTAACTGGTTACAAGTTTGATCAAATATCTGTTTCAAAGGCTGGTGCTAACTTTTAAGTCAGGTTTGAGATGGTGTAGGATGCCATTAAAATTCCTTCTCTTTATGTGGTTTGTTTTGACTATTGAGACAGAAAATTGAGCATTTTCCATAGTTTTTGTCTAGCATTTGGTACTGCTACATGTTAGATTTCTCCTGTCTTGAGGAGAAATATAAACTTTAAGGTCTTATGTTGCTTTTGGTATTTGTGTCAGTCATTTGTAGTTGTCTTTATTATTTACTGTCGGTTAAACAACAAAATCCCCCTTAAGGTCATTTTCAAACAACACTTTCCTTATATTTCCAGAGAAAATATTACATGTCTTAAAAATGTGTGTAGAGAGTTACGTGTCAAAAGATTGGTCATATCATTTAGGTGAATGTATGTTCCAGGTTCTAACTCCACAAAATTCAAGGTGTTAATGTTAATTTTTATATAACCTAAGCATGCTTTTTGTAATTTATCCCTTTACCTTCAATTGTTCAACCAAGTTTAGGTTTTCATTTTACTGGAATATTGAGGCCACTAATCTATCCTCATATAATTGAAGGTAAGGATAGTTATTGAATGACTACAGCAATTAAAGAAAATCAAGTTAACAAGATATTATTATTGATAAAGTATCTTTGGAGAAATAGTAAATTATCTTCAGTAATGATGCATTTAGATGACTCCACATAGTGAGAAGAACCTTGTTTGTTTCTGTTGCACTGTAGGACATACTATTTTCTCGATAATCAATGTCTCCAAAGTGAATTTTAAATGTGTTTATCATGTTGGTAAATTGCATGTGGAAAGGATCTATTTCCCTTGCCATGATAGCAAAACTGTTTCATATTTTTAATTAATTCATGTTGTTGTTGCTAGGTATATTATAACAACAATAACAACACACTAAGCCTTATATCCCATACTCTGGGGTCAGCTGTATGAAAAACCAAATAAGAGGATCAAGTTAGGTTGTAGTTGGAATCTTCTTGTGCCACTCATTTCTTGTTGTTAGGTGTATTATTGAATTAAATTCATTCAATAGAAGTTAGAGAAAAGGAAAAAGGAACCTTGCAATGCTTCTTGGCAGTTATTGATGATTGAGTGAGGAATCTCCCATGCGCATTATACAATTTTATTGTTTTTTTTCTTTTCATTGGGTATAATTTGAAGCCCAAGTTTGAAGGACATTCTTCCTTTTGCAATCTGTATCAGGGTTTATCTTTTTTTTTTTTTCCCTTTTACATCCAGCTTCGCTTTTTTCTTTTTTCTCTCCATGGAGGAGGGTTGCTGTTTGGGCGGATGCTTGGTATTTATTAAGTAGAATTTGGTTATAGCAGGGTATGCTCTTTAATTTCTCTCCGTTGTCTCATACGTTGTCTTGAGGCCTGTGACTGATTCTTTCTCTCTTTCTCTCTCTCTCTATATATATATATATATACACACACACATATATATGTATATATAAACAAAATTTGGTGTCCACACCTAAGGTGTCTATTCTCCAGATTATTATTTAACTGTGGCCTAGTCTGAGCGGACTATCAGGCTGATGGCTTCTAGAAAAATCCGATCAGCATGTGAGGGACGTTCCATCCAGGCTTCAGGTGTGATACGACATGGTCCACTTGCTGGCCCAGGTTCTGCTGCCCATAGGGCTTGGGAGCCACTTCCTCCGCCTGAGCTTTTAGAGAACAAGATTGCTTCTCAGGCTGCAGAAATTGAGCAACTTGTTGGTGACAAGCACAGATTGGCAGCTAGTCATGTTGCCTTGAGCGAAGACCTTGTTGCTGCTCGGCATGAAGCACAGAGACTTAAGGAACACATCAAAAGCATCCAGATTGAGAGTGATATTCAGATCAGGGTTCTGCAGGAAAAGATTGTGAAAATGGAAGCGGATATTCGGGTTGGTGACAGTGTGAAAAAGGAGTTGCAACAGGTACACATTGAGGCGCAAAACTTAGTCAAAGCCAGACAAGAGTTGGTCACCCAAATTGGACAGGCCTCTCAGGAGTTACTGAAAACTCAGGCTGATGCTAAGAGTCTGCCAGAGTTGCATGCTGAACTTGAAGGTTTGAGGAAAGAGCACCAGAAATTACGGTGAGTTAAACAAGTTGTATTGTTGCTAGGTGTGCTGTAACCCTTCAATAAGTGTTTAACATCAAAAATTTTTGTTACAATATTTTGTTGTTATTGTGGCAAAATGTTTTATTGTTAATATGTGCTGCATTTAGTCATTCAAATTGATGCAAATTTTAGGACCCCGTTTCTTGTAAATCTGATTTATTTGCTCTAGTGTTCATCTGAATGTTAAATTTCCAGGTAAGTGTTGATAAAATTGGCATGTTGGTGAATGTGCTATTGTTGTTATTACCCCATGCCCCAGCTCTAATGTGGCATGCTGTTTTAAGTAAATGACTGTAAACACAAGGTTCCAATGAGCTTGGCATGGCACCAAATTTATATATTGATTGCTATAAAACTCATTCTATGAGCCCAGGGTCATAAGTCATGCGACTTTCCCAAATGTTTAAGTGAGCAAAATAAATATGTTTCTTAGCTCGAGGTCTCTCTATTTCATATTTCATTGTTGTGTTTCCTACCATAAAGTTGCTAAGAAGTTGGTTCTTACTATTGTTTCAATCTCTTTTATGTGTAGGGTTACATTTCAGTATGAAAAAGGTTCAAACATAGAGCAAGTGGAGCAAATGCAAGCTATGGAGAAGGAACTAATTGGGATGGCAAGAGAAGTTGAAAAGTTACGCGCTGAAGTCTTGAGTGCTGAGAAGAAAGTGCATGGTAACTTTCCTTTCCTGTAGAGATGGTGGTTATATTAGTCGGCACTCTGGTTGCTTCATTTCCTTTTGCGCTTTTCTTTTCCCTTTGCTAACACTTCCACTAATGCTGTGTTCTGTAGCACCAATAGGGCCAGTACCATATGCTGCTGGCTACATGAATCCTAATCGTTCATATATTCCACCTTTTCAAGGTAGCAGCACCTATTTTGATGGATATGGTCAGCCTATAATGCAGATGGGTCTTGGCCCCGCCGAAGGCATGATCCCATATGGTAATAGTGCTAATGTTCCAACTGCTACTGCTGCAACTGGCATTCAAACTGTTCCTGGTTCGGTTTGGGGAGCACCGTATGATCCATCACTTGCTCAGAGGTAATCAAGGAGAAGCTGCCATGTGAGCTGGTCATAATCTATCTTGCCTTGGCCACTATAGCCGGTTTATTAGGACACAGGGAGTTAATAGGCTATTATGAAAGCTCTAGATTGTTAGCTTTACACCGTTTAAACAGTTTTCAGCAGTTAACAAAGAACCACAGATCAATGTCGGCAGTTACAATATGCTTATTTCATATTTCTTGCAAATTAGAATCTCAGAACCAATTGCACTTAAAACAGCTGTCCAATTGAAACCATGTATGTATTGGACGTATGGTTTTAGATTAGGAGAAAGGTAAAGCAATACCTACGTCTTTCCTTTTATTTGAAGTAATTAGAGGAGGAATGGCATAATAATATTTATTGATACATGGGCTCGAAGTTAAGCTTAGTTTATACAGACATTTTTAAAAAGTGATAGTCAACAAATTAGAAGTTTGAAATCCAGCACTTACAATTTTTTTCTTCTATTTTCGGGTTGCAGCTTTCATCGTAAGTCTTTAATGTTTAGAGTTATTCTTCAACTTTCTATTATTAATTAAACTTTCACAGTTAATTGTTCTAACAATCAGCTCTCACCTTAATTTTCATTAATTTTAGCTCTGTTAAGCGAAACGGAAAATGGGTAGCATTGTACTAGAAAACGATGGGCACAACATTAAACAAGTTTCATTATTTTGAGTCTAGACTCTAGACAGCCAGCAATTAAAACAAATTTACCCAAATAATATCCTAACCATCAAAGAAAAGAAAAGGTTACATCAAACAGAAAATGAAACAGCCTTTAGCTTTGCTCTACGATACATGGAGCTCCCACATTGATGCCAGAAATAGGGACAGATGAGAACTGATAAGCAGCACAGCCATGCAAACAAGAAACACCCCAAGTTTGAACCATTTGCCTTGCAATGTTCTGATATAACCTTCTCTACAGGTCCGGCAATTGTAGCATAAGACGTCCCTGTCGTTCTTCCATGAATCACAGTCGGCATTTTTGGAATCAGATTCATTTACCAGTTCTTCACCCTTTTCCCAAAAGGTGGCATTCACATACTGCATGTGGCAATCTCCAGGTGGTCTGCAACATCCAGACTTCAAAATGAGTCGATCAAGGTATAGACAGGATTAGTATTTATCACAAAAAACAAAGATTGTGTCAGCTAAATTAAATAGTTTGGTATGTAAAATTGATGATATATACCTCTATAAATGATAGTTTCTTTATACTGAAATCATATGATCTGAGTTGCATCGATGTCGTGGCCAAATCTTGGCAAACGCCACTGTCGTAAATGCAGTCTTTGATGTTGCTCCAAAGACTGTTGTCACGAATTTTCATCTTGAACCACAATGGTGTAGCTGGAATCTTTCTGTTCTCCATGTTGTTAGCTCCAAGGAGTGCAATACCGACTGTAAACATCACAGTCAATGGCACCATAACCACAATAATTCCCGCCATCGGCAACCGGGTTCTCAAGCAGAGAGCACCGTTGCAAATCAAAGAAGACACAGATCAAACCAATGCTGATCCCAATCTGCAATCTGGCAACTTGAAGAGCCATTCGCAGTCATAGCTTCTCATACATAGCAGCCAGGTGACCAAGGCAAGAACTGGAAGAGAAAAAACAAATGAGACCACAGATAATATACCTGAAATGTGTTTCAATGGAAAAAATTTCCCTGGCAGAATAGTTTTCTTCGTGTCCTGATCTTGTTTAGGTTTGTCAACGTTCCTTCAATTACTGCCACTGCTACAGCTTCTGCTGGATTAGCACTATTATTATCTGCCATTGTATTAACGAAGAACAAGACTTGACAGAAAAGATAAGAGTCTTTGCTCAAATATTTCACACTAGCTAGAACTGTCTAGTGCATGCCAAAGTTAGACCAGGACATCCAGCTTCTATGTTTTTTAATACATGCCTTTTTGGATAAATCGGTGTCATGCTTTTACCAAGTCTTGATCTTTACTGTACTTAACGTACGGATATAGTTGGAGAAAAAACAGAAGGAACAGAGATATAGGAGGGAAAAGTTAGGAATCTGTTTTCTTTGGAATTAAGCATGTTTTTTTGGATAGAAAATGTGAGTTGTGAAAAGTGATATTAGAGCTTACAACTTTTACCAATATGATATATTGGTAGTGTTTAATTTTTAGTTATAATAATTAGAATTTAAACTTTGATAGGAAAAAAAATAACTATATATAATTAACTATATATATATATATACATATGACGTGCAAGAATATCTAAAGTTTGATGTTCAACAAAATTATCAATATTCTAACCAAAAACTCACACGGTAAAATATATAGTCGGTTCACTAGGTAAAGTTTTTTGTCTGGACTTTAATACTCTTAGTTTAAACCTTGTTTGAGCTGCACAAATAGATTTATTAAACAAATCATCCCAAACATATCTCTAGCCAAGCGACTCATTAGGATTTCTTAGAAAATATTTTTAAATATAAAAATATGATTAAATAATAATTTAATTAAAGAGAAATTAAGTTAATAAATAATTTAAGTTATGATTCTTAAGGATAATTTTATGATTCTATATTTAAAAAAATCATGTATTAAAATTATATAGAAAAACAGTCAACTGCCATGCTTAGAGCAGTCAGCTGCCTTAACCGTTTAGGAAGAGCAAACAATTGTCAAGGATATGAAGTCGACTGCTTTGTTAAACAAAAGCTAAACTTAAATTTTGTATAAGTAGCGATAGATTGTCAACCTAGAGCAAACCCTTGTGGAATCAATTGCCATTGGATGATAGTCTTTTTGGGGTAGCTGATTGTTCTGTATGAAAAGTTACAATTTTCAAAAAAGTAAAAAATGGTTTATTTTTGTATGAAAAGTTTGATTATTCAAATGAGTAAATATGTTTGTAATCTTTTAAAGAGATATATTTATAATCAAAAGAAAGTGATATTTGATTGAAGCAACACAATCCTTAAGGAAAGTGACATTGGCAGCACACTTTGAAGCAATTTCATTCGTGATTGAAGGTTCATAATTGCTTAACTTTAGACCTAATAATTCATGTAATATAAAATATTGAAATTCGTGTATTCGTAACGTGTTTTACATAAAAATTACATGCCACAATTTATATTGATATAAAAATATGAAATATATATTTTGTTATTTAGTTAACCCATATATAGTTATTACTAAAATTTTAAATCATATTATCTTCGTATCTTTTTTTTGTATCATGTTCGTATTGTGTCACTGTGTCATGTTTTAAATTACCAGGTCTACTCAACTCTAACTATTCAACAAAAAGGCTACAATAAGTTCACAAGTTCACAAGTTGTTTCTTTTAGCCTTGTTTTCCATTAATTTTCTAACAACTTAAGGATTGTTTTCAATAATATGGAGAAGTTCAATTCCATCAAGGAGATGACAATCACCTTTTAAATTTTGAAATGATTTGATGGAGGCAACTTCCTAAGGTTGCAACAAAAGATGCATATCTTCCCCACCACTTTAAAGATTGCACATGTTCTCACCACTCCAAGGCCAGAAGAAAAAAAAGATAAATCTCACAATAAAACTTTCAAGAGGCAAAAGTGGAAGAATAATGGCTACACATGCATAGGCTGCATATTAAATGGTATGTCCGATTCTCTATTTGATACTTATATTACATTCACATCAACAAAATAAGTATGGGATAAGTTGGATAAAATGTATATGAAAGAAAATACTACATCCAAGAAGTTCCTAGTTTCAAGATGGAACATGTATAAGTTGACTAATTTTAAATAGGTCATGGATCAATTTATTGAAATTGAAATTATCTTGAATAAGTTAAAACAATACAAGATAGATATAGATTACACATTTCTTATGTCTTCTATAATTGACAAGATTTCGTTATCATGGAAGGACTTTAAGTAAACATTAAAACATAAAAAGAAAGATGTTAATATTGAAGAGCTTGCAAGTAATCTTCACTTAGAAAAGCAATATTGTAAGGAAAATGACAAAGAAAAAGAAGCTAGTTCTTCCAAGGTCAATTTAATGGAAGATGTCAAGCCATCCACATCTATGAAAAGAAAAAAACTCTCACCAAAGGTCAAAGAGTTTAAGAAAAAAGAAAGGTGCATGTTTTCATTGTGGAAACAAGGTCATTTTAAGAAAGATTTCCCTGTAATTAAAAAAAAGAAAGAAATACCTAAGGCAACCAAAGAAAACTTTATTGTTATAATATTTGAAATCATTGTCATAAAAGACAATGATTTTGGTACCACGAAACACATTTGTACCAACAAAGCCTTTTTCAAAACTTTTCTAGAGAAAGGTAATATGTTATATATGGGAAATTCTTCTACAACTGAGATCCAAGGTAGAAAATCAATTGATTTAGAGTCTATATCTAGTAAAACATTAACAATTATAAATGTTTTATATGTTTCAAAGTTAGGAAAAATCTTGTTCGCTAGCTTGCTTACTAAGCATGGTTTTAAGTTAGTATTTAAATGAGACAAGTTTATCTTGTCTAAGGCTGGCATATTTGTGAGAAAAGGGCTATGCCTATAATGGCATGTTTAAACTCATTGTATCTCTTATTATGATAAATAATAAGAATAATTATTTTGCTTACTTGCTTAATTCTTTTGATCTTTGGCATTATAGGTTAGAACATGTTCATTATAATAGAATGAATGTAATGTCTAAGAAAAACCTAATTCCTTTTGTTAAAAAAAATGACAAAAAATGTAGGACGTGCATGTTAACTAAGATAACAAGGAAACCTTTTCATAAAGTTGAAAGAAGTTTTAAAATCCTTAAATTGATATATAGTGATGTATGTGATTTGTATAGTACTCCATCAATAAGTGGTAAATAGGACTTTGTAACTTTTATTGATACTTTGTTATGTTTAGTTGATGTATTCTAAAGATGAAGCATTGGATAAGTTTAAGACTTATAAAAATGAAGTAGAATTGCATTGTAATTTTAGGATTATAACTTTGAGAACTGAGAGGGGAGGTGAGTATTTTAATTCTAACTATTTTGAGAATTTTGGATTTTTTTAAAAGGTAACTCCACCTTATAGTCCATAATTAAATGGTGTGGGAGAAAGAAAGAATAGATTTTTAATTGAAATAGTTAATGCTTTATTGTCCTACTCTTGTTTAGGGCAAGGTTTTTGTGGTGAGGCATTCTTAACTTCATTCCATATCCAAAATATAGTTCCTAATAAAAGGAAAAAGTTAACCTTATAAGAATTATGGAAGAAAAAGAAGCCCAACATAAATTATTTTAAGATATGGAGTTGTAGAGCAATTATAAGGATTCTTAAATTTAAAAGAAAGAAATTAGGTGAAAAGAGAATTGAATGTATATTCATTGGTTATGTTCAACATAGTAATGCATATAGATTCATAGTGATAGAACCAACTGGCTTAATTCTTATTAATATAGTAATTAAATCTAAGGATTTTATCTTTGATAAATATAGATTCAAATTAGAATATAATTATAAAGAAATTACTCTAGATAACTTGAAAGAGTAACGAAAGGTAACTTCTATTGAAAAAGAAGATGACCTTGTACTTAGAACAATTATAAGGGCATAAAAATTAAAACCTTTGGGTCAAAATATAGCAAGAATAGACTAATAAAAAGAGAGGTTAAATTAATAGTAAGAAAAAATATGTTTAACTCATATGCTTCGTGAGATATTAGAAAAACTATATAACTAAGAACTACCAACAATGAAGGTTTTCTTGAAATTATTTCGATATTTATATCTTTGTTTTTCACATTTTCTTAAAATATTAATATTAAAAGTTTATGACAAATATTGATTTAAATTTAAATTTTATTTTAATTCAAATAAATTTAAACCTATTTTTTAAAGCTGATGGATTATTTATTAAATTTATTTTTTATCTATAACTAATATATTTAAAAGTTGAAGATAATGTAAATATTATTTATAAAAAATATTGAAGATATTAAATAATATTTTTAAAAGTTTTGATAAATTTAAATAATCATGTTAAGTGTAGATAAATTAAAAAAGATAAATTTTTTTAAAACTGATTTTAAATTGAGATGATATGATGTACATGAGAAATGAATTTCATTAGAATTTAAATTAATTTTTGATTAAATTTTAAAATTTTAGATAATTTAATAATTTTTAAAATATATTTTTATAAATAATTTAAAATTAATAAATATCTTATGTGTCATCATAATGAAAAATTTTAAAAATTATCTTATGTGTGAAAAAAAGAAGCTGTTTATATAAGTATCCAAGTTAACAAATGTTATCTAGTAACTATATATATTATAATATCATATATATATATATATATATGATTTTCAATATGATACATGGACTTTAAAATATATCTAATATAGTATTTAAATTGTGAGTTTATTAAATACTTGAAAAGTTATTTGTTTGACATATAGCATTATTTGAAATTAATTATATTAAAAGTAAGTACTACATTAATTAATAAATTAATAATTTAAAATTACATTAAAAATTATTAAAGTTTAAATATTATATTAATATTTTATTATAGTTTAAGGGGTTATTCATTATATTAAACCTTTGGTATTTTGGTCAATTTATTAGGATTTGCCTATCTGACGTCGCGTGTTCTTATTGGTCACAGGACGAACCGGAGAAACCTAACTGGTCATTCAATTTTGTAAGCCAATTTTAAAGTCTCCCGTCGAAAAACCGTCACCATCTTTTCGTTCTTTTCCCTTTGATCGGATCAGTCATGGCAGACGAGGTAACCGTCGATTCTCTTTAATTTTTTCTTCTCCATTTATTTTCCACGAAACTGCCGAAAATGAAAAGAATATCGAAAATTTCTTTTTAGAATTAAAATTTCGATAGCGATTTCCTCATTTGATCTCAAATTTATTCACTGTTTTCTCTTTTTTTTTTGGTCAATAACTGTTTTCTTATTCGTTTATATGCGCCAGTTGTTTCGGTCTTTTAGAATACTCTCTTTTATTAAATTTCTAGGTTTCAGTTGTGAATTTGTCATTGCTTGCAAATTCTTGAACAAAAAGGGGAATAACGATTTTGATAGTCATTTGATGTGAAGAATCTGAAATTTCATTGCTTTAGGGGAAAAAAAAAAGGAAGTCTTTTCATGTGATTTGTGACTTGAATTTGTAAGTGGAATGTTCTAGAAATTTAGTACCTTGAAGTGAAAGTTGTTTAAGTCGGAAGGATTCAACCGTCATTGTTGAGATTTGTATTAGGCTCCGCATTCCGTGATGAATTTGTGTGTCAAAGTAGAATATTGCATTTCTATGTTTACCATATTATGGTAAATTATTGATGTTGTAGTGTAGTAAGCTCGAATCTTTTTGTACTGTGAAGAGGAAATTATTTTTGGAAATAGGCGGTTGTAGCTAAACTGTGAAGTTTGTTTTGCAAAATGAATTCTTTTCATAATCCAAAACTGGGATATAATTTGAAAGATAACTTCAATAGTCACAGCTCGTCTCTTGCAACCCTTTTCGCCTTCATTCAATGAATGATAAGGTACAGAGTAAGTGTATCTTGTTATCAAGGCCTAAGCATTATGTTCTCTTTATATTAATTATGAATTAATGTGTTTGTAAGAAAACTAATGAAGACACTGGAGAGATTATACTCTTACTTATATATAGAGCGATTGATGACATTAAAAGGTGTACTGTAATAAGCATTATGGCGTTAGAAGCATAAATTCTGAAGTACTTGAGGAATACTGGATTACAGTAGTGGACTTATGCCACTGAAAGCATTATCTAAAGGGAAACTAGGTTATTTTATATCTTGATGTATTTTCTATACTGACCTTGCACGTATAGAAGAAAGATCAAAATATTTGGTATGCCCTCTCTTAATATCTTAATGAAGTTACTTTCATGTATTCTTGGATCATCCGTGATTTAAGGAAGTTGTGATTTTGGACAGCTTTCTTGTTCCTAGCCTGTTCTGGTATTGTGAACCATGTCTGTGAAATTAATTGATGGTTAGTGGGGAATTGACAGTTGCTTTTGTGGAATTGGTAGAGTTTGCTTGGTTTTAAAGAGGTTAATCTGGGGTTGGTTGGAAAGGTAAACAATGTTGGAAAATAATAAGAAGAAACCATATAGGCTTTGGCCTTAGGAATCGCACCTGAGGTTGATTTTATAATACAATCACAACTGCAGCAATGCTGGAAATTTGCTCATAGTAATTCTACCGTTCAATGAAATGATTGTGTATAGAATCATAACATTCCTAGTGCAATTAGGACTTTAACCAATACTTGAGACGCTAACTAGGAAACCTAACAATTAACAAATTAACAAACTTGACTTAAAATGATGATAGCTACACCATAGATAAAAACACTATAACATAAGGGAAAGCCTGAAATAGGACTCTTAGGCATGTTGATTTGTAATATCCAGCAAGCTAAAATTATAAAAATATCCTTCTCACTTAAAAAGCTAAAAAATTGGAATGGAATAAGCACCTGCAATTTTAACACAATCAAACATAAAGCTATGCTTCAAAAGCAAATGACAAAGCCTACTCAAGTCCCACTAAGCTCTCAACATTTGACATGTACCAAGTTTAAGGCTTGGGCATTACAAGCAACCTTAAGACTGCCATTCATCTGTGGAGGCTGTTGGCATTATGCTGTGTCAACTTGTTTGTGAACTATGAATAAGCAGACACTTCGATTCTGCAGTAAGAATTTTCAGATACCCTTTTTGTGGCATTTTGAAGCTGCAATAACTTTTCTTGTCTGTATCTCATGGAAGCCTGTTGGCTGTTGCTAATGCTTTATATACGTAATTATGCCAGTTGGCTTCTAAAATTAAGAATTTGTTTATTTATTCTACCTTATAATTTCTTTGAAAGATTAATGTATAGCACCTGCAAAATGATTTCAATTGACATCTTTTGCTTGGTAAATGATTCTGACTGTTATAATTGGAAATTTTCACTTTGAACTGATAAGTAACAAATTCACATCAAGTTATCATTTATTAGTTCTCACATTTCATCGACACTATATTTTTCCCTGTATCATCCCAGATTGAACTGAAAACAGCCCCAGCTGACTTTCGTTTCCCTACAACAAATCAAACTCGACATTGTTTCACCCGCTATATTGAGTTTCACAGGTACATTGCTTGTTAATTTTCAAATTCTGCTTGTTTGGATACTATCAAATGTGTGTGTGTGTGTGTGTGTATTTAATCTAAAATTAACTACAGGTGCTTGGCTGCAAAGGGTGAAGAGTCTAATCAATGTGAGAGATTTGCCAAATACTATCGTTCTCTTTGTCCTGGGGAATGGGTGAGTATACCTAGATTTTTTATTTTATCATAAGCAATCAAGAGTTTGCCTTGTTGCAATGGAATATATGCTGTATATTTCATATAAACTTTATTAACCTGTGCTTTTTTTTTTTGTCTTCTAGTACCAAATTCTGTTTTTCAGAAGGTTAAGTATCCTTATATATGTCATGGCTTCATTGAAAAAGCTTGTGACATGATCTGTGGTTTTAGTTATCAATTGATGCATATAAATCATAGTAGTTGTAAATAAGGAAATAAAATATCCTCTAACATTGAAGGGCATAAGTAAATTACAGGTGCTTGTTATTCACACCTAATGTTCTATATTATGTCTTGAGAATTATAGAATTTTGCACCTGTATTTTTTCCTACTGATCAGCAGAAGTAATGTATCATATTGGTACACTACAATATTTAAGTGTACTATACAACGTGTGATAGGATCATGATTGATGTTGCTTATGATGATAATTAAAAATATGAAATAAGTGTCTACTTGAACAAGCTATCAATTTATGGACAGTTCTGCAAAGATTGTCATTGAAGGACTTTTGTGCACTCATAAATGTTCCTATTTTAGTGTTGTTCAGATGTGGAGATAGATGGATAAGGTGATGAAACTAATATGTGATCTATGTGGACTGAATTAGGTTTATGAATAGGATCTTTTGAGTTATTATTTAGTAGTTACTACTTTAATTGACCCCAGGTATAGTGGTAGGCTGGTGACTGCTTTTTAATTGTTGAGATTTTATATAATCTAGTAGCCATCGTTATTCTAATTTTAATGCTGTAATGTATTGTTTCATTTGTGCTCTCTGCTACTGGTGGGTTGGCTGATCAACGAATAACAGAATAACCATCCCAGGGTTCCTGTTTAATTCTACATACGCAACAATATTTTCATTATTTTCTGTAGTGCTTGTATCAGCAGTTCCTTATAAGGCAAATAGAAGTTGAATTAGTCCGGCCATTGTGTTCTATGTGTGTTTCCCATTTTAATATTTTGGATGTTCAAATTGCTGCAGGTTGAGAGGTGGAATGAGCAGAGGGAGAATGGTACTTTCCCAGGTCCTCTGTGATCGTACATTGGAAATTAGGTGACTCTTCTTTGGCATGGGAAAATTATATTGCTCTCTTGATCTTGTCTTTAGCTAGTTTCAATGTTCATCCTTGAAATTTTCAAATTAATAAGCTACAAATTGATGCACTATGGTCGTGAGTCAGTAAAAAATTGGAATGTGCCCCGATGTTTTTATTATGTCTTAATTCATGAACCTGCTTTTCTGTCTATTGTTTCCTCTTCATTTACAGTTTAGTGGCGTGTCTTGTTTTTGTGAGGAGCAAATTCTGGTCCCAACAAACTGAGTCAGGGTTGAACACCATTTAATCCAAGCTTTTACATTTATGTAATTGTTCATCAAGTTTGAGCTTTCATTGATCATCAAACTCAAATTTATATGCTTGAGCTTGTGTATTCAGATTGTCTTGCCAAATTTTTCGTAAAGCTATCATATTCAAAACTAGTATTTCTATAAAATTAAGAATTTTAATGAATTTTTCAAAGGTTATTTTTGGTGACACTGCTCATATTCATGGTGACAGGCCCTACCATTTTTAATGGAAGAGGAACATGGTTTCTATTAGAAATAAAAGAAGTTCTGCGTAGTCTATTTTGCAAGGGATTATAACAACAAAGGGTAACCATAAAATTTCACTTGCTTCTAGGAAGGCCCGGAGGATGGATGCCTGAACGGCTAGTTCCCTTTCACGTGTAATGTTGATTGATGGTTAGAACCATAGGCAAAACGCAGAGTCACTTTCTCTCGCTTAAGGTTTTGAAAATTATATAAGATTAAAATTATGATGATACATTAGAGATTTCAATTTCAACATGAATTTTAATTCAAT
Source organism: Durio zibethinus (assembly GCF_002303985.1). Next base: position 2,978,142 of record NW_019167860.1, on the reverse strand, counting down.
AATCAATGGAGTGTTTGACTCATACGATAAGGAGTTTAATAAATAACGGTTTGAGGAAGTATAGGTAATATTTTAAATTCAAGTTGTAAAAGATGGATTTGTTTTGAAGAGACACGATGAGTATTCCAACACTATATGTACTAAAAAAAAGTTGCATTAAATTTAAGATTTAATTTAATTAATTTATATAATTATTTTTAAAAAATGTCATTAAGGTAATTTAACATTCAAATCTCAATTTTTGTAATTTTTTTTTTTTAAATTGAGTTTAAAATCGAGTTTAAGTCTCCTTGCCTTACGATTGTACCATAAAAAAAAAAAAGAACGTCAAAAAGGGAAAATAAAATTTGACATTTAGAGTTATTAATTAGTTTTAACGTATCTAAATTGAAAAACTAATATTTTCGGTACATAAATTAAAAAGCTTAATTAACACAAAAACATTGTCGTTCACCTTATTTTCTCAGCATCTAGTTTGCATCTCAAACAACACTAGAGACATCCACTTCTCCTTTTTTTTTTTTTTTTTTTTTTAATTTTTATTAAAATAGCCTTTCATTCATATTCAAACTTCACAAGGGATTACACAGAGAAGTTGGCAATGAATTCCTCCAAAATCTATGTTCTGCAACCTGGCACTCCAACCTTGCTAGCTCATAAGCATGTTTATTTGGAATATTTCATCTACAATTCTTTTTATTATAATATATTACGATAGTTTAATTTTAATAAAAAATCTTATAAGTATCTACTATTTATAAATACGAGTTCTATGTAAAATTTTGATAATCATTGTACAATTTTAAATTATGATTAATTAATTGTACAATAATTGTTATAGGTATATGCTCCAAATTTATTTACTTTCCTACTGACATGACTAAAAGAAACCACATTAAAACCAAAAGCGAAGCCTTTTAAAATCTAAATCAAATTACCTCCTGCCTAATATTATATATCTCCCTCTCTAATTTCTCTTATGACTAACTGGGAATCACTTTCTACCTCTATCCGAACAAAGCCATTTTCTTTAGTCACCAGTAAACTCCATAATATAGCCCATACTTCTACATGAAGGAGGCTTTCTGCCCGATTTGATTCACAGCTGAGTAATGTTGGTATAACGACCACTTAATGTTGACGAAGATGAATGGTTCCAAGTCTGCTACTTTTTGAAGTATATCCCCTACATCGGTGGTTAAATATTGACATTCAATGGAGAATCGAAAACTACAGCAAAATGGCTTTAAGGCGTTTTTATGAAAACACTTTATTTGCCTCCCATCATTTTTTGGGATGCAATCGCGGTTGTTCAAATAGTCTATGAGATGTAATAAAACTTTATTTGAATTCACCTTATATCAGTGAGATTCAAACCACTAAACACCATTGAAGAGGCACGGAAATATCTAATCTTAGACTAATTTACTGTAACAAATAAAGCTAAAGAGATTTGTTTTCTTTTAAAAGTAAGAGGGAGAAGAATTTGGCAGTGTTTTTGTACATTTTTTAACACTAAACAACATGCTACAAATGACTTCTGCCCATTTCTATTTATAGAGAATGATCTTAAAGGTTGTGTCCCTTAACTTGTACCATTTTAATGAAGTAATATGTCTTATAACTTAAAGACATTTTTATGAATAATTATGGATATAATTATTCACCTTTTTTATAGTGAAAGATCGAGCAAGTCTTGTTCCAAGAAAAACCATTGCAAAAAATCATGCTTTTTAGCCAAATAGAATGGTGGTATTCAAATGGCCTTCTTGAGCATTCAAATATCTTAATGATTTTTTACCTAATATCCTAAAACAATGAGTGGGTATTCGAATGCCCTATGAGAGTATTCAAATACCCTCAAACAGAAAGTTGGTATTTAAATGCCAACTTAAGTTTTCCAGCTTATTCTTGATTCCAAAGCTTGTTTCAAGTTTTCCTAAACTTTGATTTCTCAATCCCTCAAGTATCATACTTAATTAAACATCTTTCACTAATTTTAGAAAATACTTTAACAAATAAACTGCAACAACATCCAAGTCTCTGATAACCAGTCCCATTCTTGCTACCCCTTCCTGACTCGTAAAGGATGCATCTACATTAGCTTATATATCCCCTGCCGAGGAAGTTGCCACCCTTGTTGTTAATGTGTCCCTTTGTTCCTTGTCTAATTTTTATCACCTTCCACACTATGCTTTGCTGCTAACATCCATCGAGCTGTAGCCACCAATCTCTTAGTCATATCGCATGTGCCTTTGTGAAAGCACTTATTTCTATTACAACACAGTAGCCAACACGCATACATGCAGAGATCAAGAGAACTTGCTCGTGTGGCTTCCTCCAGAACATCAAGCCAAAAATCATCAACTGCTCTTTCAGACTGCTGAACACTCACCCCTGGAAGCATATCATTCCACACCAACTTGCTAAAGTGGTAAGTAACAAGTACATCACTCCAAGATTCCTCATACCCTTCATAAACCGGGCAGCATATCTCCACCGACATTCCTCTCTTATAAAGCCTCTCGGAAGTTGGTAATATTTGCTTCACCAACCTTAAAAAAATACCTTAACTTTGGCGACGACTTTAGCTGACCATATAAGTCTCCATATTGGGTGTCTTTAAGTTCTATTAAAAACCTGTCGACCAAGTACCTCCCTTGCTGTGTAGTTGGTAGATTTGACAGTGAATTTACTTACCATAGAATCAATCCAAAATAAGACATCCCTTCCGTTTTTGTTGCAAAAAGACATCCACATTCTTAAACCTTAAAATATTATATTGTGATATATAGTGCAATTACAAAAGACTTACATGATTATTAATTAGGGAGGAATTAATTTACACCAATGTAAAATGTTTTAGTTTTACATTTTTTTTCTAATAATTGATTTTAATAGATTCAAGAGATAAAATTAAACTTGTTACACCTAAGTTAACTGTTAACGGTAAACTTGGTCAAGGCTTGAACAACTAGTCATACCTTGGAGTCATCCAGATAAGGCACGCCTTGACAGCTACATCATCTGCTCTAGGAAAATGGCTCATCTTTCGTCTAATGAATGACTTGCCCAAAGTCCAATTGACAACCTATCAAGACAGTCACTTCAAAATTAACCACTTGGCATCCAACTTACCTAAGGCCATTAAATGCAGCTCATGCTTGCCTGGGATTATTAAATTACGACTCACATCTACCTATGTAGACCCTTTTCGAGCTCCACGTAGACATCCCATCAACTGTCAATTGTCTTAGTTAGGTCACCGCCTCTTGGTCTCATAAATAAGGTAATTGGAGGATTGGGTATGTAACAACAACACGAAGAAGCCATAACCTTACTACACACTTTGAGCTTCCTCCAATGAAGCTTTCTCCGTGCATTTCACCATCTTCTTCTGCTTCCTTACTTTACTTAACTTCTGATACAATATTGACTTAAATGTTGGTGTGTGCCCTAGAGCAACAACTCCGGCGCCCCTTTAAAATGTTTTTTGGTTACAGGTTTGAGTCATCTTTCTCTTCAACCTCCCCTCCTTCTTTTCAGTTAAGACAGCTTCAACAATTGTCACCATATGTTGGAACCGACAACCATGTATTACCAACCACATTCCTCTGAATTCTTAACTCCCACCATTAATACTTCTACTCAACTTGTAGTTGTTACTGATGTAGCATCTTTGCTACCAACTCTCCCTTAAATTCCATCACCAAGCCTACCTTCTTGGAATTCTCCATTCCCAACCCACTGTCATTAAATATGTGGGCTATGTAACCTTTAGGTTTTTACTAAAACTTGATGGGAGTTTTATCTCCAAATGTAACGTTAACTCTAACATTGGTCCACACCACTGCAACTACACCTTCAAAACTTGTTTCCTAACTACCCACAAAACAAATTTCCTCTTCGTAATCCATCAATGCCAATTAGTGGCCAAACAATCCTTATGTAACTTCCACCATGTATGTTTTACTCACCATTCCACAAATCCCTATATACCTACCAAACATGCAGCAACTTACCCCAAACTTCTACCAAGCATTAATGGCCTAAATTCAGCTCTTAAATGCCCAAGTGGCCATACAATAAAGGCTAAAGGCTATTTCAACAATTCTAGTAGGCCACCCAACAACCTTTTTTAAAAAAGCCTCACCTCAAAGAAAGTTCAGCTTTATCCTTCAGGGAACCACCACAACAAAACTTGACCCTTCATGAAGAAATTTATCCTCAAACAATACAAAGCAGTACCTATCGTAATGACTATATTATACTAAACCCTACACAAAGTTAAGTCCATGCAAACCCTAACCTAGATAATGAGCTAGTTGCGTAAGTTGTTACATTGCACAAAGAGCTAGTTGACTAAAAAAAGAAAAAAAACAAAGATCTCCAATGGCTCGAGGACTATCATAACCTCCTCATACCCACCATCAGACAAGTTGACATCCTTTTCTCCCTCAAACTATTGAAAGACACATACAATGGAATCATTTATCTAGAAAATCATCTGGACCACTTTAGGACCTTTATCGATCTACATAATGCTTCTAATGAGGTGAAATGTAGGGTTTTCCTAGCCATTTTACGGGAAAGAGGCAGGACATGGTTTTATTCTATCATAAGTAACTTTGATGCCCTAAGCAGGTAATTTTTAGCACATTTTCTGAGTAGCAAGGATGTTGTGCGCTCCTCTGCGAACTTGTTGGCAGTAAAGTAGAAACTAGATAAAACTTTACGATAATATTTGAAAAGATTCAATGTGACCATTTTGGAGATAAAAAATTTGAATATTGAATGGGCCTTTCAGGCATTTAATTTTGGTATGAGACGTGATCATCTTAGGTACTTGTTGATTGAGAACAAGTTAGAATAATTATATCAACTATATGAAAGGGCTTAAAGGTTTACTGAAGCAGAAGAGATTAGGGCCATTAATAGGGTTGAATAGTAAGAGTAATGCCAAAAATGTTTGTGTGGTGAAAACAAGTAGATTGATACACTGAGCTGGTGATTTCATGATAACCGCTAAGCCTTTGACTAGTAAAAAAGAAGAGACTAGCATAATAACAACAATAATAGAAATCCCCAAACATAAACCCACCAATACCAAAAACCAAAATGAAACTTTAATGTCATTATATAATGTCCTGCCTAAAGGCCCAACCAAATACCTAATTAAGTAAGATCCCTGCCTAAATGGCTAAACAACTAACCTCTAAAAAAAAAACACTACAACTATCATTCAATTAAGAGGCACTCCATTGATGAGCGTAAAGCTCCGAAAAAGAAAATTGAGAGACTAGAGCACCTTAGTAACACTTAACCTACCTTATAAGCCAACAACCTCCACCTTGCCAAAACCGTGAACAAACTACCAACCAATAAGGCGAGGGCTCATCTCGCCTAATCGAAAAGGCTTGTTAGTAGAAAGTTATAGGTAAACACTTAATCTAGGGCATTATTCATGTCATTGTAGGAGCCAATAAGGAATGGAAAAATAGCAAAACAAAGTGCAAGTCCTATTTGCCCAATGTGATGGCTATTAACGTTGCACCTAGGAAGTAAAAGGTCAAAGATTGGCAAGTGCAATTCCCATAAGAGGGCACTAACATCCTAGTAGACAATGGTAATAATCCCACAGTGGTTACAACAATAATAACCAACTATTAGGTCTAGAGTTGTATAAAGGTAAGGGGTATACTACATAAGTTTTTGTAAAAAAATACTAATGTTTTCATGTGGACTACGATCAATATAGTTGGTATTAATGAACATGTTATTGCTCATCACTTGAATGTTGATCCAATCGTTAAACCAATTAAACAAAAAAAGAGAAAGTTTACCCTTAAGTAAATGCAAGCAGTCAAGTAATAAGTAGACAAATTGTTAGTAGTTGGATATATTATAGAAATGAAGTACCTTGATTGGCTCGCTAATGTAGTGTGGGTGAAAAAGGTGAATGGAAAATGGCAAATATGTGTAGACTTCATGGATTTGAATTAGGCATGTCTAAAGGATAGCTTTTTTTTTCCTTTAATGGATAGATTAGTGGACTCCTCTATGGGTCACAAGTATATCAACTTTATGAATGCTTTCTTGGGATACAATCAGATTAAATTAGCAAAGATAGATTAAGAAAAAATATTCTTTATCACTGAAGATGGCTTTTTTTTTACTAGACAGTGATGCCCTTTGACTTACCAGAGACTAGTGAATAAGATTTTCAAAGAGTAGATTGAGTGATCTCTGGAGGTCTAAGTAAATGATATGTTAGTTGAAAGTCCTTCAATAGAACAATATATGCAAGACTTGGCTGAGGCCTTTGCTATATTAAAAAGATACAATACGGAGTTAAATCTTATTAAGTGTACATTTGGTGTAGAGGCAATGAAGTTTTTAGGTTTTGTGGTTTCTAACAAAGGTATTGAGGCAAGACCTGAGAAGATAACAACCATTTTGGACATGAACCCCCACATATTACCAAAGAGATTTAGAGATTGATAGGGTTAGTGACAACCCTTAATAGGTTTATCTCCAAGTTGGCAGATAAATGCTTGCCATTTTTTAAAGTCATTCAAAGTGTCACTAAGTTTAAATAGGATAAGCAATGTCAAAAAACCTTCGAAGAACTCAAGTAATATCTCCATTCTCCACTTATGCTTGCCAGCCTTGTCATTGGTGAGCTTTTTATGTATAGCTGGTAACTTCTGATGAAACCTTGGTAGCAATATTGGTCAATGAGGCAACTAAGAATCAAGTACTAGTGTATTACGCTAGTAGGCTCTACAAAATAGAAAGGTTAACTATACAAGGATGGAGAAGATAGCCTTTATGCTGGTTATGGTAGTTTGTTGACTTAGGTAATATTTTTAAACACACGTCATAGTTGTGCTAATAGATCAACCACTCAATGAGGTTTTTCATAAGATAGACACTTTAAGAAAATGATGTAATGGAGTGTTGAGCTAAGTGAGTTTCACATCGAATGTAAGTAAAAAAAGCCTATTATAGCTCAGTCTCTAGTAGACTTCCTTGTCGAGTGTTCCTTCACATTCGAGGTAGAATCCTATCCCTAACACCAAACTCAACCCATGCCCTCACCTTCAAACCCCTAAACAAAACCATAAAAGACACAAGTGATAGATAAACTAACTGAGAGCCTCACACCATTCCCCTAGATTATTCAATATCTCTAATGGCAGGCTTCCTAGGTTACTATATATGGATGGTTTGATAAGAAAATATGGCTTTAGCACAAGGATTTTATTATTGAGCTTAAGAGGGCAATAATGGTAGTATGAACTATCTTTTTTTTTTATCTTTAAAAATGCAGTTGAGTATGAGATCTTAATTGTAGGACTAGAGTTGTTAGCTAGCCTGAATGTCAAGGACTTGATTGTGTACATAAACTCTCATTTGGTCACTCGCCAAGTGAATGATGAATATGAAGTTAAAGATCACTCATTCACCAAGTATCATACAATTATTTGCTAACTTAGTCAACCCTTCACTATAATGATTTTAAAGTAGGTCCCTCATGCTAATAATACCATAGTTAACTCTTTATCCAAGTTGACAGCATCTATTAAGATCAAGGAGAGTGAAAAGATTTTATTGGAGTATGTGCCTATACCTAAATGCTTGTAAGCTCAACTTATTTTTTGTATAAAAGAAAATGATAGCTAGATGACCCTTATTAAGGAATACCTAAAAAAAGAGCACCTTTTTAACCTAGTAGAGTGTAAAAAAGTAAAAAAAAAAGAGTAGTATGATATGCATTAATGGAAGAAAATTTGTACAAGAAAACTTTCTTAGCTTCTCTTTTTAAATGTGTTTCCCTATCTAAAGCAGAGTATATGTTAAGAAAAATTCATGAATGGGTGTATGGCCATCATGTAAGCAGGTGAGCATTAGCACAGAAAGCATTAAGATAGGGTTATTACTGGCCTCCACTAAAAAACGTATGTGACAAATGCCAAAAGTTTGCCAAAGTTCCTAAGTAGCTAGTAGAAGCCCCTAATCAAATCTTCAATCCATAGTCATTTGTACAATGGGTATCGACATTTTAGGACCATTTCTTATGGTGATTGCCTAAAAGAAGTTCATGATAGTGGCCTACAATTATTTTACAAAGTAGGTAGAGTTAGAACTAGTGGTTACCATCATTGTTAAAATAGTAAAAGATTTTTTTTAAAAGTTTATTATGTGTAGGTTTAGCCTATTTTACACTATTGTGGCAGATAATAGAACATAATTTCAGGCTGACAAGTTAAAACAGTTCTGTCAAAGTTTCAAAGTTGCTCTGGTACATAGTTCAGTAGCCTATCTCCACATAACTAGGCAAGTAGAGTCCATGAATCAAAAAATTCTAACTACCTTTAAGAAAAAGTTAGATAAAGCATAAAAGAGCATGGGTACATGAGCTCCTTAATATATTTTAAGAACCACAGATCATTTGGCGATAGGGAAAATGCCTTTTATTTTGACATATAAAATAGAAACAATGATACTTGTTGAGATGTGCATGAACACACTCAAGACAACACATTTTGATCCTAACCAGAATGAAGAAGTTTTGAGAGTTAACTTGGATTTGTTTCAAGAAACTAGAGACTTGGCTGAAGTTAAAATGGCTATCAGGACTTAATAGGTTATCTAATATTACAATTCCAGGGTCAAGCATAGGTACTTCCAAGTTATCGACCTAGTATTTAGAAATTGCAAAGTTAGTAAGCTAGTAGGAGGAAAAAAAAAAAGCTAACACCCAATAGGGAGGGACTATACAGAGTATTACCCGTCATTAGGTTTAGAGTTAATAGGCTATAGGATATGGGGGGTAGCTCTATACCAAAGACTTAGAATGCTATTTACTTGAAAAAGTACTACATCTAACAATGTCCTTTAACATTTGTACAGCATCTTTAAATATTTGTATTTACCTTTCAAAACTCATATATTTTCAAATTACTTATTTGGCTTTCATTACCCTTTATTGTAAGTAATTTTGTACAGAAAATATCTTAATAAGATTGATGGTATTTTATTGCCTTACTCTAAACCATATCTTATAACTTACAAATTTATCACGTTAAGGCAAAAAAGTGAACATAGACCTCGCTTCCTGTTAACATACCCAATATGCCTTGATGCATCACATTTATTGCATTAAAACTCTAAGCCAACACATTCAACACATTCATTGTGTGCCACAGTTACTACGTTAAGGCATATGGGTGAACATATGCCCCACTTCTTATTGATATGCCTAATGTACCTTAGTGCACCACATTTATTACGTTAAGCCTCTAAGGCATTTATTGTGTTAAAGCTCTAAGCCAACACACATAATAGGCCACAATATGCCACATTTATTGCATTAAAGCTCCAAACTAACATGCTTAATGCACCATAGTGCGCCATATTTATTACGTTAAGGCATTAGATAAACATAGATCCCACTTCATGTCAACACTCTCAATTTGTCGAGTGCACCTCTTTTATTGCGTTAAGGCCTCATGTCAACACGTTTAACGTTTTTCAGTGCTTCTTTTTTATTGCATTAAGGCTCTAACATGCCTAACATGCCCTTGTACACCACTATTATTGCATTAAGACTTCATGCTAATACGTTTAATGTGCCTCACTGCACTATTTTTATTACATTAAGGTTTCGTACAAACACGTTTAACGTGCCCTAATACATCTTTTTTATTATGTTAAGACTCTGTGCTAACACGTCTAATATGCCTCTGTGCACCATTCTTATTATGTTAAGGCTCTGTGCCAACACTTTTTTTTTGTGTTAGGGCTTCATGCCAACATGCTTAATTACCTTTATAACCCACTCTTTATTACATTGAACTCTTTAGCCAACATGCCTAATATGCTCCATGCATCACTTTTTATCTCACCAACTTAGACATCACAACATGGCTAAAATAAGTCTGATACATTAAAACGAAAGCAAGCAGAACCATTACCTCACAACAAGGTACACATACTTGTTATTTTTAACAAGCCAATTATTTCCATTATTGCATTTAAATATTTTAAAGTAGTGCTCACCTTTAATGATCAACTCTTCTTGTAATTCTTAAAGCCCATTAGGAGGTTACAATATTAAATCTGAAATACTATCTCCTTTATGGAGAAAAATTTAGTTCACAGTGTTAAGATTATAATTGCTTTGTTATTCTTTGAGAAGTAACTTGACTTATTGCATGTGAACTTTATAATGTTGACTACATTGCTTAGTTTAACTTGCATGAGTTTTTGAAGTTCAATCTCAATACTAAGTGTTTAATTTATAACTTAGTTTATGATGAAAACTAGTATAATGCAAGACTAGTATACTAGAAAAAAGTCTCAACTTAGCCAGTTCTTATATTAGCTATCTTACTTTATCAACTTTACATAAAGTTTGATAATTGCATGTTCTTAACTTAGTCATTTTTATACAAGTAACTCATATTGATAGCTTCAACTAAGAAAATAAAATAAATTAAGATAGAGATTGTGAAAGAATTCATTTTATTACCAACTAAGAATTGTGTACATCAGTGATGAAAAAAAATACAAATTAAAGCACTAAGAAGCATAGTAGCATCAGTCTTAGCAACCAAGTCTTGAACAAGAAAGATAGTGACTTCAACCTCGATAAAAGGGATAGGGACTTAGCAATAATAGTAATGACAATAGTGCAATAGTATTTGACTAACCAAGCTTTCCTTACAAAAATTGCATAAGTGAGCATATGATGGACGTGTAACCATTATAAAAATTGGATCTTTTATGCTTTTCAAAGCCTCAACTATCTGAGTTATGTAAGCCTTTTCAGTGATTGTCAAACATTGTATACAACTTAAAACCTCTATTTTCACACTTCTTCAAGCCATTTTTTAGGTTAATCTTTCTAGAGTTAAAGACATAAGGGGTATCGTGAGTAGATAAAATCTTTAACTTTGAATTACCTTTAGTTTAATTAGATCAATCGATCCTCAATTTTGTATGAGGCTGAAGACATGGCAATGGTAATTTTTTTTTTACTTTTTAACTCACTGAAACATCATCAAAAGGCTTAGCAAGCATGTCACCATCATATTTAGTGTTACTGATTAGACCCTTAGTTTTAACTCGACTAGTTATGCTCCCACCAATCAATGACATGTTGGCCTTGCTTACATTTTCAAAAACTTGGTAAATGATTACCTTTATTAAGATTTCAAGGTGCTTAATTAACTCAACGACATAGATGTCACCAACATTAAAAGCTAAAATCTTGAAAACCTTGAAAAACTAAAAAAACTCCAAAACCGCAAAAAACCTTAAAAAATCCCAAAAGCTTGTGTTTGGCGCAGTCTGGTTGGTTGTGACATTAAAAATGGCCAACAATAGGTGGAAGAATGAGTTAATGGCAAGAGAAACCTATTACAAAAATAGTGCAGGTAGAACCCTGCAATGCCCTTAAGTTGCCCCACCTAGTTGATGTTGAGCCTTGGAGAAGGCAAAAAGACTTCATACATGGGATTGTTGTGGTTGAACATGAAACAATCCAACGTAGGTCCCATCATGAAATGGATAGTACAATAGGAATACCTATCTAGTAAGGCCATTTGTCTTTCTTTCACAAACTCAAACTCAAATAGAGATATTAACAAAACTAGGAAAAGGCAAGAACCTTACTTAAAAATACTAGGAAAATACTTTATCAACTAGGAGAAAAATGAAGAAGTAGAAAAGTAAGAAGCAATATACCTTTTTGAATGTAGTAAGAAAAAGTGGAAATTATGAACCCTAAATCTCCTATTTATGCCTAACCAAAAAGTAGGTTAAATAACACTTTTGAAACAGTACCTACTCAAACCGTTTTAATTAATTCATGACTGGTACAAAATTAATCCCCCCTTAAAAACCCTTTTAGTTACCTTCTTAAAACTAGTGCATTTAAAAAAAAAAAATACACCTATTAATTTCATTTGACATCTTTCCATTCATTGCATTTCAAAAAATGCACCCATTAATTTCATTTAACAGCTCCCAATTCATTGCACGACATGTGCCTTGCTCAGTTGCATCTTTTAAAAACACAGGCACATACAGCACACTACCCTATAACACACGCTCTGACCAAGCATATTTCATATACAAACAAGAAAATTTTACAAAAAAAAATTTCCCAAGTTATCACTTACTGATTGTTATGGTTCTAACAACCTTCAAACTCACCCAAATGCAGTTACTATTTCCTCGCGTGACACATCATCAATTAAGCTCATCGAGTATGCCCTTATCGTCTATAGGGACACTTCAGCACAACTGTTCACCAAAAATGCTCATCTCACTTGAAAGGGACACGTGATCATGCTAAACTCATGGAGCTACAAAAACTGCTCGCAAAGCACTTTTTCTCCTTTTCTCTTCTCTTTCCTTTTCAGGTTTTAGACAATGGTTTAAGGGTGGTCACTTTATAACCCTTTCAAATTGGGGGCAATATCATGCCTAAATCAACTTGTCAACGATAAACTTGGTCAATGTTGGTCACCATAGTCATATCTTGGGATTACCCAGACAAGGCATGCCTAGACAATCACGTCATCTACTCTAGGGAAATGGCTCATCTTTCACCTAAAGAAAGACTCATCCAAAGTTTCATTGACAATCTATCAAGATAGGCACTTCAGAATTAACCACTTGACATCTAATTTGCTTAAAATCATTAAATGTAGCTTATGTTTGTTTAGGATCATTAAAATATGACTCACATCTACCTACATGAACCCTACCCATATGGACCCTCTTTGAGTTTCATGTAGATATCCTATCAATTGTCAACTATTTCAATCAACTCACTACCTTTTGGTTTCATATATAAGGTAATTGAAAGACCAGGTATGTAACAATAAGAAGAAAAAGCCATAACCCTACTACACACTTTGAGCTTCCTCCTAGTAAAGCTTCTTTCATACACCTCACCACCTTTTTCTCCTTCCTTACTTTACCTTACTTCTAATACAGTATTGACTTAAACATCGAAATATGTCCTAGAGCAACAACTTTAGTGCCCCCTAAATTGTTCTTTGACTGCAGATTCAAGTTGTCCTTCCTTTCAACCTTATCTCATTCCTTCTAGCTAAAACACCATCAATAAAACTATTTTTTTGACTCATCTTTTTCTCATTCCCTAAATCTATTAGAATAAATAGTTAAAAAAAGTATAAAAAATTATAAAACTTTGTTGGTATAACTTGATCCTTTCTCTTATTAATTTATAATAAAATCTATTAACTAACAATTAAGATAAATAAAAATAACATATGGTTTAAATATTTCTAACCATCATCTTATAAGATGATATATCAATTTAGCAAAAAAATGATAATTTTCTTTATGCCAATGAAGTGCATACTTCAAATTCACAATAAAAAGATTTAATCTCATTCATTAAGATCTTATTTCAAAAGTGTTATATTCAAGAACAAAGACAAAGTTCATTAACAAGAGAAATTGAAGACTTCTTTTTTAACGGAAAGATCAAGTGACTTCTTAGCCTGCCATTACTAACTTGTTAGAATGAGAAATATCATGAAATTCCATACTCTTTTTGGATGTAGTCCCAAATGTGAAACCATGGAAATCACAATACAAAAGGATTTATTCGTGATCGTTTGTTTGACGTTTTCTCTTTCAAAGACATGTCTTTTTGTCAAGAATTTCTATAAATATTCACTTTCAATTCACACGTAAAAGCTATAAATATAACAAAACAATTTGTTCACTCATCAAACAAATGCTCAAGTTTTGTCTTTTAACCATCTAAAACATTTTTTTTACAAAAAAAAAAAAGCTATAGAAAAAATTATAGGTATTGAAATTTAGACAAAAATATATTGAATGTTATTTTTAAAAATTCTAAATCTAACAAGGAAATTTGTAAAAAGATATATCAATAGGAAGGATAAAAGAAAGAGAAATGCTTTACAAGAAAAAAAATTATGTATTTACTTATAGTATTTGTTTGCATGTTGAGTAGTTTCATAGCAATTACTTTCGTCTGTTATCTAAGATAAAAAAAAAATGTTCTTGTTAGTTTTTAATTTTATTGTTATTTAAAATTAAAAGAATACAAAATTTGTTGTATTTTTACAAAATTATGTTTTCAAGATTAAGTAAAAAAAATTAATTACGGAAGTTGAAGATGATCAAGATTACCGGCTAGAAAGAGGAGAAGAATTTATCCGTAGACCTAATCGTTATTGACATATTTTAAGATACCAAAATTACAATTTCATTTTTAGGAGGACAAACGCGCGCATGATGGGAGGGTGACTTGATCAAACCTCCATTTGAGGCGTGGGTTTAGTTGTGGCGCAGCGGTTCACTTCTGATTATGAGACGGAACACAAAGAAAGACCGACGTAAGCCTGACGAAATGGGCTTGCTTTGGCTTAGCTTAACGCCTGCTTTGACAGATACTATGAAGACCGATTTTAACCAAATCGTCGCCATAAACAAAAAATTTCTCTGTCTAAGTATTTCCCATTTGTCACGTATGATCCATCGACCACGCTTGATTTAACTCGGCCCTCTTTTTAAAATTAATAACTTAAAATATTATTTAAAAATCGATAAGTTTCACCGACAAACATTAAACATTTTTTAAAAAATATTTAATATATTATCAAGGATTTTTTATTTTATAAAAAATTAGAGAGTTGACAAATAGTTTAATAAAATATTTTTTAAAAATTTGATAAATTAATATAATAAATAACAAATATGTATATGGAAAAATATTTATTATAAAATTATAAAATTTTAATTTTAAATATTTGAAAAATAATAATCCAAAATCTTAAATTTGAGAAATAATTTTTCTTTTTTAATTTCACACAAATTTTTTTTAAAAAATTTAATTCAAGCAACCCGACATTTGGAGTACGCGTTTCCGCCCAACAATCAGAAAATGCCATGTGTAATGAGTTAAAAAACAATATTTTTCTGTTAGCTAGTTAAACTAAATACATTTAACTTTAAATGTTATTCTCTTTGTCCGTTCTATTTATTCATATTTAATTTTTTTAAATGAATTTAATTTATTAATTATTATTAAAATTTTATATAAATTAAAATCAAAATAGTATTTTAAAAATTTTAAAGCTCAATTTTTTTAATTTTTTAATTTTATAAATGATAAAAGTAATTTGTTTGACAAAAATCAGGAGAGGAGCCATTAAACTAATAAGATGAAAAAATACAATAAATATATCCACGTGGCAACAAATCCAAAAGATGTCACATTTCCTCGAACGTGTATTTGAAAAACGTGTACACCGCGTGACAATAATACTCCAGTAACCTCCGATAACCACACAGAAATTTTGTTCAATAAAACCCCCTTCTGCCCTCCACTTCTCTCCAAATTCACTTGGTCTCTGTAATATCTCTCAAATTTTCTCGTCGTTCAAACCAAAAAGGGATAACCAACCGAAAGCGTGAAACGATGGCGTTCCGCCTGAGCAACAACCTAGTCGGAATCCTCAACTTCATAACGTTCCTCCTCTCGATCCCCATCCTGGGCGCCGGCATCTGGCTGAGCCGGGAAGGCGTAACGGAGTGCGAACGGTTTCTTGACAAGCCCGTGATCGTAATCGGAGTCTTCCTCATGGTCGTCTCACTCGCGGGACTAATCGGCGCGTGCTGTGGCGTGACGTGGCTACTCTGGCTTTACCTCGTGGTCATGTTCCTCCTCATCGTACTTGGCATCGTCTTCACCATCTTTGCTTTCGTGGTGACGAACAAAGGGGCGGGACAAGTGGTATCTGAGAGAGGATATAAGGAATACCGACTTGGGGATTACTCAAATTGGTTGCAGAAGAGAGTTACTGATGAGAAGAACTGGAATAAAATTAAGAGCTGTTTAGCTGATAGTAAAGTTTGCACTAATTTCCGTGAAAAGTATCTTAATGATACTGTCACGGAGTTTTATAAGGCGCACTTGTCTGCCGTTCAGGTATGTTATTTTTTTCCTCTCTTTTCTTTTGCTTTTCTGAGATCTGGGCTTTTGTTTTAGTTTTGTCTTCTTTGTTTCCAAATCTTCTGATTTTATCCATAGCATCGGTTTATTTCGACATCTAATTTGGGTTGGGGTTTTGTTGATATTTTGAATTTTCATGTATTTGTTAGCTATCGAATTCTTTCTTTTCATCGTCTTTAGGCGAGAGATAGCTATGAATTTTTTTTTCTTTCGTCTCGGAAACTTGAATCGGAGACTGAGTTTCAAGTTCTAACTGTTGAACGCTAATAATGGGATTTCAATAATTTTTGTTCTTTACTTTGAAAATTGACTTACGAATTTCAAAATTGTTTAATTTTAGTATAATTCTGCTTTAGTCAAAGAAAATAGTACTACTTATTTAGCAGCATAAAGTTACTTTTTTTTATTCATTATATGAAAATTTATGCATAAAGGGGGTCTGGTAATCATTCTTTTTTCAGTTGATGCTATGGTTTTATATACTTTCCAATGAAATCTTTTAACTTTATGTTAATTTCAACTTTAGGATAAAAAAGGTTCTCCACTTTCCTTGTGGGCATTTTCATGTATGGATTCTGCTTTGTAAGATGACCATAACCTTTTAGACATCTGTGTCTTTTGATATTATCTGTGCGAGAATATGATTCCCAACGTGTTTCTTTTGAAAGAGATGGTTAGGTGATCAATCACCTTGAAACTGAATAAATTTTATGATGGTTTTGTCACAATTTTAACGAATATGATTCTCTTTTGTGCCTGCTTTGACATCCATGGACTGTAATTTACTGTTGCTGATGGTGCAGCCACTTTGATTTTTCTTTTCTTGTGTTCTAATATGTTTTATGTAATTGCAGTCTGGTTGCTGTAAGCCATCAAACGACTGTCAATTCACCTATGTTGGACCGACTAACTGGACTAAAGAGAATGGCGTCTTCACCAATAGTGACTGCAATCTATGGGATAATAATCTGGATACTCTATGCTTCAATTGCCAGGCATGCAAGGCCGGATTTATAGACAACCTCAAGAGTTCTTGGAAGAAGGTGGCTGTTGTCAACATTGTATTCCTCATCTTCCTCATCGTGGTCTACTCTGTCGGCTGCTGTGCTTTCAGAAACAATAGGAGAGACAATGCTTACAATCAAGGGTGGAAGCCTTGAGGTTGTTTTCGTTCTTAGTTTTGGATTTTGGATGTCAGCATGTAGGGTTTAGTTCTTGGATTTGCTATTTTATTTTCTGCTCTGTTTTTTATTGTCTGTTTGCATGTTGGACCTTGTTGTATAGCTTTCAGTTCCTTATCTAGTTGTTCTTACAACATTTTATAAATATGTATCGTTTATATGTTTATTTAAAAGCTGTCATCCTTAATTTTTTGTGTCTCATTTGTTACCAGCGTTGATGTTTTCAAGTTTCTCTTCCTGAAAATTTGTTGATAAATCAGTCTTGTAATTTTCTTGTTCCATTAACGTTGAGCGTTCACAGAAATGCCTGTTAGGCAAGAAATAGTAGGTCGGTGGGTCACCTAAATAAGATATTTATTAATCTATCAAAATAAATATTTATTATTTAACTATTAGATGTAATATATAACAAATGGTTAATATTTTTAATAATATGTTTATTTGACAAAAAATCATATAATCTCTTTTCCTTAAATAAAAAACCCAAGTAGTGTTGGTTAAATTCTTTATTGGTCCTTTATTTTAATTTTTTTTGTTTAACGGTTAATAGTTTTAATAATATATTTATTTCACATGATTTGGATAAAAAAATCACATAATCTTTTTTCCATAAATAAAAACCCCAAATAGTGTTGGTTAAATTCTTTATTGTTCCTTTATTTAAAAAATTTTTTTGTTTAATGTTTAATATTTTAATAATCTATTTATTTGACATAATTTGAATTAAAAAATCATATAATCTTTTTTCCTTTTTTTTTTAAAATTTTTTTGTTGAAAAAATCCGGGCCATACAGGGTATTCTAACCCACTGGTCAAAGATCAAGGCATAGATGTGCCAGAAACTACTGTTCCTTTTTTGCTCCCTTAATTTTTCACCCTTATTTTCCAAAGATTGTTGTACTTGTGAAGTAAGGCCTTGAAAGAAATGAAAATATCTGGGCAAAAGGTCGTTGTTGTTGGTCATTGGATATTTGATAGAAACTCTAAGGTAACGTATCACAAATGACTTTTCAACTTTGGTAACGTAGGGTCTTTGCAATTGGGCAGAACCAGTAAAAGCCCTGGTCCCTCATGTCCGAAATCAAAATGATGTTTCCCATTGAAGCATAATAAACAAAACTTTTAACTACTGGACATGTGGGAACCAAAGATTCAAAATGTAAACGAGTGGCTCAATTGCAGATGAGAAAGATATTCCTCAATAAAGTGATGTCGTTGCGCGTCAAATAGTGGGCTGAAAGGCAGTTGATGAAAAGTTGCTCTCCTTTTTTATTTACTGAAATTAAAAGTGTAATCGAATCAAGTCGATATAGTGAGAAGTTCGAATTTTAAATTCAACTATTAACTCGTGATTTTATATTCGATTCGAACTCAATCGAGTTTTATTTTCTTAACTTGAGTTCAATTCGTAATCAAAATCAAATTATTTGAGTTTGTTCGATTAAATTTGATTAATATGTAAAATAAGTTTAATTTTTATACTCGATAAAAGTTTAATTATTTGTGTTTGAACTCGAATTCGAAATATTTTATTAATTAAAATAATAAAAAATATTTAAATATAAAAATTCGATTATACTCGAAAGTTACTCAAGTCAGATATAAGAATACTTGAATTCGATTCAATCGATGAATCGAATTACTCGAATTCGTGCTCGACTCAATAATAATAAAACCGAATTCGAGTTTTATTCGAATCGAATTCAAATAATTTATGAATATTAATGTATCATTTACACTTTTAACTGAAATCATTTAGAGATCGGAGCACGTGGAATGCACTTACAGAAACATCCCAAACCCTTGATCTCTTCCACCTCTTCTTCGCACGACCTTGACTTTCATGAAACCCTCCAATACGTGCAAAATGGCATTGCAGTTCTACTAGGATGCAACTTAAACGACAAGAATTGTGTCGAAGGTGATTAATCATTTTTCATCCAATAGTTTATTAGCTTTTTTTATTTTTAAAATTATATTGTAATTATAAAAATATTTTTGTAATTTATTTTTTATTTTGCTTTTTATTTGGAAATATGAAATAATTTTATCAATTTAAAATTGTAAATTATATTATTTGATATATTATTATTTTATTAATTTTTAATTATTTATTAACAAAATTATTATTTGATATTAAAATAATTTAATAATTTTTAATTATTTATTAATATTGTAGATACTAAATAATTTAAAATTTTTATTATATAATTTTTAATCTAATTCTCTTAGTAATAATTTTTTGTTCTTATTATAACTCCCACCTCATCATCACTGCAATTTTTATATTCAAATACTTAATAATATTATATAAATTTTCATCTAAACCACTATAATAATTAATCTAATCTCCTTTGTTATTTTTAATTTTATCAAAATTAATCTAATCATTTATCCAAATAAATTATTTGTTTCCCATGATTTTGAGACGACTTATCTAACGTTTACACTAACGCATGAGTGGTCCATTATTCGGGCATCAGACAGGAGTAAATTCGACATATTTTTCATTCAGACTATCGTATCAAACTTTCGAAAGTGAACGTTTTGTCTGAGCTAGCGTTCCTTATCTTCTCTCGTTTTCTCACTTCATTGCGTGATTTTGTATTTTATTTTTTCCTCCTCAATTTTTATTTAGATGATGTTTCTCGGCTCCTCGCTCTGTTTGACTCCAAATGCAAGTTACAAGTTTTGATTTGAGTTAATTTTATGAATGGTCTTAAATTATGATAAATTATTTAATATAATATTTGAATTTAAAATTTTTTTAATGTAATATTTAAATTATAAATTTATTAACTAATATGATACGTAAAATATCATATGTTATTATTTAAAATTGATCACATTGAATATAAATATTGTATTAATTAATAAATTTATAATTTAATATAATATTATAAATTTATAAAATTTAAATATTATATTAAATATTTTATTATAATTTAAAAATTATATATAACATTAATCCTTTTGATCTAAACGTTGAGCGAGAGATACGAAAGAGAGCCGGGGATGTTACTAAGTTGTACACAGCACACACTTCTTGAAAAATAAAATTTCTTTCAACTGGTAATTTTATTCCCTTTGTAGAATTTACTAGCAGAATTTTATGGGTGTGCCACATAACGGAAGATTTACAAATTGAAAATGCTTTAGGCTTTGTTTGAGAGGTTCTAAAACTACTCATTTTTTCTCACACATGAACATTTTGATCAACAAACGGGTGGTTTGGGTATTTCGTGTTCGGACTCTTTCACCTTAGGATAATTTTGAGATCGGAATTTTTTAAATATAGATAATTTTGGATGTGAATTTTTACAAATTTAAATCATTTTCAGTGTGAATTAAATTTAGGTTTGGACTAATCATATAATTTCTAGATTTTATAAAAAAAAATGTACACTTTAACATACGTTTTGTGTTCAAGTCAAGATTGATTTTAGATTTTTTTTAGTTTTAAGTAATTTCAGTTTTAGGTCATTTCGGTTTAAATTTTTTTTTCAATGGTTAAAAAAAAATGGCTCATACATTATATACTTTTGATCAATTTCGTATTTGCAAAAATTAAATTCTCACATTGGTATCTAAACTTTTATTTTGTTAGGCATTTTAGCACTCTAGACCAATCAAGTTAGTTAACTTACTTTTGTGGCATTAATACTCGATAAAGTCACGTAACTAGCATAAATGTTTAATTATCGTTATCTCATCTATTTTTGATGGACATATTTAAATAAAAATTTAAAATATTTTTTTAATTCAAAATAAAAAAAAGGGTAAGAATAGGAGAGAAAAAAATATTTTTGCTAACGTAACAATAGTTGATATGACAATAATTGAATATTTATGACACATGTTATAATTTTATTAAATATTCATGTCATGTTAATTATTTAGTTCACGGTAATAATATGAAGTACCAAATTACTTAACGTAATAAAAGTTGAAATATGAGAGTGGGAATTCTATTTTTTTATATATCAAACTAACATAGATATATAATACAAAAAATATTTTAAATATTAACTTTTTTTTTCAAATTTGAATCTTAACTTTTTTTAATCAAATTGAATTCGGTTGGATTAAGATTGAATTTGTATTCATTTTGCCACCTTTAAGCACAAGTCATGTATCAATTGCAAAAAAAAAATCATGTCATGTATCATTTTCAATGGTGAATCTTGACATTTAATTTTAAAGGGATCAATTAAAATTATATAATATATCTTTTGTTTGCTATGTTAATTGAATTTGAGAGCATGTAATAAATATGAGTATATATTAAACATAGATATAAACACTAAATTTGTTCGAGTTCACTAAATTGGGTTTCAATTATAAATTCGTAGGCTCAAGTTTTTGGGACCAAAGCCCAATTTTAATTTCTTTGGCCTGAGCCCCAAATAGAGCCCATTTAAAGGCCTATTTTGTTTAGCTTTAGTTTAAGTTTTATTTGTTAATTTTAAAGTGGTATTAAAATAATAATAATTAAAATAATCAAATAAAGAAAAGAAAAGACAACACAACACCATGCACAAAACCTACCTTTCCACTTACTTGAGCCACTAGTATACTTTACCCACCTAATCACTATAATCTAAGATACCTACCTCTTAAGTCACCAACCATGTATGCCTCCCAACATCTTCCATTACCCTGGCAGCAGTGATTGCAGCTAAAGCTTTACAAACAAACTTTCATGGACCAAAATAGAAATAAGAACCACAAAAAGGGAAACTTTAAAAAAACACAAAAAAAAAAAAAATCCTTTGTCAAACCATAACAAAAAAATTTTTTTTTTAAAAAAAAACCAAGTCATAACCATCAGACTTTAAAAACTCAAAAAAAAAAAAAAAACACAGTCGCCAACAAAAAAAAAAAAGGGGAGCAAAAATTTTGGTTTTTTTTTTTTTTTTTTTTGGTGGTGCCAAAGGGTTTTGCTTAGATCTAGGCTATTTGAGATTCTTTTTGTTGAAAAGGAGGCTAGATCGTTAAAAAAGGGTTGAGAGGATCATTTTGGTGTATTTTAGGTTTTTTTCAACGACTAGCACAACGGTCAGCGTGACAAACAATGGCCAATTTTTTGAAACTGATTAGCCTTTGGGGTTTTTTTTTTTTTTTTTAAAGCTTTTTAGAGGTTTTTTTTAGAAACAAAAGAAGAAATGAATTGAAAAAAAATCTTTTATAGTAAACAGAAGAAGAAAACACAATATCATTTTGAAGCCCCAAGACCTGTGCATGGATAAAAAATTAATTACGTGTTATCCTCAATTTTCATTTAAACAAATTTCCTAATACATTTTGCACGTGGGGAAACCAAATTAAAGTCTATTTTGCTAAACCAAATTTCAACAATTTGATTGTGAAAATTTTTATACCGATTTCTATTTACACATCTATGTTTCTTTCATACAATTTTATTGTCATGATAAATATTTTGTGTATGTGTGTGAAGAAAGCAAATGGCCAAATGGAGTTTTGATTTTTTTTTTTTATGTAGGCAATCATGCTTTTAATTTCATTTATTAGTATTGCCCATTTATTACGTTATAAAATGAATTTCATATACAATAATTGTATTTTTTAGTAGTTGCTCTATGTTTATGTATAACTTAACATTTTATTATTTTTTATTGAAGATGTCGAATGAAAAGAGTGATAGGGATACTACACAAGCAAATACTCAACTAATCCCTTAAGATGAAAGAGACATCTATGGAACAAAGTGAAGTTGTGAGCACTCAACCGAAAAGAAAATGACCTAACACTTGGTCAGAGGTATGGGACCATTTCACCAAATTTACTAATGGCAATGGTGATCTCAAAGCTAGATGCAATTATTGTGATAGAGAATTTGATACTAACTAAAAAAAATGAAACCTCTGCATTAAAGAATCACATGGGTGTTTGTACTAAATTTACTCGTACTAGTGGTGATTCTTCCTAAATGAAATTAGTTGTAAGCTTAAGAAGAGATGGGCTTTTAAGTACTTGAAAGTTTAATCAAGAAGCCATTAAGAAAAGTGTGATCCAAATGATTATTATAGATGAATTGGCCTTTAGATTTGTGAAAGCTAAATGATTTAAGCGTTGCATGTCTATTGCATGTACTAGATTTCATATGCCTTCACGATGGACTATTACTAAAGATTGTTATCAAATTATATAGATGAAAAAAAAATTCCCTAAAGCAATTCTTGAAATCATCTATTACAAAAATATCTTTGACCATTGACATATGGATTTCATTATAAAAAGTCAATTATATATGTTTTACAGCTCATTTTATAAATAATGATTAAAAACTGAACAAAAGGACATTAAATTTTTGTCTTTTTTTTAGTCATAAAAGTAAAGCTATTGGTAAGACAATTGAGTAATGTTTATGTGATTGAGGGATTGATAAGGTTTTCACTATCACAGTTCATAATACTAGTTCTAATAATGTTGCAATCTCATACTTGAGGAAAAAATTTAATAATGCAAGAACTAGTATTGTATGAGATAAATATCTTCATTTAAGATACATTGCTTATATTGTTAATCTTATTATGAGTAATGGGTTAAAGAAATTGACTGATTCAATTGCTTATGTTAGAGGAGTAGTTAGATATGTGAGACAATCATCATCTAGGTTAGCCATATTTAAAGAGTATGTTGTCAATGAATATATTCAAAGTAAGAGCTTGTTGTGCTTGAAAGTTAGCACTAGGTGGAACTCCACTTACTTGATGTTGGAACAAGCTCAAAAATTTAAAAGAGCTTTTGAGGTATTTGATAATGTTGATCTTTATTATAAACCTAAACTCTTATTGGGAGATGGGGTGCCTGATCAAAATGATTGGGCCAGTGTTAGAAAATTATGCTTTTCTTGCAAAAATTTTACAATCTCATAATTAGAGTTTCGGGTTTTACATGTCACTACTAACAATTTTCTTGAAGATATTTGATGTGTTTATGGTATTTTACAATGATGTTGAGTTGAGTATAATGGCTAAGAGGATGAAGGATAAATATGATAAGTATTGGGGGAATGTGGAGAAAATGAATATCACACTTTATATTGCTTTTGTGCTTGATCCTCGAAAAAAAACTTGCATTTGTGGAGTTTTACTTTATGAAAATGTATTCTCATGATCAAACTTCAGTGATGATTAAAATAGCGCAATAAACAGTAGGTGAGTTGTTTGATGAATACAGAAACATGTTGCAACTTCAATTTGAACAAATTTGTAATAGTAGTTGTGTGAGTCAAGCACCACCATCTACCAATGAACTTGGAACTAGGAACCTATATGACCATAAGTTGTTATGATTGACTTTATAAGATTTAAGATACAAAAGGGTAAATAAAAGAACAAACCAGAGTTTGATAAATATTTGAATGAAAAGCCTGATGCTATTAAAGAAAGGGTGGACTTTGATGTTCATCTTTGGTGGAAACCTAATAGTCATAAGTTTCCTATCATTTCCCATCTAGCTTGTGATGTGTTGGTGGTTCATATATTTACAATTGCTTTTGAATATACTTTTAGCATTAGTGGTTGTGTGCTTGATAAATATATGATTTCTTTAGCTCTTAAACTTGTGCAAGCTCTTATTTGTGCTCAAGATTGGTTACATGAATCTTCATATTTTGATTCAAATGCTTTAAAGGATGAAGTAGAACAACTTGATAAGATTGATTTGGGCAATTGTTTTATTTATAATATTTTTCAATTCTTATTTCTTTAAATCTTTTAATTAAAGCTTTTTTTTTTATATATTTTTAGATTTATCCAAGATTGGATTAGACCCTGTAATTGATTAGTAAATTATATTGATCAATTGAGATAATATTAGTATTGCTTTTGTTGAATGTGATTCATACAGTTAAATCTTTCTTTTTTAGATGATCTTAAATGGAAAAATTTTATTCATTGAATGGTGCTTTCCTTTTATTTATTTATTGTAGGAAGTTTAAATGGTGTTGTTGTCTGCTGCCTGCTACTTACTACTTCTGTCCTACTAGATTACTTAATCTTGTTTGAAAATTGAGACTTGAACTTTAATTATAACTTACTAGATAAATTAATTTTTGAGACTTAAACTTTACGTGCTATAATTGTTTAAGAGTAATATTGTTGCTTACTAAATATTATTTGATACTTAAACTTTATGGATTGTAATTTGCTAATTGCATGTTGTTATTTAAGCTTGTGTTGATGCTGTATTGTATTTGTGTTGTTTTATTTAAGTATCACCCTTTTAGAGTTGTTGTAAGAACTATATTTATATGAATTACATTGAATGTTCAACAAAGGAAAAATTATATTAGAATGGACTAACCAAGAAAACCTACCAAAATCAACTAGGTTAATTTGGTTCTGTTTTATGTTATACTTCGATCGATGCAATTTTAGTCTATGACTAAATTGATTAATTCGATTTTTTTTTGTTTTTATAACTAAATTAATCGAACCGATTGTTTGTTCAACCTTACAATTACCATGGGTGATGATGACCACACGATAATTGTGCTAATGGATTTTAGTGTAGTTGATCAATCTTCTGCATATAATGTGATCTACAGTAGGCCCCTTATAAAGAAGGTAAAAATGATTATGGCCATTTATTGGTTGTAAGTTAAGTTTCTCATTACTACAAGAATTGAGGTACATGAAAACAGATCAAGTCACAACTCATCGTGCCATCTTTTATCCCTACAGTTAATCCATGCAGTGGAACCCAAAGTAAAACTGGTCTAAGGTGATGAAGCAGGGACCCGCAAACAAGTTGGGGGACAATTCCGATCTTTGCCAGTAGTATATGTCATCAACCCCGCCTTGACCCAAACCCTCGGCATAGTTTGGACATTCATGACGAATCCAACCATCACTTTTGTCGTCGACAACCAGCATCACCGTACTCTCCTCGTCACTTTCTTCTACCAAAATAACTCTCTTCTCCTCAATGCTATTTTCCTCAACCCTAAAACATTAAACCCAACCAACAAACCAAAATAAACTTGTTTTCGAACTTACCCAAACATTGAAGAATTGAAGCAAACACCACCCATACCAGCAAAAATAACAAAAACCTTGTCTTGGTAAAAAAAAACAGTAAAATGATTTCCAAATTCTCTTCTTCTCTTTATTTAAAGTAACCCAAACATTTCAATTGAAATGGCTTAGTTAATTTGCTAAATCGACTCAGTTGCTTTAGTTACACCTTTTTAAAAAAAAAAAAATTTATTCAACCCACATTTGAACTGGATCAATTTTTAATTTTGGGGTAATTGTATTCCCACCCAAAGCGGCACATTCAAAATTTAAAAGACATAAATGCTGATGCTACATCTCAAACCCTTTTGCGCCACATTTATTATAAAGCCGCACAAGTAAACAAATCGATCATGTAATCAACAATGCTCCTGACGTTGCGCTTGGCTCACTTGCATCACGTGCGCTCCATAATGCGCGAGGAAAATTTTTTTCTTTCTTTACCTACTACTGTCTCTTATAGCTTGACGTGACACATTATCAAATTGACTCGTCAAAATAGATCGCCTCGATAAAAATCACATGTCATCAGCATGGTATGCCATCAAAATGGTACGCTAGACTAGATAATCCACACTCACCAACATGACTTGCCTCACCAAAATCTCCACGACAAATTTGAAGCCCACCAACACATACTCGACATGATGACCGACTTGGCTGAAGGCCTGAAGGTGTTCACTTTATAACCTCCCTCAGAGTTAGGGGCAATAATTGTCCTCCCTCAGAGTTAGGGGCAATAATTGTTACGCCTAATTGCCTAGTTAACAAGGTTAATGTCACACTCATCAAATCAGCACACCATCGATTGTCACAATCGATGCCCAAGTTATTCGCCCCTCATATAGATTTGCCTCTTAGAGTTGCTCGTCTACCTAGACTTCCTCACCTACAGAGGCGATTCACCTAATTACTTTTACCAACATCATATCAATAGGTCACCTCATGATAATTCAATTTATATGAATCATTAAATATGGTCAACTTCAGCTTCCATGAACTTTCTTCAAACTTTGTATGAATTTTTTATCAACTGTCACATCCTCAACTCATATAATCGCTTAAAATCTTATATATAAAATAAAAAAAAATTCAAGTATATTATTATGAACCCTTCTTCTTTAAACTTCTTCAAAACTCTCTATAACTCTTCTTCTTTAACTTTGATCTTATACACTTTGTTAATTTGAGGGTCGAAGTGTTAACCAAATTCCGACACCTTTTGATCGTGCTTTCCTTACTACAAGTCCGCATCACTTCCAACTCATCTAGCTCACTTCTATCCAAAATACCCTCAACAGATGTTATAGGCAAGATTGCCGGTTGAAACCTGGTTTCTTATTGCTGGATCATGACTCATGAGCTTAAATAATCCTCTCTTTTTAAGAATTTAAAAAGACCCTTCACAGTTGCTTGCTTGGAGTTGCTCTTCTTTCCCTCTGATTTGTTATTGGGAATATTGAAACAATGCTTTGTTATTCGTCACAGGAAAGGCAATGGAGGATTTGCAACTAAGGAAGCTCGTTGTTGAGTAAATCTACCAACATATCGTTGTAAAATATCAGGAAACTACATGAGTTAATGCTGTATTGACATCTGTATAATGTGGATAGAGGTAGGATTTCTACTTGGTGTTTATTACTTATTCATGTTAGGAATTTGTTAATGGAGCTTGTAAATGGAAGACCCATTGGCATGTTTGTCTAATGTATTAATTTTTTACAATTGCAAGAATACAGGGTCGTGGAGTACTGAATGATGAAACTTGACTGAAGTTTTCAGTTCCTTTGAATTCATTAATTTCCATTTATTCCAATGGAAGAAAATTGAAAACTACAAAATTGCAAAAGGAGAGTGCCAGAAGGTTGAAAAGAAAAGAATTGCATACTTGATTGAATTGTTTCAGCTGTAGACCAAAAATATTTATCAAATTTTAACAAAATTTGGTCCAAATTCTTTTTGTGTCAAGTGAGGCTAGTTAGTTATATGTCGTTATTTTTGGTTGCAGCTTGTGCATCCAAATTCTGTTTCAAATGATTAGACTGAACTACAAAGTATCAAAGGCTGATCATGTCCTTGTTTATACTGAAACTAGTTGATAATTGCTGTTCTTGCATTCCTACCTTCACAATACAAGTATATGGTTTATGATCAAATCATTATTGTCCCTTTGGATCCGATGAAACCATTATTAGCTTCTAAAGTTCTTTGACTCCAAATTAGAGGGTCAAGATGCATGCAACAAATATATGTAGATAGATAGATAGATAGACAGATAGGAATACATTCATATTTTCGAAAATGGTAGCTTTCCAGGATGTAACTCTTCATCTTTTCCTTATATTCTAGGTTGTATTGTCTATATCAAGAGCCAACTTTGATATATGTCATTCATTCAACATTGTTTTTCACATTGTAGAAAGTCTAGAGATGAACTTGACTGTCATTAATCTGATCCAGGTTGGAAATTGTTCAATCCAGGTTGGAAATTATTCAAACCTTATCTTTTATTTCTTCTGTCATTATTTTCAGAACGCAGATAAGCTATGCTGGGTTCTTTTAAACCGTGGTCATGCGGGCAAATAAGCTATGCTTGTAAATCTCATTCGAGCATGTCAACCAATACTAGTAAAAGAACTATGAGAATTTAGTGCCTTTTAAACTTACTCTTTGGACAAAGAGATGTGATTGCAAGTTCTTTCTTGGGGTGCTGTGGAATCATTCCTGGATATTGATTTTATGGACTTTTTGGTGTGTGTCTTTAGATGTCGGTCTTGTATTTGTTTTCTAATTGGTTGTAGGGTATGATGACGTGTCTCTTTCTATATCTTTATTTTTCACTCATAAGTATTTTGTCTGGTGTAACATTATGATTGCCTAATAAAATCTTGGCTTACCAAAAAACTTACTACTTGAACAGATATATATGCACTGGCCAATAAAAATATATACTAAATTATTAATATCTAAACCTTAAAACTCTTAACCTTTCCTACACTTTAAAATTTATAATTAAAGTGGTTGTCATACATATGTCATTATAATTGACTAATTTATTAGCTTTTATAAAATACTTAATGGCATTAACTTTATAATTTCGTTTGTCAAATTTAAAACTTTCATCACTAATACATAAAGGATAATTTTTATTGTTTTTTATTATGATGTTGAGAACATGATATTTAGATTTTTGCAAGGTACAAAATTGTGTTTTTTTTAAAAAAAATAGTAAATAGATATTTAAAAAAATAAAAATGGATTAACATCTATTGAATTAATTGTGTTTCTTGTATTATCCAAGCTTTGAAAGTACATAAAAACATTTACTTAATAGAATCTGATAAAGTTTAACTCAAATTTGTCCATTTTTAAAAAGGTGAACGAACTTCAATTTTCAATACTTATAAATTTCTTTTCTTTACTTTCTCTTAGACCTTTGACCTTTGTGAAAAAAAAAAAAAGTTTACCCAATAGTCTTTATGCTACATATGTAAATGTTATCGACCAAAATTCAAGTCTACTCGAAGGTTCAAAATGGATTCCCTGACTATTGACAAAAGAAAATCCTAGTGTATAGTTGAATTTACATGTTTTTCAACTACTGGATTAATGAACCCGTTTTGGCATATTATTGGCCCACAACCAATATCCTTTTCCTTGTTTAATTCTTCGTCTTTCTTTTTTGCTTTTTCAATTACTTAGGGTCTGATTGAGGGTTCAATTAAAAGACGTTTATTATATCGAAAAAATACATTTTATGGATAAATCCTTAGCTTTCAAACGGAGCATTAGTACATAGAACAATTGCCCTAATAACTCATCTCTTTCTCATTCCACAAGGAAAGGTTTCCCAAACCTTAGTCTAGTTTAGCATCTAATTTGGTTGTGAATCTAAAATTGACTTATGGAACCTGAAGTTTAAGTAGCTTTCTATTTTAGCGTTAGGGCCTAGGACAAAAGGAAAACAGCGTCCACTTGTTTCGGATCAATGGCCTGGAAACTGAGTCGAACTCCCAAAATGTTTCTCCCAACTAGACTTCTACATATGAAAAATGCCCGTACCAATCAGGTCATGCATGTGTCACAGGCTGGAACTTTGGACTCGTGCGCGATGCACGTGTGTGGCATTTAAATCACCCCATTTGGGAAAATGAAATTTTCTATTTTTCCCATTGTGCTTAACACAATTACAACATCATCATCTCATTCGCGATCTAAATCCCAATCTCTACATCTGGGCTAGGCTGTGCTCGTTGGCCCGTTTCCGATATGGCAACCCCCCCCAACGCCCAACCAACGTTAGAAAACGACCTACAAATTAAAGTGTATCGAGTTTTACATAACGTACAGCAGTCAGCTATTCTGACACCGACCGAAGCCAGAAGTCAAGCAAATGGTACGAGGATCGGGCCCCTCCCCATTCTACACTACATCTTTAATAATTGACCGCATGAAGTTGATGGATCCGTCATCTGTTGCTGAGTTTTTTTTTTTTGAAACAACGGCTGCCCTTAATTGTCGCTGTTCTGTATGATCTACAATAACTCTCATCGCGCATGTATAATCACTCATGTCCATTCATGTCGTTTTATTACTCCATGTTTCTCATCTTGTCAGAAATGCAAAATTTGCAATGGAAAATTTCTCTCTGGCCATTAATTTGCATAATTCAAATGAGGTTTAACCGTAATGAATAACTTTCAAATTATAATAAAATATTTGATATAATATTTAAATTTAAAAATTTTTTAACTTAATACTTGGATTATAAATTTTTTAATTATTATAATATTTATAATTAAAATGATTAATTTAAAATGATAACACATTATTAATAAGTAATTTTTTAAATATTATATTAATTAATATATTTATAATAAAATTATTAATTTTCCTTTTTTACCTCCGAAAAACAACGACAGAAGAGTAATTGAAGCTATATCAATTTTGACGAAAGTCCTCTTGTCAAGGCCTAATCTTACTTGTCTTTAGGTCAATATTCGTTTCCAATTTAAAGATTTTGATTGGGTTTTTTATCAATTAAAATTGGGTATCATAAATTATCATGAATTTGTTTGGATTTCAATTTGAGTTATGATGAATATGAATGGATTAGAGTTTTGGATTAATGAATTCATATGGATATTACAAATATTGACAAATTTATTATTAAAATCATAAAAATTTTGGATGAAATATTGTTATTAATATATAATAAATTCATTAAATAAGGACGAAAAGAGTTAGAATCAGAAAAAACCTTTGATGAATGTTGGTAGAAAACATTTCAACTATCTCATCCAAATATGAAAAAATATTTTCTATAAATTTTTCTAACACTTCAAAATATTCAAAACATTTTCTTTCAAGAAAAGATTTTTTATGGAAAATAACTTTCTTTTAAAAATCATTTTTAAGTTACCAAACGGAGCTTTAGTTAGCCAACAGGGGGGGCGGCAGCATGATCCGTGACAGTTGGCAAGTGAATAGTGTTGATCAAGC
This sequence comes from Durio zibethinus, assembly GCF_002303985.1. The sequence goes on along the minus strand of NW_019167860.1, from coordinate 2,946,382 downwards.
TGGGAGGAGAAAAGTATTTGAGAAGTTTAAGGCGTCAAAAGTCTACTTTTGGTAGTTTTATGGTGCCAAACATACCTGGGCTAACTATACAGTTACAACTTTGAAGTGGAACCGCCATGGTTGGCCCCCTACTCCTTGGATTTTACAAAAAGCAAGACCAACCCAGCTGGTCTTTTTTAGGATGAGACCACGCCTTGATCCTGAGCAAAGTTTCCAATTTCACTGCTCAGAATCTTTTCACAGTTTCACCCGGTTTGATCAGTCACCCCTTTATGATTGAACAATTGATTGATTGATTGACTTGACTGTTGCATTTTTGGCAGTTAATTTTTACTTCTACCTGACAAATGAGTTTTTTTTTTTTTTTTCTATTTTGGTTCCCCCCCACCCTATAGTTTTGGTTTCCGATTTGGTCTATGAAATACGTGGGGTACTTGTATCTCTTTTTTGAAGTATGCAGTAAGGAGATGGCTTGTATTAAAGGATAGCAGTTTTTGTTAAATAGATTCCATTAATTTTAAATTAAATTATTTAAATTTAAATTAATAAAATTATGCTATTTATTTTTATTAATTGAATCAAAATTTTCAGTATCAAAAATTAATTTATTGGAACAAATTTGATCGATTTAATTAATTTTTTTAATTAATCGAATAGTAAAATATATTAAATTGTATTATATTTTAAATTATTATTTTTTCATATGTAAAATAAATTAAATAAAATTATCTAATAAAAATATTCAAATATCAAAATATTAAGTTAAAATTTTAATAACTTGCATTGAAATGGACAATTTTATATATTTTTAATTTATATATGGGTTTTATTATATTTTGGTTAAAATTTTGATTAACTCATTTAATTTGATTTTCGAAATGAATTAATTGAAACCAAAATTTTTAAAAATAATTTTCGATAACAATTAAAATTATTCGATGGTTGATCGATTAACCAAATTAAATTGATTCAATTAATTGATTTGGTTACAATCGAATTATGAACACCCATAATTTTTAAAGTTATTTTTTTCTAATAAGGCTACATTTCTTATTATAATATTTTTCCTCCACAAATAAATTTGGATTATGGTGTAGACAATAGATTAGGTGTTAAGTTTGATTGTTTGAAAACAAAAAAAATTTGTTACAATTTGCAAAGAATTCAGTCAAAATTTGAGAAGTGATTTGTTCAAAAAAATTTTTAAAATAAAATATTATTGACAAAAATTTTCGTCAATAATATTTTATTGTTTGTCAATAAGACATGTCATAAAATATAGATTTGTAGACTTATAACTAAACACAACCTAAGGAATTACCACTAATCTTTTATTGAGATGTGATTGATCATCTAACTGAATTTGTCCTTTTTAAAAGCGAAATCCTAAACTTAACTTAGGTTTCTTTAAAAGGTAAATTTTATATCTACAAAACCAAAACTAAATCTAAAAGTACGATTACGTATAAGAAAAATTGTAGCACCCTTACAACACCTATCAAATGATGATACTAGTTTAATTTCATATTATCAAAGCCTTAAAATGTGCTTGTAATTTACCTAGTGATTTTAATATTGAAAATTATTTTTAAAATTACTCAAATTGTTTGGTAAAAATTTAAGACAACTCTCTTGCCTCATGAATATTCATAGATACTCATGTTCTACTCTGAAGAGGCTCTTTTATCGGATTTATTAGCATATTTTTTAAGAAATTATTTTTTTGAAATCAAACAATAAAATCCTCCAATTGTTTGGTAGGATTATATATCAATGTATACCCTCTAATCGTTTGATGAGATTTTTATTGAAAATCTTTTTATGAAAATTTTAAAAATAAAGGTTTTTAAATCCTCCAATCATTTGGTAGGATTGAAAAATTATTTTTCAAAAATTTATTGTGAAATTCTTCAGTCGTTTGATAGAATTCATAATTCAAGATTTAAATCTTCCAATCATTTGATAAGAATCATGAATTTATTATAAAAATTTATTTTAAAAGAAGAAAAAAAAGCAACTAAGTAACATAAATAGATACACAAATAAATAAACAAATATAAATTACCTTGTCTTCTTTCTTTTTTTTTTTTTTTTACAAAACAACTTATGGCTTCATTAGCACCCTTTTGCCTGCAGTGATTGCCTTTTTTTTTTTTATTTAAACAAAAATCAAATAGAAACCTAAAACATATATACCTGAAACCTTTGAAAATTTTGTTGCTAAAACTTTTTGTTGAATACCTCTCTTTTGTGTTTCTTCTCAACTCCTTTTTTAACACAGAACTTCTAAGAGAAAATCCTAATTATCTAAAACCAAAACACTAACAAAGACTATATAAAAAAAAAAAAAAAACCTCTTAATTTTTTGCTTTTTTTTTTTTTTACTCTTTCTCTCTTGATTTTTTTAATTGATTCTTGATTACATCTAATTGATACGAATAAGATCTTTTTATAAGCCTCTAATTCAAATCACAATAGGATAAGATTTTGTTGGTTTCAATCTCCTAATCAAAGTCAATTTTAGATTTTTAATTAGATTTTCAATCCAAGTTACCTTTCAAATCAATGCATTGTCTTTTCAATTAGAACACTAGACTTCAAACTGAATCAAATTTTTTCCTTTTTTTTTTTTAAAAAAAACATAAATCAATTAATTAACAAAATAAATAATCCTAAACTAAACAAAATCCTAAAATCCTAAAATTAAATTAAAAAATACCATGTACTAAATGGGGTGTCTATAAGACAAATAGATTTATTTATGAAAAAATTTCATTGTATAATTAATAATACAATTTCATTAGTAAATTATTGACAAAAACTTTCATAGATAGTTTTTTTTCTTCGTTATATTATTTTAATAAATTTTTTAAAATTAATTGATAATTTTTTTAAAAAATTTCATCGACAATAATTAAAATTTTGTGATAATAATTAATATTTTTATTGGTAATACTTATATTGCAGTCATATTTAATTATATTTTGTTTATAATTTTGTTTATTTTGGTTTATAATTTATTTTTAAAATAATTATATGAATATCAAAATATAAATAAATTAAAATAAATAAATAAACAAACTATTTTATTTTATTTATAAAAGAATATATGTTACATATATGTTAAAAAAAAAAAGAAATTCATGTATTAAAAAATGATCTTGAAATCTAATACTGAAATCCAATCCTATCATTGTAAGAAATCCTCTGAGATGTAAGTATGTTGTTCTAAACTTCTTCCCCTTTGGCAATCCCTTCTTTTTCTCTAATCTTTAGTCTTTAGTTCAATGTTTTTCTTCTATACCATGGTTTGCAGTGATATAAGTTAGTATGCTTTGTCGTTGTCGCAATATCATAGATTCTCTGCATCAAAATTCTTGTAAAGTTGTAAACAAATCATTGATCCACTTAATAAGGCTAAGTTACTATTCTAAAGAATATTGAAATAAGCTATTATAGTGAAAGGCGTAATTCCATAAAAGTCAAGCCACTTTTCTCGACATTTATGATATGAGGGCACTTAGTCTTGAGCATTGGCTAGAATACATTGGTTTATACCATATTTATAGATTAGTTAGTTTTGGTATTTTCTTGATGTGAGTAACCAATCTATTATTTCTTGGTATCAAAGTGCTCATGAAGCATAGAGAAAAGGAATACTAGCTAATTACTAAGATTGAGTGGAATAAGATAGCTAAAGATCTCTTTTCCTATGGATTTTGTCAAAATTTAGTGATTCACAATCTTTAACCTTTAGATCTTTTTTTAGTTTGCCTTATCTTTTTTTTCCTATAATTAGAAAATCTTCTTTTTCTAAATTAGATTTCTTTTATGAGATTAACTATATTCCAAAAAATAAAAAAGTCCCAAAATCAAAACTTCCCTTTGTAAATCCTTATAATGCTTTCTCTATAACTTATCATTCTTTAGTCAAATCTATAAAAACCTTTTTCAAACTAAAATATCAGGCTACAAAAGAATTTGTACAAGCTTCAAAGTTTGATCAATGTATTCTACCAGCTAGATCTCAAGAATATTTTGTTACTCTCCAGATTCTTTCAAATTTCTCACAACAATGGTTGGATCAAATATATACTCACATTCACTTTGGTGCTATCAGAATAGAATAAGGCTTTCATGGCATAAATGATATTTTTACGTATACCATAATGGCTTTACTAGACACAAAATTTAGAAATTACCAACATGTAGTACTTGGCATAGTTAACATGACTTTCAATGCAAAAACTGTCTTTTCCATAGTATTTTCCAACTACAACATGTCTCAATTTAATCCAACTCTACTAGATGTGCTAAAAGTTCAAGTGCAAATTATAGGAACTAAATCCAAAGGATTTCAAGGAATTCTTCACTACCAGATGGCTTACAAAATTCAAGATAATGCTATAAACCTACCCATGCCTAATTCTAGTGATGCAATCTTTGTTAAGTTAGAAGCTGTAGACAAAAATTCCATACATGTTTATATTCTAAAATAGATTTCAAATAAAGAACCTATTGCCTTATTTCCTAAATCATGGACAACAAGTTATCAAAAAGTTTAAAAATAAAATGAATCAATCCAACATTTTGATCCCTCATACACTGTAAACCTAAATGGTATAGTGACAATTGAGTTTGATCACAAAAAAGCAAAAAAGTTTCTCACTCCAACTTATGTTTTTCTCACACAATTCATGATACAATCATGTTAAGCAAAACCAAATGTGCCAGTTTCACACTTTAAGCCTGATGAAAAACCTGTATATGCATATAGATCTTTAAATTGACCTTGCTATTAGGATATTGATTGTAGTTGCAAAATATGCTAAAAAAGTAGATATAGAAGCATCCTTGATGATGATGATTCCTAAAAGAAGCTAAAAAAAAATCTCCAAAGTAGAAGCTAAAAGAAAGATATAAAAATAGAAACCTTGAAATAGATTTCCTTAATGAATCCCTAGAAAAGTTTGATTATTATTTCATTTATCCCAAACACAAAAAATCAAACTTTTCTCAAAAAAATTTTTCAAACCAAATACTTGAAAGACCCAAACCTAAAAGACCTTTACCTTGTTATGTTGCTGGTCTTACTTATCTTGCAAAAAAAGATGCAGAAAAGGCTAAGTTTATGAATAGTTATAGACAACAACAAACTGTTTCAAATGTTATTTTTATTCAATAAATTTGTATAATGTAGCCATATCAATCTTTTTATGATTCAAAATTTTTTCATTTCTAAGAATTTTACAAAGACCAGTACAAACACACACAAAAAATCCCAAACCTTACTAACAGAGATAAATATGAAAACCAAAAAAGTATTTCTCAAGTAGAAGTAGTCTTGAACTGGCAAACAAGGAACTTTATTCATCATAATGCATTCTTGCATAGGATAGAGAACAAACTTGATCAAGTGAGCCAACATTTTGACCAAAACCTTGTCAATCTCTAAAATATTATTCTTGACATTCAAACAAGAATTATAACTATAGATCAAAAACTCAAACATATGGTGAAAACCAATATTGGTTACACTTTTGCTTTTACAAAAAAAGAAGAAAAATAAATAGTCTTAAAATTTAACTTGTAGATCTTCAGAATCAACTCCATTAGAAACAACAACAACAATTTCTAACTTTAAGTTAGAGTATCTGAACTCCCATCAATACTAAAATGCATGATACTTCTTACTATGCCTATACTCATCTTCTCAACCTTATCAACTATATAACCCATCTTCAGCTCCAAAACTTTTTTTTATGTCATTATAATACAAACTCCCAACTACATCAGTACCTTTATATACTTAACTAAAACCATTCTTCATACCACTATCAGGACAACCGTTTCAAATTCCTTCTTCAAACTAACCTCTTTTTGGTATAACAAATGGATTCATAGATTAAAAGAAAAACAACCAATTTAGCATAAACCTAAAAGAATTATAGAACAACCACTTTTTCAACCTCCAAAACCCAAAACAATCACAAGCACTATTACAACTCCCACAACTGAGCACACTCTTAAAAGTACCTCTTATGCCTTTTCAAAACCTCTATCCCAACTCATGATTTCTCCCACTCTAAATGTTTTTCCAAAAATACTATAGCACATGGCACAAGAAAATCTTCTTCAGTTTTTCATTGTTGATATTTTTTTCAACAAAATATGAGTTTTTTTATGAAAAGTGATGATTTTTCTGATGATTTTGATGATACACTCCCATAGATTTTCATGATAGAATTAATAGTTGAAGTTTTAAAAGATAATCCAAAAGTTCATAACTAAGATGCTATGGATGACGATCAACAACAACCTTTTCCTTTTTCATCTCATATTCTTTCATCCACTTTAAAGTTTTTGGTGTTCATAATTGATGACATTCGTTCTTTCAAATGGCCTTCAAGATTTTAAGAGTTCTTAGCTTAAAGACTTGTTGAAAGAAATGTTAAAAGTTGATAATGTAGAGGATTTATATGATGATGATATAAAGGAATTCTCTACTTGCTTAGAAATTTTTTCAGCCTCTGATTCTCAACTTGATACTATTGATTTTTCATCCTTTATGCTCAGTCAATTTATACTAATCAGGAAGAAATTTTTCATTTTAGAGCCTAAACCTAGATTCTCTATGGTAGTACCTAATTCATTGGTTCTAAAGCCAATGAACACCTTTATTAGTTTAGATTGCAATATACTTAGAATATTTATAGAGGTGGAACATGAATATAACCTTATGCACCACATACACTTAAAGTTTATTATTATATATTTGGTCTAAAGGAAAAGAATAAAGTGGGTAGAAGCAAGAATGAAATATGGTGTGATTCTCTAATACCAATTCAAGTCAAGCTATTGACTTTAAATAAGGCCATTTTTGGGAGGCAACTCAAGTTTTATATTTCATGTTTTCTTTATTTGCTTATATTTGCTTGTACCTATTGATTTTTGTTCCTTTTGTAGGGTTTTTTTTAGGTGAATTAAAGAAAAAGAATGAAAAAAAAAAGCTAGTAAAAGAGCTTGTAAAAAAAAAAATGTTCTAAAAAAGAATGAAAAAGAAAAGAAACAAGCTAGCTTGTAAAAGAAAAAAAATTTTGACAAAGAAAAAGAAAAGAAAAAGCAATAAAGTTGTGAGATGTGTTGTTTGCATTTTAAACCATATCATCATTAAATTTCATGCAAGAATTTGAGAGATGTATTATCTGCATTTAGAACCATAATTAAAAATAAAGTATTTCTTCAAATTTAGAACTTAATTTAATTGATTTATGTAATCATTATTGAGAAGTAATATTTAATAGATTTAAAATTAAAATTTTAATATTCACAATATTTTTTTATCTCATACTACAATTTTTTTTTAAATATGGCATCACAAGATTTATGACATTATTTTAGCATTTTTCCTTGTCCTGCAACTATGTCCATGATACCTTTTTATTTTTATTATTACATATAATAATATATATATATATATATATATAATATATGCATCTTCCATTCACACATGGGTGCATGTACACGTGGTAGTGATGGATGTTAGTATAAACTAACGTCCACCCCTTAATATTTTATAACCCATTATTTCTTTTCTCTCCACTGATCTTTACTCTTATCTCTGTTTCTTTCTAGCAGCTGCTAATTCTATCTCGTTCTGTATTTAATCGTGCGCTAGAGTTGTAGACATGCGTGTGAGAATGAGATCGTCAAAGCGTTCTCCCCGCGCAAGAAGAAAGGTTTTGGTCACGAGAGGAAGGAATATCCGAAGGCAGAGTCTCTCTTTAGCTAATGAAAGTGGCGCTGCTGCTGCTGCTGAGTCTGTAAGAACATCCATAGAAAGGAAGCTTCGGCAGCTTCAAAGGATGCTTCCAGCTGGTTGTGCTGAGATTAACATGGAAACCTTGTTTCAAAGGACAGCCGAGCATATCTTTCTTCTTGAAGCAAAAGTGAGGTCGCTGCAGAATTTATCTACTTTCTGTGGAATCTAGAAATCTTGGATTTCGCAAATTGTAAGGGGGTTTACTCTGATAATCTTGTTTGATGACGTGTAGATGGAAAATGAATGTTTTTTAGTTGACCAGCAATTAATTAATGTTCGTACTTCCATCCATGGGTAAAATAAAGCTTTCAATTAAGCATCTGGAGCTGAGGAAATTAGAAATTCATTTGTGCTCTACGGATTTTGGAATCATATATCTCATATCATAACGGATATAAGTGTGGGGTAAAAGAAGAGATCTTAATTGAAAAATATATTTCAAAAATTGAAATATCATTCTTGACTTAACAAGTGATTCTGAAAGTAGATCTATAATATATGATTTAGATCAACCTATCACATTAGTTTGAGTCAGAATGATAAAATTACTTTAATTTTGTTGACGAGTCACCTTCTAAGGAAAAAAGTTTATAATGCTTTTATAACTATAAAATACCCCTAACAAGTAGGCTTTCTATGAACACTCGTAAAAATTTTAAAAAAAAATTTTAAAGAAAAATTTTCCTTGAATACTCAAAATTTTTTCTTGAATATTTCTTCGTTGATAGAATTGGTAAATTCGTTTGTAGTACTTTATTAGATAAATCCTAGACACCCTTGAAAAAAATTTTAGATTTGTCATTGATTTCTATTAACATATATTTGATAAGAAATTATACATTAATTATTACATAATTTCTTTATAAATACTACCTTAATCATAATCAATAAGTACCGGATTAACATTTTTTACATTGTAATTGTTGTAATTAAATAATTAGAACTCATACCATTTGTGTTGTATATATTACCAAGCGATGAATGTTTTCTTAGGTGTTCATGAATGATTTCTATGAAAACAAAGTTTATAATTCACGTAATATGTACAAGTGTTGAAGAATGATATTTGAAAGTTAATAAATAGCCTTTGAAATGAAAATCAAGTAAAGGGATTCGAATGTCATTTGAAGAGAAGTCAGATGATCAAATTGAAAAGCAACTTGTAAGAAAATTTTTCTTCGGCATCTGAATGCTATGAGATAGGTATTTGAATGCTCTACAAAATTTCACATTATATGTGGAAATTTGTCTATAAAGTTCAAATGCATTGTTTCAGGGATTCGAATATCCTTATCGAAAATTCAAAAAATCTTGTCTATTGGACATGGTATTATATTTCAAAAGTAGTGACTTTTCATTTAAGACGTGTTAATTCATGAAGGGATGTTTCTAGTACCAATTGAAACTTATATATAAATACTTCTATTAACGTTCATTTTAACACACATTTGCATCCAATATCTTTAGAATCATTTGATTCTCTTTCTCTTTTTTTGATTCATAGTTCAAGTGTGTTCGAGAAATTCTTGAAATGTTATCTTTAATTTTTTTTTTTTAAAGTTTAAGCCTTGTATCTTGAGAATATCATTTTCAAAAATCCATTTGTACCTAAATAAGGAAATTAATATCCTTAAAAAAGGTTTCTTAGAAATTTCTTATCTAAGTTTTTCTCTTCAAATTAAATTGCATTAGTCAATTCCATACACAACAATTTATCAGAAAATTATTTCCTCCAAATAAAATTTTAAAAGAACTTATTATATATATATATAAAAGAAGGATTCACTTACGCTAATATAATTTTTATATTTTTTTACTCTTTAAATTAAAATTAAATTTATAACTCATTTAGATCAAAATAATATTTTTAAATTTAATAATTTTTATTCAAGAGTCAAAAAAATATAACAATAATTTAAGTGAATTCCAACTTATATATATATATATATATATATATATCCATGAGGGATACCAAATTCGACATCCGTAGCTTCCATTTTTTTGCTATATACGTTGAAGAAAGCTAATTAATCAGGGGAAGTTGAAGGCATTAAATTCTTGCCATGCACAGACAAAAATGAATTCAAAAACACACACATGCATATGCACCCCAAAGTCAAGCTTCCTACACCCCAAAGTCTAACTTTGGCAAGTAAAATTGTTACTTTATGGCCGTAGCATTAAATAACTCACTATTCAGGTACAGGACAAATTGACATGAAGTTTCTAGATAAAATTTGTGAAAATTTTTTTAAATGATTTAATAAAAATTTTAATAAAAAAATTATATTAATAAATTGATTGAATTTAATATGAAAATCAATAATATATATAAAAATTATTAAAAATATTATTTATAATTTCAAGTTGATCGATACTTATCCAACGAAAAAAATTTTATCAACAGATTTATTAAAAATATTTATTAAAAATTTTAATTTTAAAATTTTACTCATTTAATTTATATAACAAAATATTTTAATTTATAAATTTTTATTTTTATTTAATCATTTCTAATAAAAAACTACACAAATGTCACCTGAAACACTTAATTTAAGTCTTTCCCTAGTTTCTATAAGTTTTAAAAAAAGCTTGCGTTCCTAAACTAGTTTAAAGTTTTGCGTGTGCACACATGCATTTTGGATTTGTTGATAAGAGGTTTAGCTTTGATCATATCTATCTTAGAGTCATACAAACATCTAACAGGCACTTGAAGTCGATGGAAGTGCGATGCTTTTCAATAAAATTAGACAATGGGATTCGTTTTTTCGGCTTTTAGCAATAATTTTTTTTTTTGCTATTTTTTCCCCTGATCTTTTTTCTTTTTGAAATATCTTTTGTATATTTTTTTTCAATTTATACAAGAAAGGGATTTTTTTTTCAATTTATAAGTTAAGCCAACAATCGAAATTATATTCATGATGTACATGTGCCTGGAGGAAAGACTTAGATAAAATTACCTACGTAAAATTTATGAAATTTTTTACTAGAAAGGATAATATAAAAATAAATAAAAATTAAAATAGATAAATTGAAAGATCTTGTTGCATAAATTAAATGTGTAAAATTTTAAAAAATTTTAATAAATTTGATATATATTTTTAAATTGTTTGTTCGAAAAAAATTTTAAAGCTAAGAACATCAAACAATATAAATTTGATGTGATCTTTTTGTAGTCTTCTAGTAACTTTCTTTTTGTGCAATGGAACCTTCAATCACAAACACAAATGGCTTCGAGGCATATTACAATTGTCATTTACCTTAAGGCTTATTTTGCCGTCACCAATTATGGTATGTAAGAGAAGTTAAATCGATTAGCCTCTAAGATATAATGAAACTTAAGTTTGTTTCACTTTGCACTAAAAAAACCAAACCACTAAACACTCTTTGGTGAGATATGAAAGTACTTTATCTTCAACAAAGTTTTTAGTAGTAAACAATGTTAAAGCAATTAGCCTTCTAAGAGACAGTTGGAAAAAGAAAAGATATAATCTAGAATTGAATTGCATTTCAAATGAACCCACATCAATCTCTATTTATAGATATTTAATCTAAGTTTGTAACTATTTGATTATTGTTTTAATCAAAGATCACTTCTTTTTAGTTAAAAATGCATCTCTTTGAAAGATTACAAGCATATTCATTCATTTAAATAGTTGCACTTTGCATATAATGAGAAATCATTATTCACGTTTCTGAAAATTACAATTCTTCATACAAAGCAATCTTTTGATTTGACTCTTTCTATTGTAGAATCATGTCAATTTGACCATAGTTACTTGTCTTAAGCTATATTTTAGCTCAACTTAACTTTTCTTTGATTAAGTTTCTTACTTAATCATATTTTCATTATTTTGAAAATATTTCTATAATGCCATCGACTTTTATTTTCTTTTTGAAAATTCACTTGCAACCAGAAGAAAGATTAACTAAGATCGATATATTACTTGCCATGATGGAATCCATTTCATCATCTATAACTTCTTTCCAAAAGCTTACATCTTGAGATTTTATAACCTTTTCAAATGTCCTAAGATCCGATTATACATTGAAGTTATATTTAATGTGTTTATTGACATTTTCTTTTATGCCTTCAATTAGGTACATTTGAAAATCCAAACAAAGGTTTTAACCTTCCTTGCTCTTTTACTTGTTCTAGATACAAGGTTATCTTCTTATGAAAATTTTTTCCCTTTGCTCTTGTGTGTCTTTTAGAGCATTGTCTTTAGAATTGGATTCTAATTTGAATCTATATTCATCAAATATGGCATCTTTAGATTCAATCACCGTATTAATAAGTATTGAATCATTGGGTTTTATTACCACGAAACTATATGCCTTGCTATTTTGCGCATATCCAATGAATGTATACTCGATCTCGTTTCACCTAATTTCTTTCTTTTAAGTTTGAAAACCTTACTCTTTTAAGTTCGAAAACCCTTACAATAGTTTTGTAGCCTCATACCTTAAAATAATTTAAGTAAGGCTTTTTTTTCTTTCATAATTCATATAAGGTTAACTTGTTCCTTTTGCTAGGAACCCTATTTTGGATATAACATGCTATTAATAATGCCTCACCCTAAAAATTGTGTCCTAAACCTTACAACAATGCATTAACCATTTCAATTAAAGACGTATTCTTCCTTTCAACCACAATATTTGATTGTGGACTATAAGATGGTTTAATTTCATGAACAATTCCTTTATAAACAAAATAGGGTTTAGGATTTTACAAATTTTTTCAACCTTATTAAAGGGTGTCCTTATTATCTTGGTTAACATTCATGTTCTACATTTTTTTATTGCTTGGAATTAAGCAAGCTTTAGACATTAAATTCATTCTATTATAATGTACATGTCCAAATCTATAATGCCAGAGATCAAAAGAGTCAATCAAGTGGGCAAAATAATTATTATTTAAAAATCCCATTTGTTTTCTTGAAGAGGTTCCATTGTTAGAAAAAACTTAATCATATATTTTTATTAAATCTTACTTTGTCAAAAAAAATCTAAATTTTTTACTATTTGGACCAAAATTAGAAATATTTTCTTACTAAGAAATTTTTTAGATAATCATCCATTTGTGATTATTAAGAATTTCATTCTTGCAATTACTTTATTTCAGTTCTATTTTTAATGTATCTAAAGTTTCTACTTTTTGAGTTGAATTTAGAAATATCTTTCATAGAATTTAGACTTTTATTATAGAACTTCATTCATTATTTATTTCCTAATTTTTAGAATGAAAATACAATGTCAATTATTTTATTAAAATTTCATCTAAATTCTTTTACCATTTTGGTTGAACTTAGAAAAGATATTTACCTAGAAAGTCAATCATTTATGATTTTCTTGGGATTTTTTTATCCTCGGATAATTGCCGTATGTTTTCAAACAAATTTATAAGTCATATTTTTTATTTTTGATTTAAAAGTGAATATAATTACTTTTATCAAAATTTCATCTAAATTATTTCACTATTCGAGTTAAATTTTTGGCTTTTGGTGAAAGTTTCTTTCTTTTTATTAATGTGGATAGCTCGATATCTTCCACTATATTGACCTTTAAAGAAATAGATTCCTTATTTTTATCATTTTCCTTACGATTTTACTCTTCTAATTGATGACTTGTAAGCTCTTTAAGATTAGCATCTTCCTTTGTATGTTTCAATATTTTCTTGAAGTGCTTCCATGTTGGTGGAAGCTTGTCAATGATAGAGGACACAATAAATGCCTCATCCATTTCTATCTTGTATTGGTTAAACTTATTTAAGATAGTCTCAAATTCAAGAAATTGATCCATGACAAATTTTGTGTTAGTTATCATGTACATATTCAACCTTGCAATAAAAAACTTTTTAAATGATTCATCTTCTTTCATATACCATGCATCCAACTTGTTTCAAACTTTTTTTACCAATGAAAATGAAATGTATGTATCAAATAAGGAATTAGACATACTATTTAAAATGCAGCTCATATTAGTCTCCCACTTTTGCCTTTTGCAAGTTTCAACATGAGTTTCATCTTTTTTCTCTTTTGGTCTTGGAATGGTGAGAACAAATGCAATCTTTAAAGTGGTTAAGAGGATATGTATCTTTCGTTACCATTTTAGGAAATTGCCTTCATCAAACCTTTCCAATATTTGAAAATTGGTTGCCATCTCTTTTATGGAATTGAACTTGTCCATGTTGCAAAATAAGGCTTAAGATCGTTAGAAAAAATCACAAAGCTAAAAACACCAAACATACAAACTTCATGTGCTATTTTTATAGTTTTTCAGTAACTCTTTTTTTATGTAATGGAACCTTCAATCACAAACAAAAATGGTGTTAAGGCATGCTGTAATTGCCACTTTCCTTAAGGTTTATTTCACCCTCTCCAATTATGGTATGCTAGATAAGTTGGATTGAATAGCCTCCAAGATACAATGAAGCCTAAGTTTAGTTTCCTTTGCACTAGAAAAACTAAACCACTAAACACTCTTTAGTGAGAAATGAAAATGCCTTGTCTTTAACAAAGTTTTATGTAACAAATAATGCTAAAGCAACTAGCCTTCTAAGAGAAAGTTAGGAGATGGATAGGTGTAATTTAGAATTAAATTGTATTTCAAATAAACCCACATCAATCTCTATTTATAGAGATTTAATAGAAGTTTATGATTCTTGTAGACACTATATTTAGTCTAAGATTATTTTTAAATTTAAAAAATTGTTTGCTTATTTATTTATTTTTATTTTTAGTTTATTTTATCTTTTTTTTTTTTGGCTTTTAAATGGGTACTTTATTGTAGGGCATAATGCTATGGGCCTTGTTGGATTATTGAGTTAAAATTGGTCTAGTTGGATTATTGGATTGTATGGGTTTTAAACTGAGTTCAACTTTCCTTTTTGATGAAGTTTATTTTCATCTTATTTATCTTTTCAGTAAAAATTAAAATTCAAATTGGAAAATGATAAAAAGATAAAGAAAAGGGATAAATGGTAGAAAATCCGAATCAAGGGAAAAAGAATTAGATGTTCTTGAAGTCGATATCTATGAAGATAAGCTTTCAAAATTGAAATATAATCTCTAAAATCAACCTTTTCTTTAGATTTAGAGTTCTAAATGAGCTAGGACGAAAGACCTATACAAGCAATAGATATTCAACACAATGACACATAAAGAAAAAGGTGAAAAAGAACCAATAGTATGTTGGGGTTTGATTTAGTTCAATTTCAAGGGAATAAGTGTGTTGAAAAGATCAAGAGGCCCAAAGATCCAAATTGAATTTCTCGTAATTTTTTTTTGGAAAAATTATTAAAAAAACTTGAATTTTTTTTGGCAAACTTTACATTTCTTTATGGGATTTCCAATGAACTTTGAATTTTTTAATAAAGATTCCAGTAAATTTTGCAATACCCCTTTAAATGTCTTTAGAGCCACACGTCGACCCGTTAGGATCCGTGCACCGACCTGACTTCAACACGACCTGTTACATAGGTTTTTCCTTTTCTTTCTTCTTTTCTTTTCATTTGTATTTATTTATTTATTTTAGCTTTTTTACGTTATTTATTTATTTGTTTTATTTTATTTATTTATTTTTGAAATAATTTTGCATAATTAAATTCTTAAGAAAAATTAGAGAAAGTTATTCTAAATTATAAAATATATATAAATAAATGTTAAAATAAATGTTAATAAAATTTTGAAAATAAATCATAATTATTTGAAGATGAGATTCTTAAAAATTACACAGATTTTTTTTGAAAAATTTTTAGGTGAGAGATTTTTCTAAATTTGATGCAAATGAAGAAAAAATTTAGATAAATTTTCAATAATAATTAAAATTTATTTTCAACAATAAAAAAAGTATATATAAAATAAATTCTTTAAAATTTTGGGAATGAGTTAACAATTATCGGATGATGAGATTTTTAAAAATTTCAAATGATCAATTTTTAAAAAATCTCTAGGTGAGAAATTTCTCTAAATTTAGCCTGAATAGTAAAATAATTTAGATGAAAATTTGATAAATGTAATTGTATTCACTTCTAAATAAAAAATAAAAAATATGACTTATAAATTTGTTTGAAAATATATGACAATTATCTGGGGATAAAAAGATCCCAAGAAATCATAAATGATTGACTTTTTATGTAAAAATTTTTTCTAAGTTCAACCCAAATGGTGAAAGGATTTAGATGAAATTTTAATAAAATAATTGACAGTTTATTTTCATTGTAAAAATTAGGAAATAAATAAAGAATGAAGTTCTATAAACAAAGTCTAAATTCTAATAAAGATATTTCTAAATTTAGCTCAAAAGGTAGAAAATTTAGATACATTAGAAATAGAACTTAAATAAAGTAATTGTAAGGATGAAATTCTTAATAATCACAAATGGATGATTATCTAAAAAATTTCTTAGTGAGAAAATATTTCTAAATTTGGTCAAAATAGTGAAAAATTTAGATAGTTTTTTGATAAAGTAAGATTTAATAAAAAATAAATGATTACTTTTTTTCTACCAATAAAACCTCTTCAAAAAAAATAAATGGCATTCTTAAATGCTCTTGAAGTGAGAAAATATTTTTAAGAATTTTGCCAGACTGATAGAAAAATCTTAGAAATTATTTTCAATATTTAAATATTAAAATTTAATAGAAGACCATTAGAACCAAAATCCTTAGGACAATTTAAATTAAATGGTATCATTTTTAGAATAGACATGTCAGGGTGTTGTACCCTTCGTCATACGTAATCGAACTATTGAACTTAATTTTGAAACACATACTAAAACTTACACTTTTAGAAACCTTTAGTCAAGCTTAGAAATTTTTTAAAGGGTTAGATTCACCAAGGTGGTCAATCACATCTAGATAAAAAGTATTGGGGGAAATTCCTAGAGTTGTGTTTAGCAATAGGTTTACAAATCTATATATTATGGTAATTTGGCAACTCTGCTGAGAATGTCAACAGAGAGTCGAGCCATAAAATTTTAAATTCATCATATTCTTTGGTTTAATAATCTTAAATTGTAATGAATATCTTATCCATTTACTAGTACTTTATCTTTGTTTTTCGTCTTTTGTTTGATTTAGGGAAATTTGGGATTGAAAAATTGTATATATTCCTTCACACACACTTTCATTTGCATTACATAAGCTCCATCCTCTTTAAGAGAAGTAAAAGACCTACGCTCTAATAATAGCTAATAAAATATTTTCACTCAAATTGAATCTTTACTATTAGTAACCTGTGACGGGCTAAGATTGAAATGTCTTACTAGTATGTCATGGACAATGACTTAAGGAATAATTTAGGATCCTTTAATGGTCAAAATCACTCAGTTTTGCATTTGGTCCACACTTAAGAGGTCAATATTAAGATATATTAAAAATAAAACTTATTTAAGTAAAGTAATTCTAAGATGAAATTCTTAACAATCGCAAATAGATAATTATCTATGAAATTTTTAGGTAAGAAAATATTTTTAAATTTGGTTCAAATGATGAAAAATTTAGATATGTTTTCAACAAAGCAAGATTTAATAAAAAATAAATGATCAAATTTTTTTCTAATAACAGAGCTTCTTCAAGAAAACAAATGAGATTCTTAAAATACTTTAGAGGTGAGTAAGTATTTTTAAGAATTTTACCAAATTGATGAAAAAATCTTAAAAATTATTTTCAATATTTAAACATTAAAATTTAATAGAAAATCATTAAAATCAAAATCCTTATGATAATTTAAAATTAAATAGTACCATCTTTAAATTAAATGGTATCATATTTAAGATGAGCGAGTAAGGGTGTTGCATGCAACCTTCTCTATAGTAACCGAATTCCAAACTTAATTTCTTAACACAAGCTAGAACATATTTTTTTAAGAATACTTAGTCAATAGGAATTCTTCAAATGGATAGATTAACCTAGGTGACTAATCACATCTATATAAAAAAATTGGTGGTAACTTATAGAGTTGTGTCTAGCGATAGATTCACAAATCCATACGTTATAACAACTCTTTAATTATATTGTTTTAATTAAAGATCACTTTCTTTTAGTTATAAATATATCTTTTTGAAAGATTGCATATATATTTGTTTATTTAAATAGTAAAACTTTTCATACAAAAAACAATCACTATTCATGTTTTTAAAAATTATAATTCTTCATATAAAATAATTTTTTATTTGATTTTTTCTATTATAAAATAATGTCAATTCGACAATAAGAAATTTTTTTAAAGTTATATTTTAGCTCGATATAAGTTCTTTTTTATTAAGTTTTTTACTTAATTATATTTTTATTATTTTAAAAATATTTCTAAAATTGCTGTTAATTCAGTTGATGCATCATTAAACCAAATTACATAGGTAATCAAATGACATCTATCGATTGATTGCATGGGAAAATAATATATTAGCTAGTTAGACAACGGTGGTTTCCAAAAGATTTGATGTCCATTAGCAATAACATGTTTAATTTGATCTTTCTCTAATCAGTTACCAATTTTTGATTAAATATTCTTTCTCTCCCATCCCTGAATATTGAAATTCAATATTATCCCTTGCTCCACCATCATGAAAAAAAAGTTCATTTTTTGACTGGTTTGGCTGTGATGTTAAAAGAATTCAGTAAGAACTTGGATAACCTAGATGAATATTACATGATAGCTCAACTCTAAAAGTAATTGGCTTCAAAAGGTGAACCATATATATAATCTCGAAGTCAACAACTACCAAATTAATATAGGCTGTGCTGGGCCTACATGCAAAGCATTATTTTGCATAATTTTGGCAGAATCATACGAGCTTGCCTCTCCAATTATTCAGTTGATGCATCGAAGTTTGGAGTGATGAGATCGATAACAAACCATGTAGCGAATTTTGGTGTCCTCGGCCTTCAAAGTCAAAGAAAACACCTTTTTGGTTATCAAGGACACGTTATTGAAAGTTGAAACACTTCAATTTCACATGCCGTACACATGGTATATGCAATTTTTTTTTCATTAAAAAAAGAAAGGAAAGAAAAATTAAATAATTTCCAACTATCATTAATGAGAAGCCAAATGGTGAAGTGGGATTGGACCTCTTTGAAATTGATTGTGTGTTTTTTCCAATCGATGACCAGAAAATCCAGGTGAGACATGACATCCACAGATATCATTTTCTGTAACTAACAATCAATTTAAGAATTTGGACAAGAGGCGTGCATTGCACTGTTATCTGTTAATGAGGAATCTGGCTATCATGGTCATAACAACTCATTGTTCAATCATATTCGCTTCCAAACAAATGCACGCCTAGCTCCTTCGGTTAGAGGAATGGCTCTTTTTGTCAGTGTTCAAGCTCTCTGTGTGTGCGTTTATATATATATATATATATATATTTGTAGTTCATACTATAAGGTCGAATTCTTATAACTAAAATTAATATTTCAACTCTTTATTAACAAATCACAGTGTTTTGGCCTCTCTTTCCTGTATATTTTCTCATATAGAAAAGACTAAATAGCTACCTCCTTTCATATAATTGAGAACCAATAAATTTCTATATGTATAAAAATTAAAGGAAAATGCTACATATATACACATAAATTGTACACATGCATTTTTTTAAATTTTAATTTTTCTTCAATTTATCATTAAAGTATCAAACTTTTATATATGAATGAAATTTGCATAGTTGTTATATGTATATAATATTTTCCAAAATTAAATTACTAATTACCCAAGCTAGAAAATATAAATTCCATAATGAACTAACTTTTTAACGTCCATGCCACCAGCCCATGACAACAAACTCATCCCCTTTTTGGTTGAGCTTGAGCGTAGATTTTTAAGTTCAAAATTGATTTGAGTCCAAAAAATTATAATTTTATTGACTAAATAAATTATTTTCTAATTTTATAATTTAAAATAGGTTTAACGTTTATATCAAGACAAAAATATATTTATTATTTTAATAAAATATTTTTATTTCAAATTCAATATCCACTTTCCAGTTAGCACATGATTAAGAAAAACGCTTAGATTTTACTATTGTTAATATTTAAAAAATAATATTAAGTATAAAGAAGTAGGAGCTGTAGATTTAAAAGAGAAAATGTAACTTTGAAATGAAACTAAAAAAATGGACAATCAATGTAGAACACAGAGAATAATACGTAACTTATATTATCACAGTTATGCTTAGCTTTCAAAGTGTAGGTCCAATTAGACCCTAAGACGATTGTGAACGTGAAGCTCTAAATCGAGAATACATACATACAAATATATATATATATATATATATATATTAATTTTTCTAAAAAGGTCTATTTTGCCCTTCCAATTTTTTTACAATTGCTTGACACTTATCAAAAGGATGACAATGCCTCTTTTGTATTAAATAACAAAATTACCCTTATTTTAAATGATAAATTGCTATAATGTTCCTCCTTTTTTAAATGACAAAATACCTCTCTTATAAATATCAAATTACTATAATACTTTTTACATCTTAAATAACAAAAATATTCTTCCTATAAATGACAAATTACTATGATACCTTTATGTAATAATTTCGAAAATATTCCTCATCTTATAATTTGCAAAATTACTATAATGTCCCTCTTTTATATGATAAACTACTATAATGCCCTTCATTTCTTAAATGATAAAAATACTCCTATTATAAATATCAAATCACTATAATGCCCTCTATGCCTTAAATAATGAAAATATTTTCCTATAAATGACATATTACTATGATACCTTTATGTTATAATTACAAAAATACCCCTCATCCTATAATAGATTAAAATTACTGTAATATCTCTCTTATCATAATTACGAAAATGTCTCTACTACCATGATTGACCAAAATTGCTATAATATCTTCCTATCATAATTAAGAAAATGTTTTTCTACCAAATTGGTTAAAATAACTATAATGCTCATTACCATAATCACAAAAATGTTTATAATTACTTCATAAGAAATTGACATGTACTATTTTATTTGAAAATTACTATAATACCCCTTTCAATGTACGACTTAAAATATAACATAATAATATAAAATTAATTACATATTAAATTACTAAAATACCTTTATCATCATTTCATAGAAATTTGATGTGTGAAATTCTATTTGAAAATTGTTATAATACTCTTATTAAATTACATATTAAATTTTAACATAATATAAAATTAACTATGTAATAAATTACTAATCTCATTCAGATTATCAAAATGCCTTTATGATTCTTTGATTAAGAGTTGACATGTCTCCTAAATTATTATAATATCCTTTTATCATAATTATAAAAGTGTCTCTCTTACCATAAATTAGTTAAAATTACAATGATATCCCTCTTATCATAATTTGACAAAATTATTATGACGCCCTTACTACTATAACTATGAAAATGTCCTTCCTACCATAATTTTTCAAAATTATTATAATACATTACCTACCATAATTACAATATACCCCTCCCACCGTCATTACAAAAGCACCCCCACCAAAATTACATCAATACCCTTTTGATTGTTTCACAATTCATTGACATGTGGCATTTTACATCATGTTTACCAAAATTATAAAAATGACCTTTTATATCTATTTAATTACATCATGTAAATTACTAAATGTCATTTTTCTCATAAATAGCCAAAATTATTATACTGCCACTCTTTTATAATTACGAAAACATCCCTTCTATTATAATTGATGAAAATTACCATAATACCCCTTCTACAATAATTATGAAAATACCCTTAATACTATAATTGGTCAAAATTATTATAATAACTTTTTACCATAATTACAAAAATGCCCTTTTAATTGCTTCATAATTACATATTAAATTTTAACATATATAAAACAATATGAAAGTAATTTCCTTGGAAATGACTATAATGCTCTTCTAAATACTTGATAATTGAATGACACATGTTCAAATCGACTGTAATGCCCTTCTTATAATAAACTAAAATTACTATAATGTCTTTCCTATTATAATTACTAAAATAGCCTCCTATCATAATTGGTTAAAGTTGTTATAATGCCCTTCTAGCCATAATTACAAAAACGGCTTCCTACTATTGTTGGCTAAAATAACTATAATGCCTTTCCTACCATAGTAAAATTATTGATTTTTTTCAAAAAATAAAATTGAATGGGTGATGATATTAGTGGCCTTTAATTTATGATTACACTAAAATTTTAGCATTTTATTACACCTTTTTAATGTAATTTCTCTTGAATATTTGCTTGTCTCTCGAGAAAATTAGCAAAAATACTCCTAAATGCATAAATATTAAAAATATGGGAAAAAAAAAAGAAAATTTGAACCTTTTGGACTCATTTTGGATGTATTTGGTGCAAAAGACCAAAATTAGTATGTATGTACTTTTAAGTGCCATTCATGAGAGATTTTCTTACCTTTTTTCTCTATGATTTTTTTAGCTTACTTGAGCTTAATTGAATGTTATTTCAAGCTTTAATCTTCATATTTTTCAAGTGAAAATATTATTTTTAACTCATTAGTGCTTTGTCACCTTTGTAGCATTTTTGAATGTACTAGTTTGGTGACTATTACATCAGTGTGGTTTAAAGCCATATTTGGAGCAAAGAATTTTTTAGAATTTTTCATGGACAAATTGACAACTAAATGGTCCTCATTTGGTTGGAATTCTAAGGAGAAAGTTTTTTTATAATTTGGAACCAAAAAAGGAAGCAAAGGAATCAACACAAGTTATGTCATGCATTTGATTGATGATCAAGCTTGTAGTGCCAATCCTTGGATTTAAAGAGAAAGCAAATGGGCTGCTTAGTTGGCAATTTGAAGGCTTCTCATTAGACATAATTCTTACTTTTTAGAGCTTATAAGATCAAAGAAAATAAGCTTGAAATGAAATGAAGTGAAGGAAAGCAAATAAGGAAGCTAAGGGAGCTAGTTAGATAACTTGAAAGACTCTAGAAGATATGGCATATTCACTAGCATATTTTTTTTATTTTATTGGCTAAATCATCTCACTTTTGACCTATAAATAAGAGGGTTGGCTGTATATTTAAAAAGACTTTTTTAGATTTTTTCATTTTTTAGTTTCTTACATTTTACATTCTTTTCTCTCCAAATAGTTTCCTCTTTGTTATTTTAAAGGGTTGTTTAGGAGAAAATTATTTTACTTTTCCAACAAAAATTACTTTTTTTGCCTTTATTTTACATGCACTTTAAGAATCTTCCAATAAAAGTTCATGTTCTTTAAGATTTCAAGTTCAATTTCTTAAAATTTCTATCGAATCTCAATTTTGTTTGGCTAGTTTTGCATCTGAGTAACTTGCAATTTTTCCATTGATCTCAATAAATTCTTGCGAGATTTAATCCAATTTTTTTCTATGGATTTCTGTATCATATCTCTATAAATCTAGAAAAGATCACATTCAAATTCATTCTACAAATTTTCATAAAATTCTAGAAAGTTTTGATCATAACCAGAAATTTAGTTGAAGCTTAAATGAATGACAACACTTTAAGACTCTTTTTCTTAGCTAGGTGATTGGTTTACTTTTTTCTAACTTTGTACTTCTTGATCTATGTGTTTACTTGCCTAGATTCATTTACTTGCTTTTAATTTAATGAATTTCAATTCTATTTGGATCAATTTCTTATAATTGCTCTATTATTGTTCTTCATGATATACAGTTCTTAATCTAGTTCATTGAGTTTGGTTTTTTATTATTTCTTGTGATTTTTTTTGTTGATTTAGATAGTAACTTGTAGATTTAGATTACTATAGCTCAGTTTAAGTTCATTCAATTTGTAGAAATGTAGATCTAAGTTTTCTTTCCAAATTTGGTCATTTCTAGATTTCAAGTTCACTTTTAGTTTTCACTTCTTTTATGGATTTTTGCAATTTTGTTTCTTTAATTGCACTTTAATTTTTAGATCTTAGTTTACTAACTACTTTTGTAATTTAGAAGTTGTTTGGATCAATTTCTATTAAGTTTTTAGATCTTTCTTTTGTTAAAATTTAAGAGGTAGTTAATTTGCAGACACCCTATTTAGTCTAGGGTTTAAACCAATTGGGCCCAGATCCAATCCAAGCCCAATTGTCCAATTTCCTACATTTTTTTATCTAGTTTGTCTTATTTATTTATTTATCTATAGTTTTTTATTTATCTGATTTTAAATTTTTAACATAAATCATGTCAATGAAATTTGTGAAGTAATTTGAGAACTAATTAAGGATTATCTCAGCAATTAAAACTCAAATATGATCTTTTTAAATATTAAAGGAAGATTGAAAAGAAATCAAATTTGGGAGCCAAAGTCAGATTTCATTTTGGAAATTTTGAGGGATTTTGAAAATCAAGAAAAATTGAGACAATTTTAGAAATTAATTAAACTGATTTTAAAGAGAATCAAGAAAAAAATCAATTCAGAGCATAATCAGATTTGTAATATTTTTCATTCAATGCAAATCCCTAAAATTACTAGCAGAAGGCCTTATATAAACACCAATCAACCACACACAAAAAAAAAAAAAAGAGGGGAAACCCACTAGGAAATGGATGAGTAGCAATCTATATTTAAGCTCTTTGGTTGGAATTGGTGGCAGAGCTTTTTGGTTGGAATTAGTAACTATCTGCCACAATAGATCAAGGGATACTTCCACCTAGGCGTATCTCCATCCATTAATGTAATTTTCACATTTTGTTTATTTATATATTTATTCCTTTGTTTCACTTTTCTTATGTATGTTTAAAATACAATTTAAAGATTGTGAGATTTAAATTATGAATTTTTTATTTCATGAGTTTATAAATTTAAAATTATGAATTCTACCAAACTATTTGAGAATTTTATAATGAATTTTTTGAAAAAAAATTTCAATACTACCAAACTATTAGAGGATTTAAATCTTGAATTAAGTCATACCAAACTATTAAAAGACTTAATGAATTTTTTTTAAAAAATAATAATAATAATAAAATTTTTAATCCTACTAAACTATTAAATGATTTAAATTTGGAATTAAGTCTTATAAAAAATATTAGAGAACTTAATAAATTTTTTGTAAAAAAATAATAATAAAATTTTCAATCTTACTAAACTATTGGAGGATTTAAATATTGAATTAGATCTTACCAAAATATTGAAAGGTTTAATGAAATTTCTTAAAATAAATTTCATATTTACAATAAAATCCTACCAAACTATTGAGAGATTTGCATCAAAGTAAATTTTACCCAATTATTGAAAGATTTTACTGATTATTTCTTTAAATAAAATTTAAATGAATCCGATGATAGAACCTCTTCAGAGTGGAACACTAGTCTCCATGAATATTACTAAGATGAGAAAATTATCTTAAATTACTACCAAATTATTAGAGTAATTTTAGGATTAATTTTTTATAATTAAATTATTTGGCAAGTTATAAAAATATTTTTAGGCTCGGATAACTTGAAATCAAATTGGTACCATCTTTTGAATGAGCGTTGTGAGGTTGCTATAACCTTTTTCAAGTGTAATCGCACTCCCAAACTTAAATCTAGTTTCGTAGACTAGAATTTATCATTTAAAGATACCTAAGTCAAGCTTGAGACTTCTCTTTAAAATGGGACAGATTACGTTAGGTGGCCAATCGTATCTAAGCAAAAAAGATTAGTGGTAACTCTTTTAATCTATATCTAGTGATAGGTCTACTGATTTATATGTTATAATAGTTTTGTAACTTCATTAGGGATATTGAGGGTTGGCTCAGTAAATGATTTCTTATTATCCAAGTCTAACTTAATAAATTTAAAAATTATTTTATTATTTTTCTTATTATGTATATTTTATTTATTTACTTATTTATCTTATCTGTCATTCACTTGCATATGCCTAATATGAGCTTACCTAAGTTTTGTCTTTTATGAGGGAGTAAAGTATCTATGCATTCGTGAGATTTCATATCTCCACATGGGATGATGAAACACTTCCTTTCAAATTAATCCCTTTTCGCTTGTAACCTATAATAGGTGAAGATTGGGGTGTCTTATTAGTCTGTAAAAAACAATGATGTAAGGAATAGTTTGGAAACCTGTAGAGTCAATCTTAAACCACATATAGTGAGCCATAATGGATTTAACTCATAGGTAAAGCCATGTCTTTCCTTTTTGTAGAAATAATCCAAATTAGGCCACATACCTTTTGAGTTATGCACTAAGTTGTTTTTTTTTTCCCTTTTTATATTGGATGCTAACTTTGTTATTGCTTGTTACTTCCTTAAGTTCGTATTTATTTATTTATTTGTTTGTTTGTCTATCTATTTTCATTCATTTTGTGCATCTCATTTATTCATAAATCATTATCATTCATTCTTCATGTCATTGCATAATAGAAATCTTTTGTTTATTTGGGACAACAGTTTAAAAAAGATAGGAGATCCATTAGAAGCATGGATCCAAGCTTTGAAACTCAACTAAGAGGAATTTTGGTATAACCTATGAGAAATAAAAATGCAACTTACCAAGCTAGTGGAAAGGTTGGAAAATCTTGAAGTGGCCCATTCTCGAAAATTCTCATCAACTCCAATTCATGTGTGTATTAAGCAACCACCTTGTCAAGATAAAAAAGTCCCTCACAATATTGATGCTGGTCCAAATCATGTTAATACATCAAATGGCCCAAAAAAAGACGAAGTTAGAAAAAAAGCTGAAGAGATAAGGCCTTATAACCTTGCATCGATTTCGTAGATTGGCTCATACCAAAACCCCAAACCAGTTGTTCTTAAACAAACTCTTTTGGCATCCCAAATAAAACCTGTTCATATTCAACCTCCATAGATTAGCCTATACCTATATACTTACTCAGTTATGAATTAGGCTTTTCAAAACCCTGGTGCTTATCAACCCATCCAGCAATCAAGTTTCTAGATAAATCATTGGCATATACACCTAGTTATACTCCAAACCTTACACCTCTAATTCAAACAACTACTCAACTAAAAAAAATCATTGAGTAAAATGAAATAGAGAGCCCTCATTAATCTAATCCCTGTGACTTATACTAAATTATTCCCATTACTCCTCAAAAATTATCTAATCGCACTGCTTTCTCTAAAGCCAGTAAAACTTTCTTATCCTAAATAGTTTGATGCTAAAGTTTAATGTGATTATCATTTTAAGAATACATGCCATTCAACAAAAAATTACATTGCTTTTAAACATAAGGTGCAGGGTTTAATCAAAACTAGTGCATTGAGTTTTAGGGATAAAAAAGAGCCCAAGATTGTTAAGAGATCATTGCCTAATCATAATAGTTAATGAACTTATCTGTGGTAGTACTAGAATCTTGAAGGTGAAGAATAAAACCATGCAATGGATTTAGGATTTTATGATTTTATTTAGGAATGTTTTTGGGTGTTATTGTAAAAATAATTTTTAATTTTTAATTAAAGACTTTTCTCTCTTATTATGTGATGGCACTCAATGCATGCATGCATGCATCCATTTATTCATATATAAATTTTTTTCTTTCTTTTTGCATAAATTTACAATAGATATTATCCTAATTCTTAATTATAATAGTCAAGGTTTAAAAGTCTGATCATCAAGGTAATTTACTTACCACTCATAGAGCCAAAACAATATAGCCAAATTGAGAAATTTAAGAAAGCTCAAGATAAAATGAAAAGAGATCTGGCCCAAATAATGGAAACGTTGAAAAATTAAAATGGAGAGAAAAAAGTAGAGGAAGCCCATATATAAGTATCTTAAATGGTACAATCACAACAAGTATCACTTTTTGGAATATACTCTTATCTTGGAATACCTTCAGTAGCTACACAAAGACTACCTCAGGATACACTGTTCCTAGTGGAGATAAATCTTATTCAACCTTAGTCCTTGACAATTCTAAAGAGTTACAAAGATTGAAAAAAAGTTTATTTGAAGCAACAGAAGATTCAAATGCTCAAAAGAAAATGGATCTCATAAATGAGAGGCATCAAGTTATTGAAGAAATAGATTTCTATGGATATATGGATGCATCAGAGCTTTGCTTAGTACCAGATGTGATTGTTTTACCTAAGTTCAAGGTTTTTAAATTTTAAAAAATATGATGGAACTGAATGCCTAATGACCCATATTACTATGTATTGTAGAAAGATGATTGTCTACGCCCTTGATGACAAACTCTTGATTCATGTATTCTAAGACAGTCTTACAAGATTTACTGCTAGATGATATGTTCAGTTAGATAGAACTCGAATCATTTCATGGAAAGAATTGACTAGAACATTCATAGCTTAGTACAAGCACATTGTAGAGTTAGCCCCAAATCAATTGTCTCTACAAAATATGGATAAAAAAATGTTGAGAGCTTCAGAGAATATGCTTAAAGGTGGAAAGATGCTACTACCTAGGTGTAACCTTCTTTAACAAAAAAAAAATTATAATCTTGTTTGTTAACACTCTTAAAGCTTCATACTATGAAATGATGATAAAAAATATAATAAAAAATTTTATTGATATGGTCATATCATGGAAGATAATAGAGAATGTCATAAAAAATAAGAAGCTTAAATAAAATGATATGGGTAGTATAAATGAAAGATGTGCATAAAGAACAGAAAGAAAAGATATTCAAGCTCTGAATTATGAAAAAAAATAGGTTTGAAGTTTTATCCCACACTCGATGTACAATCTTGCTACCTTACCATGAATAATCTTTCTTAGAATCCTTATTTTACCAATCAGCCCAACAGTCAGCTCCTCATGCAAGTCCTTATTCTAGTCTGTTGCTCAACTTTTGAGCAGTCAAAAAAGATAAAAAAACATTTTAAAAAAAATTTTAATTCCAATTTTTGATCTTTTGCCTTTATTGGTAAAGTACTAGTACCTAAACCTAATACCTTTGAAAGCAATTCCAAATCCATTAGTTAAGAGTTATAATCCAAATGGTAAATGAGATTATTACATGAGAGAATTGGGCACTTGACTGATAAATACAAGCAATTGAAAGAGAATATTGAAAGTCCATAGTGGCACATTGACCCATGAGCTTTTTGAGCAATGAGAAGTTGCTTTATCATAGGTTAATTGTTCTTGTATATTGATTTCTTGAACATGAAGTCAATGGTTTCTGATGAGTTTTGGTTGTTAGGGCTCCTACAAATGCATGTGAAAAATCTCAAAATTTTGGTTAGTACTATTAAGAATGAGCATCCTAAGCCATTTTCTTGAACATTTTATTCTTTTTAATTGAAAGATTAAAAACTTTAAAAATTTCTAAGGATAAGAGTTACAGAGCCTTACCCCATTTGACCATGAAGAATCTTAAAAATTATTGATCTTTATTTGGGCTATGAGTAATAAGATGGTCGATTAATTTGAAAAATCTTTTAAGGCACTCTTCTAAATTTTTTAGATTTTGGCAATTTAATAAATGTCAAGGTTAGTTCAAACAAGTCACCACCTAAATTTCTTAAGCCATATTTTCTCAATTTGTTCAATATTTTGGCTTGTTCTACATTTATCTTCTTTTTGAATCATTTACCAAGTGATCCTTTATACTTATTTTAGGGTAAATTTATTAAAAAAGTCAAATTTACTTGATGTCTTAAATAACCTTTTTTACCATTTTGACTGATGAACATTCGGATGGGTTTGTTATCAAAATGCATTATGAGTATGAGTTGTAAAAGAAAAGAAAATTGATTGTGAAATTAGGCATGTGGGGCATTCAAATGAACCTAAAGTTAATTAGAAAACAAGTTGTCTTTTAAGAACTGCTTTTCAATAAGTATCCATACTATAAATGAAAAATGGTTATCTTTCAAATTCCTTTCACAAAAGAAGAAAATATCCATTTGCTATCTCTTTTTAGCCTATTTATTATCCTTTTTGAATGAACCCTAACCAAGAATCACCTTCCAAATCTAGAGACAAGTTTAAAAAAAAAAGATTTCATCAAGATGGCATGTGATATTGTGTTAAGGGTTAGAAAATAATGCCTTTATGTTAAAGAGGCAGGCTTGAAAAGACAAGTTCCAAAATTTTAAACTCATGCAAAAAAAAAAATAAAATAAAAAGGTGAAAAGTGAAAATTAAAGTTATGAGAAAAAGAAAGATGTCTCTAGAAAAAAAATGATCATTGATTTGATCACATTTAAATACATTTTTAGGCCTATTTATCTTTTCTTTCAAAATCTTAAACCCTAGTCTATGCTATGTCCTTCAAAAATTCCATTTTGATCATATATGGATACTTAAGTTGAAAGCTTGTTCATTAGGAAATCATTATGATTTTAGATGAATTTTGAATGCTTTAATGCATGATAGAATAAAAAAAAGAGAAAAAGAAAAGAAAAGAATGAAATCCTAGGCTAAAAACTTAAAAAGGTACTCTAGAGCAAGATCGAAGAAAGTAACTCATGATTTTTCATACAGCACCAAAAAGGCATTTTGAGGGGATGTTGGAAACGTTTCTTTAAAAGCTCAAGGAGATTAATCTCACCATGAAGAATCCCTCTTAAAATTGGGCCTTATTCATCTTTCAAACCTAAAATTTTGAGCCTACCATAGTTGGTCTTGATATTTATTAAAATACTACATATCAAGAACTGAAAGGAGTGTTAAAATATATTACACTTTAAAATATAATTTTCATTTATGAGCTCAGATGAAAAGATATTCTTATTCTCATTCAATGGCTAAAATCCTTTGGTGACTAAAATTTTTCCTAATGTGCCAAACCATTATATCCTTTTGGAAAGACCTAGTTATGATTAATCATCTTCATTCTAGGTAGTAATCATCGATTTTTAAGAGATTTGATCATATGTGGAAAAGAGTTGTGTTGGGTAATTTCCATTACTATTCTTAGGAAGTTTTGAGAAATGTTTAAAATGTATTGAATCTTAATAGTCATGCTGGGAGTTAGGTGAATACTGTAAAAGATCTTTTAGGGGTAAGAAATGCCAAATGCAAGGGATTGATATTGACACAACTCACTAGACAACAATAATTATTTTCAAGAATGAAAATGTTGAGAATGTTTGCTTTAGGGCATTGAAGAACTTGTCAACTAATTTAGAGGTTATGTCATGGAAAGATGGAAGGAAGAAAAACTTTTAAGAATCCTATTACCACAATTAAGGATATTTGGTATAGAATTCATACATTGCTTTCATTGCCTTTTATAAATTTCATGCATTGTATGCATCACATCTAATTCATATGTTGCATTCATATTTTTTAGGGGAAAGAGATGTTGACTTAAATTTTTTATAAAAAAAAAACTTTGATCAAATAAGATTTTACCTCACAGTATATTTGTTAAAATGTTTTAGTATCAATCTTAAAAAAACCTTCAAGTACATTTTTCAAATTATTAAATTCTTTTTAATGTCCTTCGAACAAGATCTATAAGACCTCTGTGCATAATCTTTAAAATCTACTAATATCAATTTTTTAAAGTAATTGAATTTTTGTTTTAAAAAAAAGCTTTTTCAAAGTTTGATTTGAAATGCTTCTGGGCATAATTACCAAGTCCTTTAGGCAAGATTGGTAAATCTTTCGAGTTGAATTTTTTTCAAAGTTTGAATTTTAAGGCCTCTGAGCATAATCACCAAGTCTTTCGAGTAAGATTCGTAATTTTTTTGAGTTAAATCTTTTTCAAAGTTTGATTTGTAAGGTTTCCGGGCATAATCACTAAGTCTTTCAGGCAAGATTCATAAGTCTTTTGAGCTAAATCTGTTTTAAAGTCAAGATTAATAAGACCTTTAGGTATAATCTCTAATTCTTCTAAGTAAGATTCGTAAGTCTTACGAGCTGAATCTATTTTAAAGTTAAGATTTATAAAACTTCTGGGTATAATCTCTAAGTCCTTCAAGCAAGATTCATAAGTCTTTCAAAATCTATTTTAGAGTCTAGATTTATAAGACCTCTGGGCGTAATCTCTAATTATAATTATAATCATAAAAATTTTTATTTAATGATTTTTAAAATCTTTATATATATCATATTAAATTGTTAATATCTTAATTTTTTTAATTATAAAATCTCAATCCTTCTAACTAAATTTTATCTAAAAATATTTTAAAAATTACAAAATTTTAAATTATATTTTAATAAAATTATTTAAAAATTAAATAAAAACTACCCACTCTACCCCGCAAC
Organism: Durio zibethinus; assembly: GCF_002303985.1. Next base: position 2,914,414 of record NW_019167860.1, on the reverse strand, counting down.
GCACCCTACCTTACTCGATCCCACCCCACCCCACTCCACTTCTATCTTAGTAGCCCCCTCCACCCATTCCACGATGCACACTCAAACACCCCTTAAATTTCCCCCAAAACTTCCCTTGTTCTTTATGCCGTCACCTCGCCTCAGCCTTTTAGCCGTCCTTCAAATCAATTTATCCAAGCTTATCAAGTCTTCTTCTTCTCTCTTTTTTTTTTTTGTATCTCTCTTTCTTTTGTATACTCTTGTCTCTCTTACTCAGATTCTTACAAACATAAATATCAACATTATTCTACAAAAATTTTACAAAAAAAAAATTTTAATAATTTAATTTTTTCTTATCTTCTTTTATTTTGTTTGTTGATTAGAATTTAAAACTAATTTGAATTTAGGTAGCTGCCTGCCAATTGAATGGTTGATATTATTTTTTAAGTTTTTTTAGACTGATTTTCAAAGTTAAAATTAAGAATATGATGAGTTATCTTTTCTTTTAGCTTTTGTTTTTGCTTTTGTTTTTTGCAGTCTTAGTTGTTTTATTCTAATTTTGAGAATCTTGGCAGATTATGTTGAAAGTTTTTTTTTTATTATTTTGTATTGATCACTGATGATGGAAAAATGGGATAGTATCAATAACAGACCATTATTGTTGCTATTTTCAGTTACGTCATTTTTTTACGACCGTTACACACTATTTTAAGTGTAATTAAATTTTTCAACCGCTTTTTCTTCGATAGCGGTGGCGGGTGGTAACACGACCATAATTTCGGGATCATTATTCTGCTATAGCACCTCTATTTCAATCACTAGCTAGCCTATTAAGAAAAACGATAATGTTAGCAATCAACATTCTATTTAGCTGGTCTTTTGTAATACCCAACAATTAGTGCACCAACCTAGAACACGGCTTCTATCTCCTCATTTGTGGGCATGCTTATTATAGTACTCATATGTATTAAAAGGGTCATGATAGATGAAGGCACAACAACAGGCATCATAAAAGAAAGGCTTACAATAGATACCTACGCCGTAACTGAAATACTTGTTGTTATAGCAAGAACAAAGATCTTTGGTATGCTAGCTATAAAAGGCATACCAAGAGAGGCAGTTGTTGTAAGCATACAAAATGTTGAAGTAGTGGTATATTGCACTTGGATTGGAGAACTAATGCTCACTACTATTGCAATAAGCACCTTAGTAATGTCTACAGCTTGCTTCTTGGTTGAAGGAAGCTAGACCTGCAAAGGCCTTTTCCTTTTATGTTTTGCCTCTTATATTACCCATTTTGACTTGGCAGTAAGATCCATCTTTGCAACACAGACAGCAACATTAGAATCAATACAAATTAATCAAAATCACAACATAAAGTAAATTACCTTTTTCAATAACACTCGATGCGCCAATCTCCCTCTCTATTGGTTCTACACCCCTTATCACCCTAACACTCTCTTTCAGACCCAACCCTTCAACAACACCTACGCCAATCAAAACATACACAATAACCTCTTTTAGCACTACCTTGTACACCACCAATCGTTATTGTATTTGCTTTATGGCCAATAACATATTTTTTAGGCTTAACAACCATCATCTTCACTATAACAAATAGAATAACAAAAGCATCAGTATATAACCTAACATAAAATAGCCTAGCCCAACAAACCAACAAACAAACAATTAACTCACCTTTCTATTAGGGACCACCACAGCTTTGATACTATTTGTTGGGAAATTAACATGCACATGCAACACCCACAAACAAAATAGCAAGCTCAAATCAAGAATAAAAATACACAAATATATTTGTTTCGGCCCAACTCAAAATGCCCTACTCTAAACCTAATCCATTATCAAATAAATTTTACAATTGAAAAACTTTTGGAATGAAAAAAGTCACCAAAAACTTCTTACTCAAAACTTAACCCAAAACTTAATTACACCCTTTAAATAGCCTACTCACCTAGCTATTCTCTTTATGTCTAACTATCTAAGATTACCAAACCAAAATCAAAACATCTTATTTATAAGGGTGAAACCCTTAATACTTTTACTAAACTTCTGATATGGGATACAAGACAAACTCACAACTCTTATAATTTTCGATATGAGATTTTGAGATTCAAGGTAAATCCCAACACTTTCTTTTCCCTATAGTCTTCTTTCCCCTTAGGCATAAAGGCTAACAACTCTTATTAGACCCTTAACTATTCCCCCTTATTTGTTAACTTTTTTCTATTGCTTTCCTTGGTCCAATAATTCTTGCAGGACAATAGCCAAGTTTTAGTCCTCGTTGGGGATCATGCAATAGTCAAAAATATTATCACACATGGCTAATAGCAAGTATAACAACTTCTTATCCTTCATTATATTAACCTACTTAGCCTTGTCATCTCTCAGTTCTAGCACCTTAAAACCACTTAATTTTAAAAGAAAAATGCATACCATGAGTCATTGTGCATGCTATGATAAACCTGTCATAAATGGGGTAACTATAGGAAGCCAACCCAATCATGCAAGCTCACCCTCGAGCTTGAAAATAGTACAACCATCCATTGATCCTCTCCGCGTGTACAATGCCAACACCACATTCATCGTTGGACCTATTTCCTTAATTGATAGTACATAAAGTAAATCACCAAAATACCCTAACCGTTGGGATCTAGATATGATGCAGCCATATTGAAAGTGGCTAGTATCAGGTGAAAGAATGAGTGCAATGACAGATGAATCATGTATCAAAAGTTGTAAAGGAATAACCATGCTATACATTCATTAACCCCTACTTAACTGATGGCAAAGCCCTTAAAGGTAAAGAAACAAAGAAGTAAAAGTTCTTTGGGTTGTATACGACCCGATTAAGAGCCTAGTTTACGATACTAGTTGTCACCCCTGACTGGTACACATCAAAGGACCACATTCCCAGCTCCAAATATTTCGTCATCAACCATTTTCTCTTTTTGTTTACAATTACAACATCCATTGGTCTTCTAGTCTTACCTTCTTAAATCACAATGCTACTACCTCAGCCTTTACCATTAACTCCTTAGGCTCTCCCACTTATTTCCAGAGATCCACTACCATCACTGCCACTAGTAATCAGCATAACTGTGCCCTTATTGTCAATTCCCCACAACATTTTTTCGCTTTTGTGTCATCTCTCTCAACACACCAAACCCCTTCCAAAAAAAGCAAATAACCTAAGCAAATTTTTGACTAAACTTACCCAAAACGCTATGAATAATCAACGTAAGTTAGAAACACAAAAAAAAAATTTCTCTTGCTTGAAAATAGTAAAATAAGTTCCAATCTCTTTCTTTCCTCTATTTATACCAAGCCAACTATTTCAATTGAAATGGTTATATTAAAACCTAAGTAGACCAATGTTTTGAAACAATTCAAATAAATTCATTGAACTAAACCAATTGTTTCAGTTATCCCTTTAAATAAATATGTTCACTTAATAACATCTATTGAACTAGCCTAACTTTTCTCTTGCTTGAAAATAGTAAAATAAGTCACAATCTCTTTCTTTCCTCTATTTATACCAAGCCAACTATTTCAATTGAAATGGTTCTATTAAAACCTAAGTAGACCAATGTTTTGAAACGATTCAAATAAATTCATTGAAATAAACCAATTGTTTCAGTTATCCCTTTAAATAAATATGTTCATTTAATAACATCTATTGAACTAGCCTAACTTTTTCATTTTCAAATTTATCTTATTCCCACTTGAAATTGTACATTCAAAATTAAAAAAATAATAATAATAAATGTTGCGATTACCTCTCCAATCCTTTCACAGCATGTGTTTTTTACGACCACATAAAACAAAAATGCAGTCATGTGTTTCGCAAATGCGCTTAATGACACGCTCTACTCACTCACACCACACACGTTCCATAACAAACAAGCCAAGAAAATTTTTCCTAAGTCCCCACTTATTGTCCCTTGTTATTCGCCATGGCATGTTATCATATAAGCTTAACAAAATGAACCACCCCATTCAAAAATGACATGTCATTACCTCAACTTGCCACAAACAAGTTATCTCGTCGTAATTCCCCAAAATAAAACCTCTCAACACTTATGATATGTTTACAATAAGGCTCAGCAACATGACCTCGATATAATGATACTCCTCCCAATGACACACCTTGTCATAACATGCTCAATGCATCTCTAGCTTGATTGCTTGCCTAGATAAAGGTTTTCACGCAGTCACCTTATAACTCCCTCAGACCTAGAAGGTAATTGTTACATCCAATTATTAGGTCAACTCTTGTACTCACCAAGTTAGAATGCCTAATCGTCATGTAATCACTAAAGAAGATCAATGCCTAGACTCTTTACCACAATACAAGCTCATCCCCAACTTGCTAGCCCACTAGTGCTTCTTTACCCAATGAGACAACTCGATTAACTACCCCCACTAACATCCATCAACAAATTATCTCACAAGAGATCAACTTGCCTCCAATTTACTTAAGATCATTAAATGCAACCCACACTTATTCAAATAGATCCTTCTTGAGTCTCACATAGACTTCCAATCAATTGTCACCAACGCTAATCATGTTGTTACCCATTATCTCATATATAAAGTAAAAAGAACATTCAGATACGCATTTTGAACCCTTCATCCTTAAGTTGCCCTCATACTCTTTATAGTTTAATTTTTTTTTCTTAAAAAAATCCTAAAACACTTATCTAATTTGAGCATCGAAATGCATTTAAAAAAAAAAAAAAAACACCCTTTAACCGTGATTTCCATGTTGCAAGTTTTGATCAGCTTAGCTTAGCCTCCAACTCACCAACCTGCTCGTCATCACCAAAAACAAAATCAATAGAGTGCTTGGAGCCTCAATTGCATTAAAAATTTAATTTAATTTTAGTTTATTCTACTGATATGGAGTTTGCTTGAACAAAAAGTGGAAGTACCAGGAGTACGGTAGAAGCGACCAAAAAGCCTTGCTTTAAGGGCACGAAATTGGCGGAAAACAGCATTGTTAATGTGTAAACAAAAGATGGGGAACCACTTTCTGGCTGTAAAGTTCGTACAATAAACAAAAAACCACCTTTTTTTTAGCTATGCACTGTCCTCAATTAATGCACATGTCTTACAATGACTCAACAGTCTCCCTCAACATGTCATTTTCCAGCCAAATTTATTGAATTTCAGTTTCATGTTCATAAGCTTGAGTGGAAAAAAATGGAGTGTTGAAAATTTTCGCAGAGGTGGAGAGAACTTTTTCCCTTTACTCGTCCAGTTTTGCAAACATGGGAATATGATTTTTTTTTCTTGTGCTAAGTAAAGAGTATCAATTATTTTATTTTTAAATACGTAAAATAATCATCTATGTTTTATTTTTAAAAAATAATCCTCTTGTATCTTATAAAACTCAACTTACGATTTTATCTCTATTTTGAAATCGAATGTCAAATTCTAACCTTAAAGTGTTTGCTTTATGGTATCTCATTATCATCAGATAGATTATATTAATTAGAATTTGACACTTTTCGTAATGGTTTGTGTCCGTTCAATAAATTTGGAAACAAAAAAATAAATAAAGAACGGAATCATCATTAATATTTTTTAATTAGGTATGATTGATCACCTATTAAAACATATTATTTTAATAAAATCTTAAAATTTATTAAAATTTATTAAAAATATAATTTTATGATCTACGAAATAATCTGGGTTCGAGAGTCGATTATGTGTGAAAAAAAATTAGCACCCTCACAGCGCCCGTTTAAAATGATACAAATTAATTACGTGTTATCCATTGATTTTGATAAAAACAATCTTATTTTTGGTATTTGAAAAATAATTTCCTTAATTTTTCTTGTTTATTGAAATTTTGTTTTCTTTTTTAATAGCTTTTATTATTTATTGTTTCATTTTTATTCAAGAAAAATAAAATAAAACTTTTTTATTGAAATAATTCTTAAAATGTTCCAATACGTTGGTAACATTAGAAGAATTTTTTCTCACATAGAGATTTCTTAGATATCGCTTCTTGGAATACTTTAAAATATCATCCTCGGAGGTTTGAATTTACTTTTCATAAAAAAATATGTCATGCATGTAATGCAAATGATAATATATTGATGTACACATTTTATTTTTTTCTTTTATAAATTTTATTGACTTCATTAATTTTCTTTTTTTTTAAGAAAAAATTTTTATTATATTGAAGATTTTTTATAAATATTCCAATATATTAGTAATATTTTAAAAAAATTTCTTACTTAAGAATTTCTTAAAACATCTCTACTCGAATTACCTTTAGAATCCCGTTATCAAATAAAATTTTCTTTTTTCTCATTTTTTATCACTTTATTTTTAATTTATTAGTAAAACAAAAAATTTTTATGGTATTGAAAATTTTTTATAATTACTCCAATATACTGATAGTATTTTAAAAAAATCTTCTTACCTAAAGATTTCGTAGGTATCACTACTTGAAGTACTTACGAATCTCATCACCAAATAAAAATTTCCTTTTTTTACATTTTTTATTAATTTTTATATTTTATAAGATATATTTTAAAAATAACAAAATTATCAAAAATTTTAACTATATATTTCATCATTTATTTTTATTTATTAATTATTTATTTATTACAAAAAAATTTTATTTTAACAAATATAAACATTTTAATATGCATAAATATTAACAATAAAAATTTTAAATAAAAAAATTCAAAAAAAAATACTTGAACCAAATTGGTTAACATCGGTCTGATCTGGTCTGATTGGTTCGACAGTTTAATGGCAATTCGATATCGGATTTACTAGATTGGTCAGAGGCTGTGGGATGTCAGATCTTCAGGTCGGGTGCACGTACCTTAGGTCGGGTCATGATTGACGATGTCATTTTGGTCTTTATTGAAAATGCATCGTTTTAGCTTTTAGCAATTTATATCAAAGCCCAAAAAAAATTTTCACTTCATTTCTTCTTTCCTTTAGGAAAAAAAAAAACTCCTTTTTTTTTTCTCTCATACAAATGCGTAAGGGGTGGTCGATCAGTCTCCGTCGCCATTGCTATCGATCATCACCACCATTGTCAATGATCGAAAAAAACTAAAATCCACCAAATAACTTCCATTGACCCCCTGAACTCAAATATAGCCTCTGTTTTATGAAAAGCAACCTCAAACAGTGTAGATCGATGCTCAAAGTATCAATCAAAAAAAAAAATTTTTTTTTGGCGCTAAAGTCCCCGCTACTAGGGTTGTGATTTTGGTGTTTGTATTTATTTGGCTTGTTTTATCTTAGGTTTCAAAAAGTTTTTTTTTTTGAATATGGCAAAACCTCTTTTTTTTTTTAATATGTTTTTTTCAATAAAAGGTTTTTTTTTCGATCACTCCCTCTTTTTTTTTTTTCTTGCAGGTTACAAGCTTTATTTATAAAAGCTTTTTGAGATTCAAATCTTAAATTTTCAACCGATCTGATAGACTTTTGGTGGTCGAAATTCACGCTGTTAAATTAGGTAATGTGTCAAGCGGTTGTTGGGAGCTGACAGTGGTTGAGATTTTAGACTTCGAAGAGGGTGCATTTAATATATTCAGATTTTCATCAAACATATCATAAAAGAAAAGAAGAAGAAAAAAAAAGAAAAAATATAATAATAATAATAATAATAATAATAATACAAAATGGTGTTTCCAACACTTGCAACGTGTGTAAAAAAATTGTGTTTTCAAAAAAGCAATTGTATTGTAGAAGAAAAAATATGTGAAGAAAAGGTGAATAGTTTTTGTTTTCAAAGTGAAATAGATATAAAGATATTTATCGCTATATTTGTTAGAATTTTATTTAATATTTTTTATAATTTATCTAACTAAATTGGTATCACTTTATACATAGCTTCAAACAATGACCGACCGTCAGTCTAGCTAGGAAGGACCTTCCCCCTCAAAAAATTTTGAAAACCCTTTATTATGTATTATATATTACAAATATTATACATATATATATATAAATTGAATTAAACTGAAAGTCACATTAAAATTGTTATTTATTAATTTTATTTTTTATCTTTTATCTAATTTTATGCATTGGAGTTTAAGAGAAATTAATTAAAGTCATATTACTATTTATCTATTTATTTTATTTACAAATCTTAAAGAGTAATAGACTTATTATAAATAGTAAATCACACTCATATAAACTTAAAAAATAAATTAATTTTTTAGCCTTTTCAACAAGGTTTCAAGTTTTCATTCAAGTACCAAGATATATTTATATATATATTAGCTAGTTGCACTTATCATATTTTCGACTGTATTCAATTTTTTTATTTAATAAAATCTCAAATAAACTATGTCTATTGTTTTTATTTTTATTTTTCTTAAAATATTCATATTCAACACATGTCATAAATGTGAGTGTAGAGGTTGAACAATCTAAATATTCGAAAAAAACTTAAAATATTAACATATATGTATTAGACACAAATTCATACTTAACAATTATTCCCAAATCTAAATAACATGACAAATGAAAATATATATAATTTTAATTAAATTTTCAAAACTAAATATCAAGAGTCGTCGTTAGCTTCAAACTCAAAAAATAGTAATAATAACTAAGTTATTTTTAGAATAACTTTAGTATTTCATACAATGGCGGATCTCATGTTTGATTTGACTTATGTTATTTTATTAACATAAGACATATATGCAAGTAATATACTAATAAAAAATTATAAAATTATAAATTTTATCAATTTATAAATAAAAGTATAAGGAAACAAAATATATTAAATAAATAATTTTATCTAAAATTGTGAGTAACATCTTTTAAAGAAACAAAATCTTTAATAATTAAATCTGAATTAAATATTTTAGCAATTTCTCTTTCGATGTTGATAACTAATATGAACTAAACTTTCTTATTAATTCATTTAATAATTTAAAATTAAAAATTTTATATAAATAAATCAATTATTAATATTATATTTTTAATCAAATATGATATAATCTAATTGATTCTCCATTTTAAAAGTTAATCTTACTTAACTTGAAATTTTATGTGATCACCCAAAATTGAAAATCCAATTCCACCATGAATCAATCCATAAAGTAAAAGATCATTTCACTTGCCCATCCAAAATTATTTTTATTCGAACAAAAATTAAATTTTATCAAGTCATTATTTAAAATAAAAAACTCAATTTTAAGTCATTTTGGTTATTGCCTAACCTCTGGTTGAATTAAAATTTATCAAATTATTATAAAAAAAAAAACCTATCAAGTCAGTCACTGTTATGTATAGAGTATTAAAAAAATAAGAAAAAAAATTATCATGTGAAAATAAAAGACAAACATAAATAAATTATATAAAAATAAAATTAAACTAATAAACTAACCTTTAAACAATTTTGTTACATATGCTTTTAAAAGGTTGTAAAGTTAAGCCGCATGTAAGAACAAAAGGGGCTTAAGAAACTTTTTATAATAAAAAAAGACGCTCCAATAAATAGGTCAAAGAAAAAAGTTTAAATTTATTTGTTTCTCACTCAATTAGTGTAAATTAAAATTTAAAAAGTTAAATTATATTTTTTGTTAAATTAACATGATTGTAACTTAATATTTGATACAAACCAATTAACATTAAATGTTTGTAAATAATAATTAGTGGGTAAAACAAATAGATAAACTTTAATATATTTTAATTGTTTAATTTGGGGGATCAATCTAAATTTATTTAATATATATAATATATAAATATATGCATGTGAAGGAAATTTTTCAAAATCTCGGGGGACCTTGCCTCGTCTGGTTTAGCTGAAGAACCTCTCCTGATTTCATATCAAAATTTTGAACAAAAAAACAGAAAAATAAAAATGGGCTTGATTTGTTCGAGAACAACGAGCAAAGGGGATGGAAAAGGGCAAATTCTGGGTGGAATGTTCAGTGATTGAATATAAAAGTGATAACATTTCAGAATAGATCATATTTGATTTAATTTTATTGGATAACATATAATATTTTAAATTTTTAAATTTTGATTTAAATTTGAATCGATTTTGTTTTAAAATTATTTTAATTTAATCTAATTTTATCAATTTAGTTGGATTCTTTAATTTTAGTTTTAAATTTGAATTTAAAATTTTATATTATTTTAATATAATTTTAATATATTTAAATAGATTTAGATATAAAATAATTATTTTATTTTATAAAGTATAAAATATATAAATTTAATAAAAATATATAATTTAGTTTAGATATTTAAAACTTTTTATTTTTCATTCTGATTTTAATAAAAATATTTAATAACCTAATTTAAACTAAATTAAATTAAATAAAAATTAATTCTAATTAAATTTAAATACTATAATTTCAAATCGATATTTTACTTGCCCAATTTATTTTCTCATCCCATAAAAGGTTGTAGGACTGTAAATTTTTGTTAGACATTATGGGTTTCATCCATGAGTGCACATATGGCTCTATTACCCTCATGTGTGGGCGCGCATGTATATCCACGGACTCTTTTTTCACCCCCTACATTTTAAAGTTTAAATCGAAAAAATCAAATTAATCTGGTTGATTTTAAGAGTGAAAATCTTCCCTTTCCTTTCAAATAAAATTAATTACCACTCATTACAAGCGTTTTTACTCCTTATGTCTATTAATTACTGCTATTTTCATTTTTCACCCATTAGGTTTTAGTTTGACTTTTTTATATAAAAATTTTACAACTTTATCCTTATTTGTATTAAATATTTTTATTAGATAAAAACTATGTATGTACTTAATGGTAGATTTTATAATTCCTATATTCATATTGTGTATATTTTATATTAAAAATGTATAAAATATAAAAATTATTGTATTACAATTTGTGTCTAATATTTTTTTGATTGAGTTAATTACACTTTTAGTACTTAAATTTTGAAAAAAAAATATATAAATTCGTGCTTAAAGAAATAAAATATATAATTTGCACTAAAATTTTCAAATAATATATAATTTGTACCTTAATCTTTCAAATTATGTATCATATTAATTTAAACTTTAATCTCGTTAACTATATTAGTTTATATATACAACGTTTTGATAAATTTTATCAAGTTATGTATTTACCACATATCCTATCAATATCTTTTTTAATATAAATTAAAAATAGCTTAATTATAATAAATGTTTAAGATCGATCAACCATTTTTTGTCACGTGATATTCACATGATAGTTTTTACAAAAATATTTAACATTTTTATTTAATAAATAATATGCATATAACCAAATTATACTGATTATATATCATATAGATGAGTTAGGTTAACAATAATGTTAAATATTTATTTTCTGTTAGTACTATATATTTTCTGTCAGTTTGATATCTAAAAAAATAAAATTGTCAGTTTAGTATTTTAATTTTTATTTCGTTATCCACTTTGATACCTCAGATTAACCTAATTAATTAATCAACTTACTGACGTGACATAAACTCCAAAAAGATGCTGACATTGTCAAAAAAAGTTGAATTAATACCATATCATTAATTGCTACATCAGCATTAAAGAAATATTCAAAAAAAATCATATAATTTTTAAAAAATTATAAAAAATTCTAAAATTCTAAATTTTAATTTTTCAAAATTTCCAAAATTTTGAAAAAATTTAAAAAATATAAAAATAAAAAGCTTATAAAAAATAAAAAATCTAAAATTTTCAAAAAAAAATCCAAAAAATTCAAAAGAATATCTAAAATAAAAATTAAAAATTAATATAAAATCCAAGAAATTTTTTAAAAAGTTTTAAATAATTTAAAAAATCTAAAATTTATTAGAAAGCTAAAAATTAGAAAAAAAAAAAAGATTTAGAAAACATTTTTAAATTTTGAAATATTAAAAAAACTTGAAACATTTTAAAATTTTATAAAATTAAAAATTTTATGAAAATTTTAAAAAATCAAAATGTTTTTTTTAATTTTCAAAATTTTTTGAAGTTTTTGTATTTTTTCCTATTTTTTATTTTTTATTTTGTATTTTTTTAATTGTTCATAAATTTTTTTCAATATTTTATAATTTTTTAAAATATTTCAAAAAAGTTTTGAAATTTTTTTTTTTTGAATTTTTTAAAATTTTGTTAAATTTTCAAATTAATTCACAAAAATTAGACTTTTTAATTAAAATTTTTTAAGAATTTTGAATTTCTTTTACGAATTTAAGAAACTTTTATTTTTATGAACATTTTCATTCTTTTAATTTTTCAAATTTTTGGATATTTTTTGAACTTTTTAGATTTTTTGAATCTTTTTATAATTTTTATAAATATTTATTTATTTTGGAATTTTAAAAAATTATTTTAAAACTTTTTAAGAATTTTTTTGGAACTTTTAAAATTTTTTTGAAATTTTCTTTTAATGGTAATATATTAATTGATTATGTGGTATTGACTTAACTTTTTTGACATATGTTAGTATTTTATGGATATTTATATCATGTCAATAAGTTAACTTATGTATTAGCTTTATGTACTAAAGTAAATAATGAAATGAAAGTTAGAGTACAAAATTAATAATTTTAATTTTTTAAGTATCAAACTGATGAAAAATATATAATATAGAAACAAATGAGTATTTAATCTTTAATAATATTATAATTTAAGTTAAAATGATACATCATTTAAAAGTTTAAGGTGTAAATTATATATTTTATTTCTTTAAGTACTACTTTTGTTTATTTTCTCAAATTTTAGGTATCAAAAGTGTAATTGGCTTTTATATGATTTTGGTCAATTTTAAATCATATAACTTTAATATTTTTTATATCATTTTCAAATCATGATACTCTATTTTATCTAAAATTATTAAATTACTTAGGAGCAATTTAGCAAAACAAAATCAACTTAGAAAAAGAAAATAGGGATGCAACTTAGCAATGGCACGTGGGAGAATAGTGTACGGCTGATAAGATATTGTGAGGAAGTGGAGCCTAATGCCACAAATAATCTTAAAAACTTTCATGTGCGACTGAGTGTACTTCTGACAGCAGAGATCAGTCCCAATGGCAATGTAAATGTAAGGAGACCCGTAAATCACGGGGTTGACCCCATCCATTTATATGGGTTGCTTGGTTGGACCTCAATCCTCATGTTTCAATGTTTTGGAAAAAGAATCACATGAAGAGATTACGTTACTATATAAATTTTCATTTGAATTATATCACATGGTTTTATTATAAAAAATGAATTATTTATTATAAAATAATTAATTAATTTATTAAAATACATATTCATCATTAGTTGTTACATTTGATGTATAATAAATTATTGATTTTTCTCATAATGTGATTAAGGAAGAACTTATGAGTTCTTTAAATGAATTTTGTAAAATTCTTTATTAAAAATGATTTAATAAAAATTTTAATAAAAAATTTAAATTAATAGGTTAATGGGCCTCAATTAGAAAATGAGTAATATGTAAAAAATATTATTAAAAATATAGTTTATAATTAAATTTGTTTATTACTTATTTAATGATAAAATTTTTTCAAAATTTTTATTAAAAATATTTATTTAAAAAATATATCAAAATTTATTAAAATTTTTTTAAATTTTGCATATTTAAACTACGTAATAAAAACTTTTAATTTATTAATTTTAATTTTTAATTTTAGATTTTATTGAATCGGTTTTAATAGAAAATTTCACCTAATAAACTCTATATAAGGTTTTTACATGTAATTAGATATTATGATTTGAATAAAATAAATATATGTTGACGTGGCATAATTATTTTATATAATCTTTCATAATATACATATATATAAATTGGTATATTTTTACATACCTCTAATAATTTTGATTGAATTTAAAAACAATATAGAAAGAGTGAATGAAATTATCTATAATTAATTCATCCAAAAAAGAAGAAATTATTTATAATACAGTTCTTTCTCATATGTATGTACCATTTACTCCATAATCCTGACCCTGGCGTATTGTGCATCAATTTCAACCACAGACCTCATTTTCCAAAAAAAAAAAAAAATCAAGTCTTTTGTAAAACGCACAGTTGGAAAATTAAGAGAAATGATCTTTAACTAAAACTCGGGAAGTTTTTATTCATTAAATATTAAAATTTTAAATCAAATTAAATGAATGTACTACTCAGCAAAGATCAATAAAAAAACTCCTGAATCAAAATGATATGAAAACCTGTTAATTAAGAAGCAGTGAGTGCTTGAAAGTTATATATTTTTTTTTCGTCATTGTTGAAAGTTATACTTGACCCATTATCATGTGCACGGGAAGTAACACATGCGCCTGCGCCACCGCCCCTCCTGATTTTCCCCTGAACTGATCATTCATTGAAAATGTAACCATTTATTCAACCTGGTCCTACACCCCAGAAAGCTTGTCTATGAATATTTCATCACAATACGGCTATGAGAAAAAAAAATTTTTTTATTACTTAATTTTGATCCCTTTATTTTTTTAATTAATTAAAAACATTGAAATATATACTCGTAATATATAATATGATGCGACCTATCCTATAACAATACAAGCATTCAAGATTAGTACCAAAAATTAGGGTTATTGTTAAAATTCGAACTGAAGATCACTTAATGTCAAAACAAACGTTTTATCAAAGGAACTGATCTTTCATTGGTTTAAGATTTTGATTAATTTGAGAGAGAATTGTAAAAAGTGATTATTCCACATCAGTATTTTTCTTCAAATTATGACATGTAATTATATTATAAAAAATTAATAATTTATTATCAAAATCATTTATAAATTTATTAAAATAAATATTTATCAATAACTATTACATGTAATTATAATAAATTAATCATATTTTCAATAATATGATTATCTGTTATAATTTAAATAAAAAATACTAATTAAAAGCCACTGTTTCATACTTTTTTTTTTAATTTTTGTTTTTATTCAATTAAGGGGACGATAACAAAAGAATTACTATCATATAATATATCTTCATAACTGAGATCCTTAGTTAACCCAAGGTGATAAATTAAATTGTATATAAAATAATTTTTATATGAAAAAAATAACAAAAAAGCTTCAAGTGGATATAAAAAAAAAATAATATGTGATCTGTAGGTACTTGTGTTAAAACCCCATGTGGAGACCATGTGGGGGTGGGCGGGGGACTTCTTTTCTTTTTGTCCAAACCCAAAGCTAAAACCCGTGCCCAAGAATTTCTCTTCTTTATGAGTTCCCCCCTTATTTTGCCCTCTCAGCATCACCATATTTTCCCGTTCCTGCCAATCCCCCCTTCCCTCTCGCTTTGCATCTCCGTCTCCCTCTCCTCTCCCAAAATCAACATCCATAAATATAACAACCCTCTACCCTCGTTTTCATTTTTTTTTATTATTAACACTAGCTAGTAGATAGATAATAAACAGATTATTTCTTAAGAAATATTTCTACTTTATTTTCTTTTCCTGTAATGGGATGAGAAATGCTTGAATTATTTTATTATTATTTTTGGTATTTGACGTTATCAAAAATCACGTTTTAATTAAAAAATTAAAAATTTAATACTTTATTAATAAATTATATGATAAATCTATATTATCTATATAGTTATCATTTATTACATTCATATTAATTATGAAAAGTTAAACATATACGAAAGGCTAGCAAATTAGCATCAATGGAATATATTGACATTACCCAGTTCAGGCCAATTAGCATGTGCAATGTCATTTATAAGATTATATTGAAAATTTTAGTCAATAGGCTTAAGATAATTTTCCCTTTATGTATTAGTGAGGCTTAGGGTACATTTTTTCTTAGTAGATTAATTTCAGATAATGTTTTAGTTACCCATGAACTTGTGCACCACTTGAAAACAAAGAAACAAGAATAAAAAAAGGTTCGTTGCTTTAAAACTAGATATGAGCAAGACATATGTTGAGTGGAGTGGAATTTTCCTAAGGTGATCATGGTTAGACAAGGGTTTCATTCCAATGGGGTTTCTAGGGTGATGAAATGTGTCACTTCTATTTTTTATTCCCTTTTTGTTAATGGTGGTATCACTAATGAGATTTTTCCAAAAAGAAAACTTTATCAAGAAGATCTCTTTTCACCCTATTTGTTTCTAATCTACATTGAAGGCCTTTCTACAATGTTAAAAAAAAGTCAAGAATAGGGGCTACTACATTTTCCACATGGTTCTTTCCTTGAGTGTATTTGAAGCATATCATTTATTAACATGGAATAGCATTTGGGTGACAAAAGCAATATTGTTTCAAGGTTTGAGATCGTATTGAGGTAATGGAAGATCTATCCAAATTTGGACTATTAAATGGCTCCTTTCATTGCATCATTCCGACAATAATCTTCATGGAACAACAATTATAAGAATGGGTTGGTATCGGAGTTGATCGATGAACAAAACTCAACTAGAAGTGGTATATTATCCATGAAACTTTGCACTAAAGGTATTTCTACAATGTTAAAGAAATGGCCTTTAAGTTAATCATCTTTTCTTTGCTGATGACAACTTTCTTTTTGCTATGGCCAATAAAAGCTTAAACGAGAGGGTGATGCACATACTAAAGAGAAATGAAGAAAGCTTAGGCCAAAAGATAAATTGACTAGCATTGTTTCTTAGCAACAACATAAGATAAAGGCAAAGGGAGGAAATAAAGAATATGTTCAGAGTCTAAGAAATGAAAAATCTAGAAAATAATCTGGCATTACCTACGATGATGGGAAAGATAAAAAAAGGCATTCAAAGATTTGAAATATTGAATGAGTACTAGAATGAATGGACGATGTCAAAGAATGTTATCACTAGGTGGGAAAGAAGTATTCATTAAGTCCGTTCTACAATCTATTCCTACTTATGCCATGTGTTCTTTTCTCTTTCCAAAGACATTGTGTGAAGAAATGAATAGCTTCTTTAGCAACTACTAGTGAACGATTAACAATGAGAAAAAAGGCATTCATTGGCAAAGCTAAAAGAAAATATGTTGTGTTAAAAAATATAGTGGAATGGGTTTTCGAGAAATGGGAAACTTCAACAAACAAGGGTAGAGGTGTTAAGGATCATCATAGCTTTGATACCACTTATTGGGAATCACCATAGCTCTGATACTACTTGTTAAGTAAAAAGCCTCCAATCAATCAAGCTAGCAAAAGTAAAATCAAACAATTAATCAAGCACATAAGAGATAATAATTTAACATGGTTCGATCCAATCGACCTATATCCATAAATGAGAAATAAGATCCACTAGTTGTAGAGAATTACAAATATACAAATTATATCAACCATTTAACAATCAATACCTATAGGCCTTTTTAATCTCCTCTAGTCCTATGAAGTATTCTCAATCCAAATAAATACAAATCCTTGTATACCCATGCACATAT
Organism: Durio zibethinus; assembly: GCF_002303985.1. Next base: position 2,897,049 of record NW_019167860.1, on the reverse strand, counting down.
CTATGTGAACCTTTTCAGTCTTCTCTAATCTACTCATAAATATTTAAACACACAAACCCATAAGATGTAAATCTTTAGTAATCTTATAGGGTGTCTATCCCATAAATCCTACAACTTTCTTATATATTTTTTTCATATCTAACCATTTAGAAATTCTATCTATTTATAAGCATACAAACTTGCCTATTAAAAATCATTGTTTCTTAAAATTCTTTTTCTGTAAATCAAACTCACCTATTAAGAATTCTTTTTCTTTTAGAATTCTTTTTTTATAAATTTTTTTATTCATCAAGCAATATCTAACCAATCCAAACAAATTTTTTATGAGATTTGAGTCACTATTCCTAACAATCTTCATCTTGACTCAAATTCTATTAAATCATCTATCTTCATGCTAAACATGTTTGGCTCTACCTGCAATGAAAGTTTCACAATAATTTTCTCTTGTGTGTATTCACACTTCACACTTCACGCAAACTAATCTTCAATCTTTAAAGCTTGAACTCGAACTCTTCTTTTAAATTGAGCTCTTTTAGGCTTGCTTCTTCTTATGTCTCTAACAATGCTCTGATACCACTTGTTAAAGATCACCACAGCTCTGATACCACTTGTTGAGAATTATCATAATTTTGATATCACTTGTTAAACAAAAAGCTTTCAATCAATTAAGCTAGTGAAAGAAAATTGAACAATCAATCAAGCACATAAGAAACGATAATTAATATGGTTCGACCCGATTGACCTACGTCCAGAGATGAGAAATAAGATCAATTAGTTATAAAAAATTACAAACATACAAATCATATCAACTACTCAACAATCAATATCCATAGGTCCTTTTAATCTCCTTTAGTTCTATAGAGTATTCTCAACCCAAAAAATATAAACTCTTGTACACCCATGAATATATCTATGTGGACCTTCTCAATCTCTTTTAATCTACTCAAAAATATTCATACATACACATTCATAAGATACAAATCTTTAGTAGTTTTATGAGATATATATCCTATAAAATCTTATAATTTTTTTACATCTTTTTTTATACCTAATCTTATAGAGATTTCATCTATTATAAGTATACAAACTTACTTATTAAGAATCTCTTTTCTTTTAAAATTTATTTTTTGTAAGTCAAACTTACTTATTAAGAATTGTCATAACGTCTAGATCCGGGGATCTATCGCTAGACATTGACTTTTAAGAGTCGTCACCAATCTTTTTTATCTAGGTACGATTGGTTACCTATGAAATTTATCCTTTTAGGTAACACCTAAGTTTAAGGGTCCCTAAAAGAATAGGTTCAGGTCTACTAACCAGAACAGGGTTCGGGAGTTCGGTTACATGTGAGGAAGGTTATAACACCCTCACAACGCCCATCAAAAGATGGTACCAGCTTAAATTTATGTTATCCAATGAGCCTTAAAAATTTACCAAGTGATTAATTATTGAAAATTATTCTTAATTGACTCTAATACTTTTAGCAAAAAATTAAAAAATTTTTCTCACCTCAGGAGTATGCAAGAAAACTACTGTCTCACTTATAGAGGCTCCATTGTCGGATTATTTTAAGAAAAAAAATAAAAAAGAATAAAAAGGAAAAAAATAATGATTATTCTTGTGCAAGAAAAATTGATACTTTCAACTTTTCTCAAAAAATATTCTTTTAAAACTTTAATTTCGAGGAAAATTGATACTTTCAACTTTTCTCCAAAAATATTTTTTGGAAACTTTGATTTTCAAGGAAAATTGATAATTTCAACTTTTCCTCAAAAACTTTTTTTTTTGAAAATTTTAATTTCAAGGAAAATTGATACTTTCAACTTTTTCCCAAAAATATTTTTTTGAAAACTTTGATTTTCAAGGAAAATTGATACTTTCAAATTTTCCTCAAACCCTTTTTTGAAATTTTATTTAAAAAAAAATTGATACTTTCAACTTTTTCCAAAAAATATTTTTTGGATTTTATTTAAAGAAAATAAAATAATAAAACAAAATAAAAGTGAGAAATAAAAATAAAAAAATTAAAAAAATAAAAAATAAAACAAAAATAAAAATAAAATAAAGATAAAAGAACATTAAATAAACCTAATTTAATAAACAAAAATTAAAAAAAAAAACCTGGAGCGGCTCAAAAAATGGCTCGACTCGGCTCAAAGAAGAAAAATAGCTCGGAGAAGTGGCTCGGGTCGTCGGCTCGACTCGGCTCATGACTCGGGGAGGTAGAACACGCGCGGGTCGTAAAATGGGTCGATGCTCAGGTCGGATCGAATCTCGGTAAAACGCGCGGATCCTCTGAGTAGTTTAACGCAAAAACAACATCGTTTTTGGAGAATATATAAGACTCTTCCCTTTGTTTTTCGATAGAAACCTTTTCCCCTTTCTCTCTTTTTTTTTCTCTTGCTTCTCTCTAAAACGGTCGAAGAACTCCGATTGAATGTTCATCGGATTTTAAAATTTTTCGTCAGAATCTGAGTTTTTCATCGAAAGTTCACCGAAAAGTTGATCAGTTTCTAGGTTTCTTCACCGAAAACTGAGTAGCTGGCTGGAAATTTCAAAGTTGGCCAAAATTGTCGTCAAAAAATTCAACCTTCGTCGAAAAAATCATTGGAATCTGAAAATTTTCCAAAAATTTTCCAAAAATTTTCAAAAAAAAAATTCGCCAAAAAATCTCCAAAATTTTTTTTCGATTCCTACAACTGTTCTAACACTTCTAAACCTTTTTTTAGCCTTTAAAAATTTTCTACACGCCCCTTTTCTCTCAATCAGTAGCTTTTTGCTCACTGTTTTTCTGTGTGTTCTTTCTTCTGTTCCAGTACCTATTTATAGGGATTGATCAGAAGAGTTTTTGATCAATCCCTATTCCTTTTTGGATGGAGATTCAATCTTTGAATCCAATCTGAATTCTAATTGAATCCCCATTCACGGTAAGATTCTTCAAAGATCAATCTTAACCCCAAAAAAAAGAAAAAAAAATCTGATAAACGAAAAAAAAATTAGATAAACGAAAAAAGAAAAAAAATATAACAGATAATTAAAAATAATAATAAGATAAATAAAAAATATTACAAGATAAATAAAAAAATAATAAATAAATTATAATAATAAATATATAGCTAGATAAATAAAATACATATATAGATATTAACAGAAAAAAAATAAATAAATAAAGATATACATATATTAATACATAGTAATAATAAATAAATAATAAATACATAAAATACAAAATAAAAAAATAAATAAAAATAAAAATACAAAATAAAAACCAAATTGGGCTTACCCATGTGGACCAAGCCCAATTGATCCGGGCCTATACCAAATTAAGTGTCTACAAGAATCTCTTTTTTTTTTTAATTTTTTTTTTACAAGTCTTCTAATCCATCAAGCAATATCTAACCAATTCTAAACAAATCTCGTATGAGATTTGAGTCATTATTCCTAACAAGAGGATTTTAACAAATCCAAGCATACTAGTACACAGAGTCTTAATAGCAAAATATTTTCCACATGGTTCTTTCTTTTAAGTTTGTTCTTTGAACATAACTTTCATTAATGTGTAAGTGCATTTGGGCAAAAAAGCGTTATTACTTCAAGGTTTAAGATGGTATGTGGGCAATGAAAGATCTATTCAAATTTGGACTAATAAATGACTTCCTTTTACTGTATCATTTAGACCACAATCTCCATGAAACAACAATAATGAGAATATGCTGGTGTCAAAGTTAAATCAATGACCAAACACGTAACTAGAAGTAGTTTATTATACATGAAACTTTCACACAAGATGAAGTAGAAGTAATATGTGCATTACTTTTGAGTAAGCTAGACAAGCATAATATTTTAGGTTGGCACTTCAACAATAAAGGCATATATAGAGTAATGAGTGGTTATAAAATGCTTTATAAGTTATCACAAAAAAATAGTGTAAAAGAAGGGAATAGCAAAGATATGAAAAGAAGTTAATAAGTCTGGCCAAGGATTTAGGCAATCCTATTACCAATGAAGTTTAAAACACTAATGTGGAAAGTAAGCAAAAGTTTTCTGCCAATGATGGTAAATTTGGAATAAAGATAACTTCCAATGTCGAAACGTGCTAGAAATGTGGACACAATGATGAAACAGTGATTCACACGGTGAAAAAATGTTGTTAGGTGATAGTGATATGGTAAAACCTTAACTCTTGATGGGATGATGAAAGTGATTAACAATTAAAGCCTTTACACTAGCTTTTATGGTGATTGGGAAACTTATACTAGAACAAGTGTAGTTGTTTATGATAGGAATATAGATAATATGGAATGACAAGAACCATGAATGCAATTAGGAACAAAGGAAAAAACCAAAAGCATCAGTTGATTTTGCAAAAAGATATACATTAGAGTTTAATTAAGTGCAACAGTAAAACTCTAATTGTAACGAAAAAGGTGATGGTCGATGGAAACATCCTAACAAAGGTACTTACCATAAAAAAAAATTAAATTTCTAATCAAATATCTTGAAATTTAATTTTTTTATGGTAATTACCCCTACTTGAGATTGAATCTTTAATATGATTTGAAGTTAATATATCCAAACTTTTTATTTTACATATCATTTATATACTCTAGACATTGTTGCCTCATTCTTATCATTTTAAAAAATAGTTGGTTTTGGTTGTAGCCACAATTCTATGCTCATAATTTCAACCATTTTATTTCCATACTTTTATACATCTTTAATACAATTATATTTTTAGTATAATTGTATAAACTCAATGAATAAACCATACCATTTTAGTTTTTTTAAGATTTGTAAGGATCTTTTTATGATTTTACTTTAATAAGTGTCTAAACTTATTAATTTGCTTATAAAAGTATACTTAAATCTTACAACACTATGGTAGTAATTTTTTTATTTTTTTTAATTCTTATCACTCCCACCATGTGCAAGTATGCATTCTTTTATTAAAGAATATCTCATTCAGTTGTCAAGATATCATATATACTTAATCAAGTTGTCATTTCATATATCTTTTCACTATTTGGTTTTTTTTTTTTTTAAGTAGAAAACCTCCAAGTCCACCTTTATTGAAAGATAACTAGCATATATCTTAATATTTCTATAAAAGTTTCAAAGCTTTTATATTTTACCTCAATATAAGAGTTTACATTAATGAGCAGATTTCAAATATAATCATGCTTTTATAGTCTCTTTTTAAAACTTTTTATGTCAATTCATAAATACTTATTATGAATCTATTTCATCATAGATGCTATTAATAATTTTTATTACCATGAACAAAACCATTTCCATCACCCAAATGGATCAAATAGCATTCTTTTTGCTATTATAAAAGTTTTTATATTTAAAAGATCTTTGAATTATTCATGGCTTTCAAAGTAAATATACTTTAAAATTTTCACTATATAAAACCATGGATATTAAATCCTTTGTACAATCCATTAATTAGACCATATACATAACAAAAAAATTACCACAACATAATCAAGATCGTGGCATCAGTTTTGGCTTATGGCTATTCTAAGCCAACCATAATAACCCACATCATACCTATAAATCATTTAGATTTAGCTATTGAAATTATCTCATTTATAGTGATGACTTTTAGTGAAAATCAACTATCTCAAATATTATCATGGGTTTTCAATGCATATATTAATTGCGCAATGGCCAATTCCAAGTTCATGACTATTGAAACCTCTAAACTTTATTTGAAAATTTTATGAGAACTTTATTTCTCTACCATTGTGCAGCCTATATATCTTTGTTATTTATCACTTTTAATTGGTCATAACATTTTCGGTTATATAATAAATTTAAACTTTACTCATAAGACCAATATGCCTATGTATAATAAGAGTTTATAGTATATTTAACTCAAATTTTAAATACTTTCATAATAATTTTGTGATCAATATGTTCATATCTAGATCACCATATCACTGTAAGTCATAAAACATGAATCTAAAAAATCATTTTCATAAATTAGCATAAACAATAAATATAATATGAGTTCTACTTATATTTCATGCAAAAAACTCGTGATGAATTTGTATTGGTTAAATCATTGATTAGCTAACTCCAAGGTTTATTGCTTTTACAAACCAATATTATTATCTAAGTCTATATGTTAATATGGTGTATAACCAACCACATCCTTACCATTGTCATTAAACTATTGAAAACCTCAGAAACTTAGCACTTTTCATTTTAACAACTTGCGAAAGACCAATTTTTTGGGTACAAGAAGCAAAAATATCTTCATATGCAAAAAACAACAATGCTTTTGTGTAATCATTGATTAACTCTTTGACGGTTATTTATAATTTTCACTTTGTGATTGTTCATAATAAAATTTTATTTTGTAAAATCACTTTTAGTGTAATACACCCAGCAAGCAAAATACATGTCACATTGCTCATGTTTCTTTTGAAAATTTATTATTGGTTTTCACTAAAAGCCATATAATGAAGATCTTTTGAAAATTAACATTTTGGTTTATGAAAACATTAATCATTTGACAACTTGAGCCTCTTCTAATATTGATATCAAAATCATGCTAATTTCTTTTCCTTGTATCTTTCTTATCCGAAATATAAATTTCTCATAATTACCTTTAAATTGTTAAAAAAATAAATAAGAGAAAAGAAATAATAGAAAAAAATTTTGGCTTTGAGACATGAAGAACACTTTTTTAAAGATAATTATGCCTTTAGGATACAATAAAGTCTCAAACTCTCTAATTAGAAGTAATAAAAATGATTATATTGAAAGATTTATTTATAATGAATGAACAAATATAAACTTTTATTCAAATAGTTATGACCTTCTGTATAATCTTGACTTTTATGAATAATACTCTATTTATATTCAAATAGTTATGACTATTTATCATATGATATGTTTTTATTCAAACATAATTATTTAAAATATGAACAAAATTAATATATCAATAATTAAAAATTTCTTTCAATGTGGGATGCACCATATGCTAAACTATCAACAAACAAAGATATGGGAGCTCATAGTGACAGTATGCCATGGGTGATTAATCCATTCACTAATGAAGCCCTTGCAGCTGTTCGAGCACTGGTGTTTGCTAATGAGATGGGCTTCCAAAATTTTTAGAGAAGGGGATTCTTTAACAGTTAATAGAAAGCTTTGTATAGGGAACCAAGATATGTCTCCTATAGGAATAATAATCAGAGAAGCTAGACTCAAACTTGCTGACTTCAAGAGCTGCACAATACATCATATCACAAGATTAAAGAATTAAGTAGCTCATAGATTAGCAATACATGGACTATTGATAAATGAAGAAATGTATTGGGAAGAGGATTATCCTGATTTTCTACAAGTAATTATATCTATTGTTGCCACTATAGCTTATGGTTGAATGGACAAAGCAAATTCATTTAAAAAAAGCATCAATGGAATATATATATACACACATGTATGCCTAATTAAATTCAAAATCATACATAAAATCTCTTTAAAGAGAAAAAATGTATATATGTATATATATCATAATGTTAAAATATTTTTATCTGATAAATTTTTATTATACTAAAAAATTACAGATCTGTTTTTGAGTATTTGAAATCTATATGCTTTTCAATGATAATGATCAAGGGTTAATCTATTTCTTTTTAATGTTCTATTATTCTTTTACACGAATTGAAATTTATTAACTAAGATCTGACTACTCTTCTTAATTACTTAATTAATGTTGGTTGTCATTCTCTATCATTACTCTACAACACAATATTCAAGATATTCCTAACCTCTTTGGTCATTTCTTAAAAGAATCAAAGGCATCAAAAGTGATATTTTAAAAATAAGAAAATTTTCAAATAACCCGATAATAAAAATACCAGTAATATATTAGAAAATATTTGATCAGGTATTAATAATTAGTTAAATATGATTTAAAAAGGAAAATATAAATCAGTGCCATTAAACATTGATTAATAGATATTTAAGGAAAGAAGTTTCAATTACAACATTGTCTTTGAGAAAGAATTGTATGAAACATATTGGTACATCATGTCAATCAAGAATGTTAATGGGTAGAGTATGAGTAAAGTAAAACATTTTCCATTTCCATCTCCGAATTTTTATATTATACTTATCTCTTTTTTTATACCCAATAGATATTTTAAATTTATCCACAACCCTATCTTCGTAGGTATTTAATAGGTATGGATAATCCTCATATCCATAGCTTTAAAAAAATAAAAACTAATTTATTTTTTTATTTTTATCTTGTATATTGAGAAAATTTTTTGTAAATATGTATTAATATATTTTTTCAATAAAAATATATTAATTCTAATTAATCTAAAATAATAATTTATGTTATTTAGTAAAAAATCTATTTACTAAATATATACAAATATATATGTAAGGTATAGGTATGGGGAAGGTACTATATTACCCATCCCCAGTCCTGTATCTAATACAAATTTAAAATCATACCTATCATCATCCTCATACCCATAGTATAATATCCATCCATCCCATCCCCATTAGGATAAAACTTTGAATTCTCTATTGGGTATAAATAAGATTGACATCGTTAATGTCAACATATATCATTTTCATTCAAATCATGCAACATAATCACATTATTAAAAAAATTAATTATTTATTATAAAAGAAATAATTAATCTATAAAAATAAATATTCACCATTTAATTATTACATGTAATGTGTAATAAATAATTGACTTTTTCTAATAATGTAATTATGTGACATGATTTGATTTTGTTATAGTAGCGTATTAATATAAAATTATTTCCTAAAATAGTATTTTAACTAACATTAACTAGTGCTTGCCGACACCATTAAAGGAACTTTAATTTTTTCCTTTTTATTTAGAATTTATATTTGATGCAGTGTTGGTATATAAAATTTTATGTATTATCAATAAATCAAATTATGTCACTTCATTAATGAGTAAATATCAAATCTTAAAATAAATACACAAAAAAAAAAAAAAACTTTCTCCTTAATAAGGTGGCAATTGGCATCATCTGGTTCACCTCATTAATGGATGATATTATCCGATTCATTGATAATGTATAAAATTTATACACTAACAATGCATCAAATATAAATTCTTTTATTAATTTCAAAAAAAAATGTTATATATTTATAAAAAAATACGCAAACCCATAGAAATACCCTTTTTATCAATATCAACAAAAACAGACACTATGTAATTTTATTATGTTAAAATACCTCCATTTTTCAGTGGATTCTTTTGAAGAAAAGATTAATATTTGTTCTATTCTATTAGTAATAAGAGAAGAATTTGGCTCAAAAGAAAAAAGAGAAGCAGATATATTTTATACCCAATAAGTATCAATATGTAGTGGGGCTTGATCCTATTTTTTATGAATGAGTGCATCCCTATTTGTTCATCATTCAAAGGACCTATTCGTAAGAATTCTCTTTCATTCATTTTGCCTTTCTTTATTTTATGGCCTTGGTTTATTTATGTATAAAAGATGATAAAGGCCAATATTATTGATACCATTATTACGTATTATAATATATTACGTATTATATAGTTACGTATTATAATATTTATATCTGACGCACTGTCAATATTTAAATTTTATATTTTCAACGAATCATATTATATTACCTTATTAATAAATAAATTTAAACCCTTAAAATAAATATACAAAAAATTAATTTTTTTTAAAAAATTTGCTCATTAATGATGTGGTATCATTTGATTCACTTCATTAATAAAGTAGCATCATCTAATTCACTAACAACAAATGACAGTATATCAAATATAAATTTTAAAAAACATACACATTTGTACACATAACTGACTTTTGTGCACATAATCAATTTTTTAAAAAAGCTGTCTTATTCTTTTATTTTTCAAAATATCATCACAAAACAATTATATGTTTATGAAAAGGGATCCACATACACAATGTAAAATTAAAAAAGTTTTACACATGTTTCTAACTATTGATTTTAATAAAGCCAATGAATGAGATTAAACTATTTTTTTCTTATTTTTACTTGTCTTTCTTATCTCTTGTATCTACTAAAATCAATTATTAAAAATGTATAAATTTTTTTAATTTTATATTATATAAATTGATCTTATATATATTTATATATTTGCACATATATATAGCATTATCCTTAATAAACATAATTTTATAGCCTTTCTTAAATACTTGCACGGATTTGGTGAGGTTATCATGAACTTAACCTTGGATGTAACATTGGTTGAATTTTAATTTTTAACATATTTATGAACAGTTTAGTTAATGATGAATGAATAAATTAAAGGATATCAGTTTCAACTAAAAAAAATAAATTATCTACTAAACTAGCGAATGGCACAGAGATCCACATTTGTTTCCAAGGAATACATTTTATTTCCCACAAAATAAAAAAGCCTAAAAAAGGCAGATCAATCTTAAATGTAACATAGTCCCCCCCCCCCCCTTCTCTACGCCCCGATTTTGCTTTTCCCTCTTCTTTTTCAGTCTTGAACTTCCACTAAGATTTAGTTTAATATCAAAATTAATTAATTCTGGTCTCGATAACTTTTATAAGAAAAGTCCTTAATCTTTACTTTTCACACGTATAATTATACCTTCATTTGGATCACAGTGTTTTTTTTTTTTTTTGGAATCCAACTATTATTTGAGACTTACCCTTAATTCACATATATCCATCAGCTAGCAAGATCAATGCAAAAATATTTCATTTTCATTAGAGGAAAAAGATATGTCTGATGCAGAAATTTATACCCTCTTAAAGGCATATACATTCTGAATAATTAAATTTTCATATTCTATTTTCTTTTCTTTTTCAAAAAAGTCTTTTTAAAATTTTGGATTCACAGTTTTATGTATGCTTTCTCCTTCATCAACAAGAAAAACTAGAAAAGCTAGGTAGCTAGGAAGAGGAGAGGACTTCTGGAAATGATGAGGCCATTTTGGGAATTTTGTTTGTATTCATAGCAACTTACAAATGTTAGGTTTGCATTATATTAAGGTGACCTTTTATTTTATTTTATTTATTATTATGCTTTACAAATCCAATAATAATAGTAATAATAATTTTTAATGTGTCCTCTAGGGTTTCTGCGGTGGGCCATGCGTTCCATGTGCTTGCATGTGCTGTGTCTTTCTCTCGTAGGTCCACCACTTCTTTTCCTTTGAGCAAATAAATGGGGTTCCTTTCTCATTCTCTCTCCGACTCTCTCTTTCTATCTGTGTTTCTGAACCTCTCTTTCTTGGATTGTGATACACTTTCTTGGATCTGTTGCTTCACTCTCTGCAACTTTGTTTCTGATACTTATCTCAGCTCAAGATTAATTTTTAACTCTTTTTCTAATTCCATACAAGAAGTTTTAGCAAGGTACGTACTGGTTTTACTTTACTACTAGTGTTTAACCTAAAGTAAGCCTAAGTAGTGATACTGTGTGCTCGAAATCTTGATCTCTTGCTCTTAATTTTATGGTGTCTGCACTGCCGTTGTCTTGTTTGAAACCCTAGCTCCTTCTCTTGCATCCTGTAATTTTACTTCATGGGATTTATTTTCCATTTTACTTCAATATATAAGCATTAGGAGAAACTGGGAAAGGTGACTATTCGATCGGTAGATAATTATTATTTGAAAGTTTTGTATGTAATGAACTCTGTATATATATGACAAGGATATTGATGGTTTGAAACCACGTTGAAACTGATAATTTCGTTTTTGCAGGATGCGTCCTCCTAGTTCACTCAAGCAAGAGTTTCTCAAGAAATGGATAATGGGTCTACAAAGATGTAGCACTGTAAAGAAGAATATGAGCATCTTGGAGAGAAAAAAGGCTATAAAGTTGTCAGCAGATGTAGCCATGGCTTCTGCAAGAAACGGTAAAACTTGTTGGAGTCGAGCCATCATTGCCAATGCTTCCAAACATGGCAGTGATAAACATCTAGTTGAGAAAATATTGGGTCCGGAGTCTGAAAGGCTAATAGCGAAGAAGGTGTCGACAGGAGCATTATGCAACAACAGGATCAGAAGCAAGAAGATCCTGAAAAGGAGTTGGGGAATCCGAAGAACAAGAAAATGTGCACCCCAAGTGGCTCTAGCAAGCTTTATTGCAAAATGGTTGGTTAGGAAAAGAACAAAAGTTTTAAAAAGTCTAATCCCTGGAGGAGAATTTATGAATGAAGTCTGTTTGATTGAGGAAACTCTAGATTATATCATATCTCTCCGAGCTCAGGTCGATGTAATGCGAACTCTTGCCAGTACTTCGGAGATAGTGAATCATAACTAAGAGCATCAATGGTAAATTGTTCTCAGTTATTTAGTACATGTTTATTTCCTTTTTGTTTTTCGGCCCAACCCCTAGTCTAGCTAGATGAAAGGAAAGTGGAAGCTGGAACAGTTGATGCATGCATTTACAGATGAACTATATATATGTAAGTTAATCAAGGCTTTAATTTCAACCATTCTATAATACTTAAGTTGTTTTGACTTGCATTAATTTTTAGTCCCAAGCATAAGTTAATTTCTTATATTATAGTTGCTATGTCTTAAGTCTTAATTAATCTAAAACCAACTATTTTTTTAGTACAAAAGAGGCTACAGATAAGGAAAGGGGTTACTAAGATAGAGCTATTAAATACTACTTTTTATACTTCAATTAATAAACCAATTAATAAAATCAACTAATTAATAAAATCGACTAATTATACTTCAATATCTTCTGCTTCTTTAATTTCTATCAACTTCACCTTTTTCCTTAAAAAATTATTGACTTTTCCATAAGTCTTGAGCATAGGAGACAAATAATAATGAGATTGGTTTGATTATCAGCAGCTACAGAAAATATTATGATCAGCAAACATATATATGAGTGAAAAAAAGGAACATGGTTTGAAGAGTAGTAATTTGCTTTCATTTGTTTTAATTAGTATCATGAATAAGTGTAGATAAGAAAGAAGAACATTTAGATACTCAACCGATTGATGTTTGGTGTGCATGTGGAGAGAGAGGGAGAGAAAACGATGAATGCATTCGAATCAAAAAGGCTTACCATTTCGAGTATTTCTTAAACAGATGTGATATTCTTTTTTCTGCTTATTTTGGCTAAGAAAACTGAGATGGCTTTATATTATTGACGTATATGTAAGAAAGAAAAAAAAAAAAGTTGCTGTGGACATGCTTCAGATGATAGCCATAAAAACTGCACGCTCGTGCAACATCTTCACCTTCAAAGCATGTTTGACATGATTCTGACAAAAAAAAAATAAAAAACGAAGCTGCTGTTTTTTTTTTTTTTTTTCTCTAAATCAAGTTTATTAAATCAATCTAAAGGTTACAAAGTTACCAATAACCTAACACATTGAGTTTTAGTACAACCGATACAAGCAATAAAAAACATTTAATTGAGAATTAAATAACGAATCACCATCGCAGAATACAATCTATAGGAGCAATAAGAAACACCTAATTAAAAATTTAGAGTTTAGTTTAATTAGTTCGTATAATTATTTTTTTAATTTTTAAAAAGTAACATTTAATAAATTCATAATTCAATTCTTAGTACTTGTAACACATTCTCTTATTTTAAGCTTCAAACTCTTTTTGTGAAAAAAAAAATCTAACCGAAGCTGCTTTTTAAAAGCAAGGATATATAATTTGCTCTTATTCTTTATGATCTTATATTTGTCTAGCTGTTACTTACATATATGGGACTCACCTGGCTAGGTAATATGTACTGTATGTATCATTAGATCCTAAACTTAATCCTTGAAATTTACATTATTTGAATGCGGTCAAGATTTGTTGAATGTAAGTTGAAAGAGATATGATTTTGGAGGGAAATGGAGACACCTCGGACTTGAGGAAAAGAAAATGAGATGTCATGTTTTTCATGAAGTTAATGATCTAGCAAACCTACATCTATAGCAACCGAAAAGAGTGCGGAATGATGATTTGCTTGAAACGGTAAAATTGTAATTGATATGTCAAATTGTCCTAAGAATCTGTGCACCGAACAACAACTACGCCATGATTTGATTGGTGTCTGCATTAATTTTACCTATTTTCGAAGACTCTTCGCTCTGTAATCTTCAATGCAAGGCGCATTTATTCTATATTGCTTATCCAATTTGTCAACATAAAGAGACCACATTTTAGTAATGAAGTTCAAAATTAAGTGCTTGAAAAAGAAGAATGTATCATGTCTCTTGCGGTATATTATTCCTCTATTTAGTTTAATCCAATGTTATATATAAATTACAATGATTTACCAAATCAAATTTATTAGATTTAATGTCATGAATAGGTTTTAAATTAAAATAAAATATTTAATGTAATATTTGAATTTTAAAATTTTTAATGTAATATTTGAATTATAAATTTATTAATTAATTTAATACTTATTTTTAATGTGTTTAATTTTAAATAATAATATATGATAGATAAATAATTTTTCAAGTAATACATATGTTAACAGATTAATAATTTAAATATCATATTAGAAGTTTTTAAATTCAAATACTATATTAAATATTTTATTATAGTTTAAAAACTATTTAAGACATTAACCAAATTTGTTACTATTTCTAAACACTAATTAATTTAATAAAATCCAGAGAAGATTGATGGAGAGAAGGTTTCTACTCATGAGTACTAGTCCATGACAACACGAATATCACAATTCTTAGCTACTGATTCATAATTTATAAAGCTGAGTACTAGTGCAAAACTTTAAATAGAAAATGTTGAATTCAATTTTAAGCAACATCACACCCTTTAACTCTTAAGCTTGAGGAATACTTCTCTTTTCAAATGCTGGGTTTTGAGACAAAATCATGAGACACAAACTAATATAAAACAGATTCAATACGTCATTTCCATCATCATAACATGAACATTGATCTGATTTCATGTATGTAGTCGCATTTGATTAGCTGATTCAAATTCCAGCTGTTATGTATAGTTGAAAATATAGAACTAGTTTAATCGGATTGTGTTCTTTCAGTCCATTTGATTGGATGCCTCTTTTCGCAAATGATAATAATTTTGCTTTCTTTAATGTGGGGCTTGGCATCATGACAAAGCCTAGCTCATTTCATGAAATTTTCTTTCTTAATCTCATATTATGCTCGCCATCTAATTTTCTTCTACTCGTCTAAAGATAAAAAGTTCTTTTAAATCATTCATGTTGACTGAGCTAGCTGTTGCATTTCTTCTATAGTTACCTCTTCCCCATTTCCCACTTCTTGAAACATATAATTTAGAATTGTCAAGGCCCATGGGGGCCTCCCACGCCCCTCTAAAACTTTTATTAAATCATTTTCCTTATTTGATTGCGAAATTTCACAGAATCCAACAACGATCATCTGTCCCAATATTGTAAATCAAGTGAAATGCTCGATAATTTAATTCAATTAAGAGCTGAGTCTTGAGAGTACTTTATTTTTTGGAAAATCAAGGTTTCTTCTACAAAAAAAAAAAACACTCGAGGTATCTGCGCATCTTTCGGAAAGAAATATATTGATGGAGAAGAGACAATTTTGAGAGGCTTTCTAATGTATATAATGGTGGATCTTCACAATTGATTTTGAGAGAATTATTTACTATTATATTGGATTTTAATATTTTTTTATAATATATTTATTTATATTATTAATATGTATATATGTAAGTAAAATACAAATAAAATATATAAACTTTCAAAAGTATAAATTTTATTATTCATAAATTAATCATATATATTATACTACAACTTATATAAATATCAGATAAGATTTGTCATATGAACAGTTATGTGGATAACTTTTAGATGACATATAAGATAGATTTTTAAAGAGTATAGGTTTTTTTAGTCACAAATTGGATAATTTTAAAATTTTTTCAAATATCAAAATTATTCAAAATATAATTGCAAACCAAATCAATCTAGAGATTTTTTTTAAATAAAAAATCTGAAAAATATTAACTAAAATTAATTTTTAATAAGCAGATATATAATGTAAATATATATCTTTTTATCTTTTAAAATTAATTAAATGATAAACATATTTAAAAATTATTAGTTATCCAAAATTACTTTTCTAATAATTTATATATATAATTAAATATATATCTTTTTATCTCCTAAAATTAATTTTCTAATAATTTAGATATATATAATTTAAATAATATCTTTCTATTTTTTAAAATTATTTTTTAATAATTTAGATATATATCTTTTTAAATTTAAAAATATCAAATTACGTTTTATCTTAATAGATTTCAGAATAATCTTTTATTATTCAAAAAGACCAAATTTAATTTCTTGATAATTTATATATATCTTTTAAAAATAACTCATTCTTTAACATAGATTTTATTCGACGTTTTGTTCTCCACCTTGTTTGCACCTCCTATTCTTCTTGTATTACAAAGTATAAGTTACATAAGTATTTTTTTTCTTTGGTAGGTTTTTAGGGTAGATCATTTATCTTTAACTTTAATTCCTTTTTTTTCTTTTGAATGTCTTTACGGTAAGTCATTTGTCTTTAGCTTTGATTCTTTTTGGATATATTATAAAGTGCAAAGTTATAATAACATTTATTTTATATTTTGTAGGTATTGTATATAGCCCTTTTATCTTTACCTTTAACTTTTCACTCAATTAGATAATTTTTTCTCTCAATTTAGCTTTAGGTTTTACCTTTTTTTATAATCATTTTAAATCTACTTATAACCCATCGGTAATGTCTTTTTAATTGTGATCTAAAAGCAAACAAAAATTAATTATTATGAAAATTCTACTGGGTAAAGTTCCATAAACACACTATTTAGACCACATACATGCCTAAATTTTTCGATAAGATATAATCATATTTTCTGGTACTACACTTCTAGTAATGGACAATTTCTAATTTTATAGTATTTATCAACTAAATAAAAATATTTTAAAATGACTAGTTTTTCAAAATTAATTTTTTAATAATTTATACTTATAATCTAATATATTTTTTATCACATAAAATTAATTTACTAATAATTTTATGGAATTTATCAAATAAATAAAAATATTTTAAAATTATTAGTTATCTAAAATTAATTTTTTAATAATTTATATATAATTTAAATATATATGTATATCTTCTTATCTTTTAAAATTAATCAAAAAATAAAATATTTTAAAATTGTAAGTTACCCAAAATTAATTTTTTAATAATTTTCTATAATCTATATATAATTTAACTATATATATTTTATCTTCTAAAATTAATTTACTAATAATTTTATGGTATTTATAAATAAAAAATATATATGTTATATATCATTTAAGACTATAAATGTAATGTGTTATATATCATTTTTTTATTTTTTAGTAATTTTTTCCAAGATATATTCTATTACTATTACAATTTTTTTTTGTTTATAACTTTTTTCAAGATATATTTTATTGTTATTATAGTTTCATTCTTATGAAAAATAATATTTTTTTAATTTATTTTTTCTTCTTTCACATATTTTCTAACATTTTTCATATTTTGCATAATAATTTAGTCAAAATTACTAAAGTGAAAGTATGTTAATGCCTTTTTTATTATTTAATTTATCATTCAGTAATATATATTTTTATTTTTTAAGGCATAATTTATTTTTATTTGACATAATCTTACAGCTATATAAATATTATTATAAACAAAAATATCCAAAAGAAAGACATAATTTTTTTCTGACTGTTTTTATGAAGTTTATTTTTTAATGATAAGTTAATATATATAAATTTTATATATGCTATGAGTTTTAAAGATTTGAATATAATTTAAAAAAAGATTAATGTATATATTTTTATATTAAGTAAGTAAAATTATTTCATGTATCATATGGGTAATAATCTAATATATATATATATATATATATATATGTACCGCAATTAAAATTCAAATAAATTTTTTAAATATGTACAATATTTAAAATTTAAATAGTTAAAAATAATCTATGAATCATAATTATCATCCAAAAATTATCTTACACTTTTAAGTTTATAAATAGTATGTGCTCCATCATTCTTTTCTTTTCCAATTTGCAAATTTTCGTTCCAAGGTATATTAAGTTTTGCTTTTTTTCTCTATAACCATTATTTTTTTTCAATTCATTTATTTTTCTTTTAATGCACATCTCCTAATTTTTTTTTTTTTATATTTTGCTCAGTAATTGACCAAAACCATAAGTAAAGATATGCCAATACTTTTTTTAATGACTTAATTCATCATTTAACAATATATTAACAATTATAAAGATTACTAAATATCCAATTTTAGTAATACTATCAAATTTATATTTCAAACATGTCATGCATTTGACAAGTAATTTGATTTCTCCTTTATTACTTATTATCCCCTTCTTAAATGTTAAAAAAAATATCTTATTTATCATCCAAAGGCTTTTAAGTTTACAAATAGTATGTACAACATTTCTTTTTTTTATATTTTCAGCATACAACTTAATTTCATTTTTAAATTATATTATATTACTGTTGTAATTCTCTTCTTATAAAAACATTTTTATCAATTTTTTAATAGACAGCTTAACCACCCAATTCTTATGCAACATCAATCCAAAATTAAGTTAATTATAAAGTTTTAAATCAATTCTTTTTTATTTGGATAAAATGCAACGAATTCATTTGATCTTAAGTATCTAAAATGTGTCATCATTTAAGAAGCCAATCTATATTTTCAAATATTATTGATTTAGCACAAATCAATAGCTATCCATTTTCTAATAAAAGCATGACCTGTGATCATGCACGATAAAATGATCATAACCATATATAAGCAAAGATGTAAGTTTCAAACGGAATACATATATTGGGAGAAAAAAATTCACTTATATTATTTGAATATATCAATTCGTAGTTTTTTATATAAAAGAGATGGAAGTATAAGAAGATTGAAAGTTCATAGTTTTTTCAAATACAAATAACTTAACTTTATTTTATATATACTTGCAAGTGTATAAATATTGTTATAAATAAAGATAATGAAAATTTAAAAAATTTAATTTTACAATTGAAATTTAATTTACTCATATATTTATAGTTTCTTATTAAGTAATGTGTTATAATATTTAAAAGTTTGTTAGTTTATTCAAAAGGTTTAATTTTCTTATAACATGATGTTAGATATATAAATTTAATATATGTTATAAATTTTGAAATTTGGAAATTATTTTGAAAAAAAAGTATTTATGTGTATTTATAGATATATTTAAATATGTAAAATTAATCTGTATATCACACGAATCACAAAATAATTTATACAAAAACATAGTACATTAAATAAATAACCTTAATTAAAATTGTGATTAAATCAATTGTTAAACAATATATATATATATATATATTTTTTTTTTTTTTCATCAATACAAGAAAAATAAAATATATCATTAAAAATAAAGTTAAAACTTTGAGATTAAAAGCTAACCTTTTATAAAATGTTTCAATCTGAATTTTGCGTTGAACAAAATTTGCATGATAAAAAGAGAAAAAGATATAAAATAGAATTAAAAGTGAATATTAACAAGTTAGGCCCAATATTAAAAGTCTAGTGCCACGCACCCATGGTCAGGATTTTTTAAACATCCTGCAAGTTAGGCCCAATCTTGGAGCTGAAAACGGGTTTATTGTGGTTTCCAAGCTGAATTCAACACTTTGAATTCGCAGTTGTACGGCTTTTAAACGAGTGATTCATGTTAAGTCGGGTGCATGTGTTACGCTCTGAACGGGTGCACCAAGCCCACAGGCATGAGCATCAAGAGTCAAGGCTCAAGCACCAGGGATAGTGGTGGGGGTTAGTGCAATATGCATGGGAGACAAGTCTAGACCACCCACACAGCATGTAGGCTTGCCCGCACAGCCAAGACCAAGCCCACAACATGCTTGTACCGCACTTAAGTGGACTCAAGAGAGTTGGTTGATCTAGAATCTTCCAAAAACATCTAGGATCAGAAGCATTCATAACAGGATCTGGTTGACCTTAAAAATCAAGATGAGCCTTCTGTATTAATGTATAATCTGTGTAATCTTTGATTTTTAATAATCTTGTAAATCCATTTATTTTAGGAGATAACCATAAATAAAGTTGCCGACCTCAACTATAAATAGAGGGTCGCCCTACCTTCATTTGTATAGCATTACACATTCTATCTTAGTAATACATAGAATATATTCTAGCATTTTGTTGTGTTCTCCAACTTGCATATTTCACCATTTCTTGTTCTTGTTTGCCCATACACTAGTTGTAAAAGCTAAACTTAGGCATACGAAATTAATTCCAAGCCCTAAGGCCACACAAATTCAGGCTTAAGTTCAGAGCCCGTGACAGTAGGTATCAGAGCAAGTTCGGTGCAGGTGTTGCTTGCGTGTTTTGTGTGCAGGTTGCTAGATCGCAGTTGAAGAGATGGTATCCTAGAGCGATGTTGCTAGTCAACAACTAGAGGCCCAAGAGCAAGGTCGTGGAAAGGAGAAGAAAACCAGTTCAAGAGATATCTGGTCTACCATAGACAGGAGGCTAGCCAAGATAGAGGTGACCATGGCCAAAATGAGGGACAAGCTTGACGAGATTAAGGCTCGCTTTGAGGATATGGACTCTAGGGAAGAAGAGCTCAAAGGCGAGATGCAAGCTACCCTGAATGAGATAATTGACATGCTTACCTAGAGGAATGAAGCCTTGGAGGCCATGTGGAGACCATGCAGAGACCATACGCAAGGAGTTTGAGGAGCAGCTCACTGTTTACAAAATAGCCATTGAGAATGGCAAGTTCGCTGAAATGTCTAAGTCTCATGTAAAGATCTCCAAGCCTAAGGAGTTCAGGGGGACTAGGGCTGCCAAGGAAGTGGATAACTTTCTATGGGGGATAGAGTAATACTTTCAAGCCGCAGGCATGTAGGACGATGCCACTAAGGTAAGCACTGCTTCTATGTATCTTACTAATGTCACCTTATTATGGTGGTGATGATGTCAAGCATAGGGGTGCCATGATTGAAACCTGTGATGCATTCCAAAAGGAGTTCAGAGAGCAATTCTACCCAAAGTATGCCAATGATAAGGTATAGGCAAAGTTACATCGACTTACTCAGCAGGGGGACATAAAAGAGTATGTCCAGAAGTTCTTTAAATTAATGCTTCAGATTTCAAATCTAAGCGAGACTGATGATCTATTTGCCTTCATGGATGGGCTTAAACCATGGGTGAAGCACGAGCTACAAAGGAGTGGAGTTCGTGAGTTGGCCAAAGCCATGACCACAATAGAGTCCTTAGTGGAGTTCAAGTCGTAAAACAAGTTTGAGTCTTCCAAGTCCAAGGGGAAGGGCAAGGATAAAGAGGACCGGGAGAAGCAGTCCAAAGGAAATGACCATGACTAGCAGTCCAATGATGGAGATTGAGACCATTCAGACAAAGAAGTCTAAGCCAAGCCACTAGTAGGGAAATGGAAGGCAAAAAAGGACCAAAAGCTGGTCACATGCTACTTATGTGGAAGATACCACATAATGCAAAATTACCCATAGAAGGGCAAGCTGGCTGCCTTAGATAAGGAATCAGATGAGGAGCCAAAGCAGGGACAACAAAGCTTATGTTGTTAATGCTCAATGTTGTCCAAAGTAAGGGAAGCTGCAAGCCAAAAGGCTTGATATATATGGATCTATTGGTTATGGGATAGAAAGTGAGTGCTCTAATGGACACAAAAGCCTCACACTTGTTTATCTCAGATGATGGAGTCCAAAAGCTCAGACTGAAGGTACAAAAAGGATTGGTACCATCAAGATGGTGAATTCCAAAGAGATGCCAACCATTGGAGTAGCTCATAGGGTAGAGCTACAACTCGAAAGCTAAAAGGGTAAAAAAAACCTTTGAGGTAACATCCTTAGATAACTATGAGTTTATGATTGGTTTAGATTTTTTATTCGGATTAATATCCTCATTGTGCTTTTTGTCAATTGTATTTGTATTTTGGATGAGCAGTGCTAATCACTTATACCATTGAGGTGAGGGTCCAAGATTGGATCCAAAGTGCTATCAGCCATTTAGTTTGCCAAGCTAGTGAGCATGGATGAAGACATCTTTTTGGCTACCTTAAAGTATGATGTACCAAGAGAGAAAGAGACTGACACCCCCTTGGGGGTGTTAGAGGTGCTAGAGACTTTTAGCGATGTAATACCAGTACAACTGCCAAGCAAGCTACCACCAAAGAGAGAAGTGGACATAAGATCCAGCTGGTGCCCAAGGCCAAGCCACCAGCCAATGCCTTTTATCGAATGTCATGCCTAGAATTAAAGGAGCTGAGGAAGCAATTTAGGGATTGATTGAGGCGAGCTACATCAAGCCATCGAAGAGCCCTTACGGTGCCCTGTTTTGTTCCAATGCAAGCATAATGGTTCTTGCGGTTATGTGTGGATTATAAGGCACTGAACAAGCTGACCATCAAGAACAAGTATTATATCCCACTCATTGCGGATTTGTTCAATCAACTTGAAGGAACAAGGTGGTTCACCAAGCTAGATTTAAGGTTAGGTTATTACCAAGTCAGGGATCGCAGAAGGAGATGAGCCCAAGACAATGTGTGTCACGCGTTATGGATCTTATAAGTTCTTGGTCATGCCATTTGGACTCACCAATGCCCCAACAACATTTTATACTTTAATGAACAAGGTGTTCTAAGTGTTACAGGCTCATGAACTGTATGTCAAGAAGAAGAAGTGCTTATTTACCTAGCGAGAGGGTACTATTTCTAGGCCATATAGTAGAAGGTGGTAAGATATGCATAAATACAGGCAAAGTCTGTGCCATCCTAGAGTGGGAGCCATCAGTCAAGGTAACTAAGTTGAGGTCATTTCTTAGGCTGGTCAATTACTATAGGCACTTCATCAAAGGCCACTTAGCTATAGCCACACTCTTAACAGATTTGTTCAAGAAAAAAAGATCGTGGGAGTAGAGCACCGAGTGCTAAGAGGCTTTTGATCAGTTAAAAAGGCTTTGAGCATTGAAGAGCTAGTGTTGGCCTTGCCAGACCATGCCAAGCCATATAAAATGCATACGAACGCATCAAACTTTGTGATAAAGGGAGTGCTAATACATGATAACCATTCGATCACATTTAAAAGTAGAAAGCTCAACGAAATTGAGCACAAGTACACGATCCAAAAGAAAAAGATAACAGCAGTGGTGCACTACTTGTGCACTTGGCTGTATTACCTATTGGGGTCAAGGTTCGTGGTTAGAATGGACAATATGGCAACGAACTACTTTCAAACGTAGAAAAAACTGTCCCCTAAGCTGGCTTGTTGGTAGGATTTTCTTGTAAAATTTGATTATAGGTTAGAGTACAAGTCAAGGTGAGCAAACACAATGGTGGACGCCTTGAGTAGGAGGGTGAACCTTGCTACCATTAGCCAACCAGAGGGGTCTTTGGTATTGCGCATCAAGAAAAGGCTCACGTATGATCTTACAGCTAAGGTTCTCATCTAGTACCCTTAACAAGGGTAAGACTAGGCATTTTTGGTTGCTAGATGGATTGTTGTACACCAAGGGCAATCAATTATTTATGCCACAGGATGGGAAACTTCGTAGGTAAATTTTGTAAAAGTGCCATGATTCGAGATGAGCTGGACATCTGGGAGTGAGCTGCACCTTAG
The DNA here is from genome assembly GCF_002303985.1 of Durio zibethinus. The sequence goes on along the minus strand of NW_019167860.1, from coordinate 2,873,360 downwards.
CTTTGTTAAATGACCAATACTACTGGCCGTACACGAAGGATGATATGAAAGTCTATGTGAAGACTTGTCTTATGTGCCAACAGGATAAAATGGAGCTCAAGAAACCAAGAGGTCTCTTTAAGCCATTACCCGTGCCAGAGTGACCATGAGAGAGCGTCACTCTGGACATTATAGTCAGTTTACCCAAGGCAGAGGGGTTCGAAAGCATCATGGTAGTGGTGGATAGGGTTTTTCAAGTATGGGATTTTTATTCCAGCAACCAAAGAGTGCCCAGCCGAGGAGGCAGCCTGATTATTCTTGAAGAATGTGGTGAAGTACTAAAGAATACCAAAGACCATTATTAGTGATCAGGACGGGCATTTTACAAGTAGGTTCTAGACTGAGTTGTTTAAGCTATTGGGGTCAAACTTGAACTTTTCTACTAGTATGCATCTGCAGACTGACAGGCAAATTAAGTGAGTGAATGAACTATTAGAGGTCTACCTTAGGCACTATGTGAATGCCATGTAAAGAGACTGGCCAAAGCTGTTAGATGTCACCTAGTTTTCATACAACTTATAAAGAAGTGAAACAACAAACTAGAATCCATTTGAGATTGTGATAGGTCAACAACTGCTAACACCCGGTTTGATTGCTACAGGTTATACAGGGCCTAATCCAGCAGCATACAAGTTTGCCAAGGCTTGGTAGGAGCAAGTTGACTTGGCCAGAGTCTATCTACATATAGCTACAAAGAGGTCGAAGCAGTGGACAGACCAGAACAGAAAGGATGTGCAGTCTCAAGTAGGGGACTTGGTGTTGGTGAAGCAACATCCCATTGTACACCACAATAGGCTACACAAAAGCCTAGTCCGAAGGTACAAGAGACCTTTACAGAGTTTTAAAAAAAGGTAGGCAAAGTTGCTTACAAGCTGGATATGCCACCCAAGCCGAGGGTACACTCGGTGTTCCATATGTTAGCATGCTCAAGCTGTTTCATGAAGATGAAACAAATTTAGGATGGGCAGAGTCCAAGCATGCACTGTTGGAAAATAAGGCCTCATATGAGAGGGAGGTCCACAGCATCATTGCTGATTGAGAGGTGAGATAGAAGAACTACCGGCCAAAGCAGGAGTACTTGATATGCTGAAAGGAACTTCTAAACAGTGAGGTGAGCTAGGAGCCAACAGAAGGCTTATGGTAGTTTCAAGACCAGATCAGGCAGTTTTGGGTAAAAGACATGATGAGGGCATCACACAATCAAGTGAGGGAGAATGTCACACCCTGGGTAGGCGCACCAAGTGCACAGGCTCAAGCACCAAGAGCCAAGGCTTGAGCACCAAGGACAGTGGCAGGGGTTGGTGCGATATGCATGGGAGACAAGTCCAGACCACTCGTACAACATGTAGGCTTATTCGCATAGCCAGGACCAGGCCCGCAACATGCCCGCACCACATTTAGGTGGACCCAAGAGAGCTAGGCCGATCCAGAATCTTCCAAGAGCATCCAGGATCGACAGCATTTAGTAGCAGGATCTAGTTGATCCTAAAAATCAAGATTAGCCTTCTGTATTAATATGTAATCTATGACTTTTAGGAATCTTATAAATCTCTTTATTTTAGGAGATAGCCATAAATAGAGCTAGGGGCCTCAACTATAAATAGAGGGTCGTCCCACCCTCATTTGTACAGCATCACACATTCTATCTCAATAATACACAGAGCATATTCTAGCATTCTGTTGTGTTCTCCAACTTGCATATTTCACCCTTTCTTGTTCTTGTTTGCCCGCATGCTAGTTGCAAAGACTGAACTTAGGCATACGGAATTAATTCCAAACCTTAAGACCACACGGATTCAAGCTTAAGCCTAAAGCCCGTGACAAATGCACCAGTTGATAAAATTTTGACTAGCACCATGCCCAACGTTCAAGGTGCTAGAGGCCACTTGAGAAGGAAACTAATATAGGATGCGAACATCTGGAGTCAATCAAAGTACTTTATTTTTAGGCATTGATGGAGCATGGCATAAGCATTATCAAGAGACAAATTAAGCATTAAAAGAGTAAGTTAAACCATTATTGATGCTTAACCATTAATGCTTATGCTTAATTTTCTTTCGGTACAAATGATCAAGTCACAATACAAGAATAAAAAAAATATTACTAAGTGTTAGAATTTAAATTTTAAATTTATTGAATACTATTTTTTGAAAATAATTATATAAATTAATTGAATAAATCCTAATTCAATTCTTATGCTTAATTTGTTTCTGGATCATAAAACCATTATCAAGTGACTCCTCTAAGAAAATATATATAAAACATTCATCTATAACAACAAAATAGATAGATATGATATACAAAAGAATTTGTGGGGAGTCCACTAGTATTTGACTTGTTGGTTCGTTCAATCTAATTCACCTCTTATTGAAACAAATTTTATTTAACATTTTTAACATCATTATTTGGTTTACATATTAAATGGTGATTTCATTTTCATACGAAAAGTTTAGTACTCAATCAAGATATCACGATTAATAACAAAAGTATATTTTCTGAATTTCCTAATCTACGTCTAACCTTTCTACCCTTTATATTTGATGAAAAAAACATTTCATGCATGAACTCGTTTGAACCTGTAACATTATATATCAAGCAAACCTCTCTGAGCTTTGCTACCTGGCAAAGCAAAGGGATGACCGGCAAAGCAAAGGGATGACCGGTGAATTGGCACTAGACTCGTCGGCTGATTCTGTTTGTTACAATAAACAAGCATCCAATAGCTCATCATAAAGAATTATGCTGTCACATGAGTCTAATGAAAACACCTTTAACCAAATCTCCAAAAGTTAACAATTTTTCTTCAATGAAATGGAGTAACGGTGACCCCCTTAATACATTTTTGTATAGAAAAGCCACCCAACAAACACCCATACCGCAATTTAATACAAAAAGTTAATCTTTAGAAAGATCATTTGCATTGTTGCTAATCACACAAGCTTTATTCTAATCAAACAACTGCTTAAAGTTCAATGATACTTGTCTACTGCTTTACTTTTATCTATGTTAACTTCAATGATACATGTCTACTTCCTTTTTCTCAATGTTGGCCCGAGTGTGCATGCCTAGGTTATAATGTCTCACCATTCTTCTATATCTTTTTAATATCCCCTTCTTTTTATTATTAAAAAAAAAAAGTCCATAGACTGAGTTACAGAAAAAAATTATAAATATTAAATTTTAAATTTTAAATTTATTGAATGTGATCTTTTTAAAGATAGTTACGAACTAACTTCGGTTGAATTTCTCCTTCCTTTTTAAACCTAGAGGCCTAATTCCATGTCCCTAGCAAGACAGCTGTAGCTAAGTAATCTATCACTTCAATCTAAAACTTCATCATACTTGGCTTAAGTATATGGTTTTCATTTAAAGATGAAAAAGAGAAGGGGATAATTGATTCCCCTGTATGATTTTCTATAACTACTATGCCTCTACAGTGCTTAGCATGTGTAGTCTCCCGTTAAATCTTTTTGAGGAACTCAGTCCCACCCAATCACAATCTGATTATCTATAAAAACTCCTATAATTCCAAGTAGGTCCCAGTTTGTTTGTAACTCTTCAATGTTTATATATTTGTGAACATTTAGATAAACTTTCCAACTGTAACATCCCATCTGTCTGATTTTCTTTTTCAGAAACTTTTCCGCCTGCAGGAGAGGGCAGAAACAAGCTGTACTTCCTAACCCCCTTGCCACCTTTCACACCAGTATTAAACACGTATGATGTACTTGGTTGATTTGATTTTAATCTGTTAAATTAATCAAGCCCACCACTAACGGTTATGATATAAGGAGGCACACGAACCACGTTTAATGAGGCCACATCATAGCATTATGGTGAAGCTGTTTTAGCCTATATTTGCTTAACATTAAGACGGTATATTTGAGGTTATCGAGATTTAAATTTTGATCGCTAGAATTTAACACTCTACTGACAGTCTGCATAGTTGATTGGCTAAGACAGTTATTTATATCTGAATCAGGGTAGGCTTTTATCATTCTCTTAAGCTCTTTCGTCATTCCTAAGATATTCCTCAAACCTTTCCTCCAAATTGCATGGATTTGAATTCCAAACCATCCCCTTCCGAGGCATGTCCCGAGTCAATGGATTTTCTTTCGCGTGCATGGTGTAACTTCGCAGTTCAAGCTCTCCAACCTGAGTTTCATGATCAATCGATTGTTGTCTTAGACAATTCAATCAAGAAATTTGAGAGTGATACCCCAATGTCTTTTCCAGTGAGTATCAAACTACTATAAGATGTTATCATGATTCTCGTACATATCGTAATTTATATGCTAAAGACCAAAAAAAATTAAATTAAAGCTTTTGTAACTGGCAGAAGATGGAGAAAAGCACAAAGATTGATGCTACTGATTTCAAGTCGTCTTTGCCACCATGGAAATCCAATGATGTGAAGGTAATCACATATATCATTCTGTTCCATTAATGCTACGCACTGGCATTGTTAAAGTCACTATACTTGTTTTAATTATCCTTTAATCTTGAACTAAAATTATTAATTTTGCATTTTATTTTCAGTCGTGGATATGGATGCAGCAAGCAATGCATCCAGAACTGAACTACAACAGCTGTTTTCGAAAGAAATGGGTAGGTGGTGTCTTTATAATTGTTTAATTTAGAATAAGAACCCTAAAATTCAGAGAAATTTTTACCACAACTCTCATGTATATGCTCAGATGCCCTGGAAGATAGTTCCCTTTAAGGGTATTTCAATAAAGAAATGGCTGAAGGAGATGAAAGCAAAGCGAAAGGAAGAAGAGAGATTACAAAGAGCTGAAGTGCACGCAGCAATGTCAGTGGCAGGGTTAGCAGCTGCATTGGCTGCAATTGCGGCTGAGAACTCCAAAAGGGATGATTGTAATCCAACCAAGGAGGCTGCAGTAGCCTCAGCAGCTGCCCTGGTTGCAGCACAATGCGCCAAAGTGGCAGAAGCAATGGGAGCAAAGAAGGAGCAGCTTGGCAGTGTTATAGGTTCGGCCATGAGTGGTACAAGTGAAGCCGATATCTTTACACTTACTGCTGCAGCTAATACATGTAAGTATAAACGTGCATGTTATGTCTCATCTTCTGCAATTTTCGCAACGGAGATTGATCCATCATCTTAAATTGGTAAATTGGGCTCACCTCATCAGATGGCTGGTCTCAACCATTTCCGTAGTGCTTAAGGCTTTTTGTAGTTTCAAAACCTAAGCCATACCATTTCTTTTTATCATTTTTTTTGTTTTTCACTTCTTTTTTTCTTGTAATAATTGTTGTAGCATTAAGAGGAGCCGCTACTCTTAAAGCAAGAACAGGATGCAAGAACAGAATCAATGGTAGCGCCCCCGTCCTGCCAATTGAGGACAGCAATGATTTTCCATTCGAGTTTCAGAAGTGCAGGTCAATGCTAGCAAAGGGCGCTGAGCTAGGTGTTGAAACACCAGACGGTTAGTAGATTTTTTAGTCTTTTCCAAACAAAAAAAAAAAAAAGCCAAATATCTCAAAATTGAACATTTGAACTTGGTTCAACTAGTCAGACATAAAGATCATCTGAGAACATAATTTACTTATCTGAAGCTTTGATTCTGAACAGGGAAATACATGATCAGGTCGGTGTCCATAGTCCTCGATGAGGAATCAAAGGTCAGCTGATCAAGCATACTTTGAAAGTTGACAATAATTAAATGCATTTAATCAAATGCTTTCTTGGCGTGCAAATCTTAATAATTTTTTTCATTCATACTATGCTTTACAGGTTATTCTTAAACTAAGGAAGCTCAGCCTGTTGAAAAGCAAGAAAGAATGTGAGCCTTACATTTTCATCATCATTTCTCCCCTTTTCTTTTCATTTAGCACTCCTTTATTTTGTTTTTTACAAAAGAAGTTTTTTAAAGATTAAGATCACATGGGATTTGATAAAAATCTGGATTCTGCAATTTAGGCATTGTACTGGACCTGCATGCTGAGTTGTATAGAGATCCTGAAGCCGATGAGACTACTGATACATGTTACCTAATCGTCTTGACAACAAATTTGGGGACAATTAAGCTAGACATGGTAGATGATTACCAGCGTTATAAGACATGGGCAATAACCATTAATCACTTGCTCATGCTTTCCACTTCTTTTACCAAATATGAACTTCAATTCTACAGAAATTGAAGTAACTGTGTGTTTTTGGTGATGTGCTGCATCGATCTATTTTGGACATTTGTTATAGTATTGTATATTGATTTACATTGTAATAACTCTTGTTGGACATAAGTATATGGAATTTTCTTGTTAGATCTTGAAAGAGTAGCACGATTTTATTAACACTAAGCACTACCTCAAGCTGTCAGTAACAAGAATTGATCAAACCTAGATAGTAATCATATCTTGTTTTATCAAGCGGAAAGGGATTCCAGAGCTTTACCCAATACATTCCTTCTCCAGACTGGTCCAAATAGATTTACAAACAGATTCGAATTCAAGCAACAAAAAGAGGATCACAGTCTCTTTACCGCTTGAGCCAATCATCTGTTGTTGTTAGTAATCATATCTTTACTCTTTAGACTAGTAAGAAAGGGGGAATTGATATTAACTACTTCTTACAGCAAACAGTAAAATATTGGTTGTTTATTATAGTTTTAAAGGAATTGGCAATCATTAATCAAGAGTTCAAGACCATCAAAGGGTAATTAAATGACATAAACAAGATCCCTCACACTTAGCAGTCATTTACTGTACTAGAAACATTTTAGAGCAGACAATCAATCTGAATAAAGTATAATCCTTTAAAACCAAATGCAGAAAGAGTAATAGCATGAAAATTCTTAGGATTTTGAATGACAAATGATAATATGCCTAGACATTTAGCATGCTTAATTTTTCAGAAATAATAGTCTACTTGGTCATCCCTATGTTACAAGAAATCAAAACTTACTGTTGATGAAATTGTAGTTAATACTAGGAATATAATTCCAGTCATACACCATAGGAGTTTGCAAGGCTTCTGAGAACAAAAACTAGTGATTTTAATTTGATAATGAGCTCAATAGACCTCTGAAACAGGGTTTCTAAATTGGCCTCCGCGCATTCTGGCACGATCCTTCACAGAGTACAAAGATTTCTATGCACTGAAATTTTTACAAACTTCACTTTTTTTCTCAACACTAGGCAGAACATCCTTGTCCTTTGGCTTCTTTGATTCCTGGACAAGAAGCAAGCTTTTCTCATGGTAAGTGCAAGAAAAATTTTGGAGCTTGTAAATTGGATGTTTGCCAAAGGAGTTTATAGATTTATATGTTTTCTCTTGCTTGGGTTCATTTAATACTTCAAGTTTTAAAGCTCAAGATGGGGGAGACATGGAGCAATTTGCTGTTAGAGGCCTTTTTCTGTACTTGTCAGTTGTCACCTAGTGAACATCACTACATCTACATTTACACAGTTTTAATACTACGCTCTAATTTCAGCTCGGAGAAGCAGAATCAAGAATTTTATTTAGTAGAGTTTTAATTCAAATATGTTAAATTATAAAAAATAATAATAATAATATAATAGTAAGAAAAAAAAAAAACTTTCATATATCCAATCATAATTGTTAAAAATTTTCTATTCATCTTTCACGCGATTTTATATTTTGAAAACATTGCATTATAACTTCTTTATTAATACTTTTGAACATATCTTTAAACTAAATTATCGTACAACCATTAATCTTTCATTTGCTTACGCAAATGACTTCAAAATATTTATTGCTGAAGATACTCTCTTTGCTGTGACAGCAATAATCGATAAAATCAACGTTAGTTTCAATAATAAATAAATAAGATCAAAGACGTTTTCTTTAAGTTTATCTAGAATGCACATAATTTAATAATTTTTTTCTCATTTAAGCCCCATTAGGCTTACATAGCTGCACCCTGACAGCATCATATAAAGTTATATACAATTAAAGAGGAGCAATAAAATCACAAGGAACACAAGAAGCTGGAAGCCTGGAACTAGCCTCAGGGTATGTTTTTGGAAGTGAATTCAATAGACAATAAAGCATGGTGCACTACCTTAAGACAGTATAAATGTTTCCTTTCAGAAAACCCATTTTAATTTCGACACCGCAGCCCTTGACCCAAGAAACAAAAATTATAAGATAAAAGAAATATAACAGATACATAATTGTATATGTATATGTAACTCATTAGTTAGAGATAAATAAATCGAAAAAGTTACTTAAATCATTGGATCAAATGTTTAAGTTCAAATTCTATATATTTTGCTTCCAAATATAATACCTAGACAGTTTAAATTGCTTCCTGCGACCAAAGTGATTAAGAAGTCACTTCAGCATTGTTATAATCGACTGATGAATCCACCATTTTCCCTTCCGTCAATGAAAAAAAAGACCCCTCCTTTTGTTTCTCGTGAATTGCAAATTAATACCTTTAGCAAATCTGCATTTATATTTTGGAATTTGTATTATAAATAGATCCTTTTGTTAACAGAATCATCTGTATAGTTGATAAAGCCCAAGTACTTACAAGTTATAATCTTGTAATTATGTGTATTACATGAGATTGCAAATGTGATACAACAGCTTTTGCAGGATGAGGAAATGATGTCAACCTTGTGTGGCCAGGACCACATTATGTCTAACTAGTGGCCTAGTAGGCATGAATTTGTCTATAGTCCTTATCCCCTCGTCTCATTTCTCATATTCTGTGATGTACTTCAGGTTCCTTTCCTCTGCAAAAAGGGCCGGTTTAGCCTCAATTCAGATATTATCGACCAACCAACCGCCTAATAAAGCTTTGTTCTTTTGCAGCTGCCCCATCCATTTTTATGAAGTCTGCTGGACATTCTCCAGGGGAGGGGGGGGGGGGTGCGATGAATCTTGACACTTTGAGGTCCTTCTGAATTGTGACAAGACCAAAGCATGTAGATTTGTATGGTCTTTTCCAGCATTTCTAAATTTCTCTGTACCAACTGATCAGATTGTCTTTTTTTCTCAATATATATACCCTGGAAAAACTGATCCAGAAAATTGGAGAATATGATAATCCATAATGTGCATGAATTTTTCTAGAAATGTGGATCTTCCTCGCATATCTTTTCTCCCATTTGGGGATCTAATCAAAGCTGCCAGTGGGTCTTGTTTATCCTACCCACCAGCAAGAGATTGATTGAATGTAGGTTTTGAGACCATAATAAAGCAGCTATAACCCTCTAACTTCAACAGGAACTGGCAAATCAGAACTTATATGGCATAGAGTTTTCCATTATGGGCAGAATGGAATTCAGCTGCTGGATGTCGATGTGGTTGGGGTTCAAAGAATGTAGCTAGTTGAGCCAAGTACGCCAACTAGCAAGAGGACAATTCAGCATTTCAAATACAGTTCACCGCGTCCAATAAATAAATAAATATATATATATATATATATATGTATTCATCATCTATCTATCCATATATAAAAATGTAAATTTCAAAAAGCATTAAAAATGATTGGCTAAAATATTTTTATAAATTTTTATATTAACAAATTTATTCTTAAATATATAATTTTTATTAATTTATTTAAGTTTACGTGAAATCAATTAAAATTAAAAATGGAGTTTATATAAAATTAAATTACTTAAATAAAAAAGTGTTAAAAGTAATTGAATAAAATATCTAAATAAATTTTAATTTAAATGAATTTTCTTTTACAATTATATTCAAAAGCGGTAAAAATGATTGATTAAAATATATTTAATAAAATTTTAATTTTAAAAATGTTACAAGTGATCGATTAAAATATTATTAGTAAGTTTTTTATAAATTTTTATTTAAATAAATTTTTTAATTGTTATAATTAGACTCATATTAAAAAACAAAATATAATTTTCACATCAAATAAAAATAAAAATATAACAAAATTAAAATTTATTAGCGAGCATTGGAATAAGACAATTATATAGAGTTTATTTTTTTATTGTTGTAAAAACAATTACACATATAGTTTATAGTGATAAATAAATTCATTAAAGATAATTATAATTAAGTTAATGAAGCATATTTTTTTTCTAATTTTTGTTTTAATTGATTTATTAACTATATATGTATATTAATATGATTTTATTGATTGTATGTTTTATGAGTTGATAGTTTGATCATTAATAATATAATGAGTTGATTGTTTTATCATTAAAAACATAATTAAATTCTTCTAGTCATTTGAAATAATTCTTTAATATATATTATTCTTATAGTTTAGCCTTACTTTTATAATTAATTTCTCTCTTGTATTTTTTTCTCTAGAATTTATAATTTTTATTCCCATAAACAACAACTAATATTAAATCAAATACAAATCAATTGCATACTTTTCACCAATAATTAGTATTATATGATTTATTTAACATTTTGAACACTTCAATTAGACCTTTTACCAGTAAAATTAGATGATTCAAGGGGTGTTGAAGCTACAATAGCTCAAGACTAAATTGTCATAAGAATTGTTCACATTGACTAATATCTATCTCAAGATGATTTAGTTTTTTCTTAATTGTACTAAATTATCCACTTTTTTGTCATCTAGATGGTTGAATGACTTAATGTGAATTATTTTAATTACAAAATTATCAAGTAAAGTAAAATTAAATGTTTTTAGTGAATTTTTCAAGGTATGACAAAACTCATTAGAATCATCTTTTGTATGTGTTTATGTTAAAATTACATTTATTCATTAAAATTTATGTTATTAATACTGAAAATAAGATCATTATAAATTGTATAGGTAATACAAAACAAATTTGTTATTCTAAAAATTAAAAAAATTTTAATAAGAAAGCACAACAAGTAGTAATGTTAGGAATTTATTTAATTTTAATTTTTAAAATTATGTATTTTAATATTTTTTATATAATAAAATTTTACATATAATAAAAAATTTCAAATAAAAGAAAAATTAAGGTTACAATTGGTAAAACGTATAATTACATTCAATCAATGAAAATAGTAATGGAAGATTATCCTAAGTGAAAAAGGAGATGAAAGATTAAATGGTTACAGATAACTCTATCTTCTCTATATAACAAATAATGTTAATACTATATAATGTTTCAATTATGAGTATACAAATGTGTTATTTTCAATTTTTTAAGATTAATATGAAACATTGTATAATCCTTCATTTTTGCTATTATATTAGTTGAAGAATTTTTAGTTGTATCTAAATTTCTAAGATTATTATATTAGGTAATATTTGTTCAAAAATATTGAAATTTATCAAATTAATTATCACTATTACATTTAATATAAAATATCATTATAAATTATCATTTAACTAAATTTAAAAGCGATTTAAGAGCATTCATTAGCAAAATTCATTTGATAAATTTTTATTTAATTGTGTATTTAGTATTTTAATCATTTTGAATTTCAAGTATTTCAATCATTTTAAATTTTGATTTTTCATATTTTCAAATATAGTTTTAGACTTAAAATCAATGATATTAAATTAGGTCAAGTTTTATAATCTACTTTTATTCAGGATATACTCAATTATTTACTATGCATCAAAGCAAATTTAACTTAATAATTAATGTATGTTTTTCTTTATGTAAAAAGCTGTATTCAATTCATCTTAAATCCAAATAAGAAAAAGAAAGATATTCAATTACTTGCAATTGTAATTTCACTTTAGTAATATTGTTAAAAATTAATTAACTAATTCAACTACAAAGACAAGAAAAATGAGAAATAATAGAAGATGAAAGAAAAAAAGTTTAAATAAGAAATTTTTAAATTGTTATGAAAGATAAATAAGAAATAATGGATTTTAATTAGATTACAATTTCAATATGAATTTTGGTTATAATCAATCATTTCAAAATTTAAATAACTGTTAAGTTATTCACTTTTTAAAATCAATTAAAACCGAATTAAGTTAATATATTTTTATAATTATGTGTATTATATTAATTTTTAATTAAATTAAAATTTAAAATAAGTAAAAATTTTATTTATACTTAATTTGAGTTTTAAATTGTTTCAAGTTTGAATTGATTAATTATGTTATTTTTAGCTATACTTGTATGATACTAGCAATAAACTTCAAAATAAAATGAGAACATGAAAATTAAAGTGCAAAAATTATGGAGATACAAATGATAATTTTAGAAGAAAATCTTTATTTCCAAGTATTATAGAGATTAAATGATATATCTTTTCTTTTTGGGATTTTGAAATTCATATTGTAAAAATATTAATATAGATCGACGAGTTTATAATCATTCATTTGCTTATCAAATTGATACTATATGAGTTGACGAAAACAATTCAAATATTTAACTTGAAAGAGATATCATAGTTCATACTCATTTAAGAAAACAATATAAAATTAAACATTATTTGAGTTATTATGATCCCTTACAATATTCTTTACTCTTTTCAAATAGAAAATTTGATTGGTATCAAAATATTAAAAAAAGTCATTTTGAATTATGGTAATAAGAATGAAATAATAATTGGGAATATATTGTCTTTTCATTTAGTATAAGAAATTTTTGAAGAAGAATATGAATGTAATTATTGTGAACTTAATATTTTTTAAAATTGTTGTTTGTTTATTTTTATAAATTTTATTCAGTAAATTTTTCTCATACTACTAGAATTAAAGCCATTACCAACATATTGTAGTAAAAATTTGACATTTACCGATGGAATGCTAATAGAATTTACCAACGGATTAAATTCTATCAATAATCCATAAGTGAAATTTTGGCACCAATTGTCGTGTATTTTACCGACGAAATTTTTCATCAGTAATCCATATGTAATTTTTTATCGACAAATTATAGACAAAAAATTTTTGTCAATAAAAAAAATTGCAAAAAACAAATTTGTACAGAATTTTCATCGGAAAAACATGATTTAATTTGAATCTTTCTTTTCGAGAATCGGGTAAACCAAAAAAAAAAAAACCCCAAATCCCTAACCCCCTCTTTCCCTCTCGAACTCTCCCCACCATGTCTACCCTTTCCCCACCATGTTCCATTGCCGGCTGAAAGTTTTTTGTTTAGTATTTTTGTTAAGTTTATTGTTTAATTTTTATTATAAATTTGTTAGGTTTTTTGTTATATATTTGTTGAGTTTTTGTTGGGTTAAACTTTTAGTTTATTTTTGTTAGATTTTTTGTTAAGTATTATTTTTTTGGGTTTTTTTTATTATTGTTGAGTAATTTTTTTTATTTGTTGAGTAATTTTTTTTTTGTAGAATATGGTTAAGATTTGTTGGGTTTTTTTTTATAGATTTATTAATTTTTATATGTGTAAGATTTATGTTGGTTAATTTGGTTTTGATATGTATTAAGATTTATATATGTTTTTATAGATGATTTATATTTAATATTTTCTAAATTTTAATAATACTTAAAGAAATTAAATAATTTATGTTGATTTAATGTTATAATTGGATTTGATGTGAAAAAAGATTTATATTTGTTTTGAAGTAATTTATATATATGATATTTTTTAAAATTTATATATTAATAATTATTGAAATATTATGGTATTATTGTATTAATCAAATTTAATTTAAATAAAATAAATTTTTCTATTTTTTCTTCTCTTCCATAATCTATTCTTAAATATATGTTTTAAAAGTGAGTTTAGGTAGATATGTATTTTGTAATGAATATGATTTTCTATTTAGTTTAATGATACTAACTTGCTTTATTTTTCATTCCACCTACTTTGAACATAGAACAAGCTTCGTACATAGAAATGCCTTAAAGAAAATCTTTACAAAACCTTAATCTGCACTAAAAAGCCCAAGATCTAATGTATTATTCTATCATTTAAACCATTAATATTTTGTTGTGAATGGTGTTGTCTTTATAGCCTACATGATAAATTTTTGTTAAACATCTTGTGTCATTGATGGATAATTTGTTAAAACAGGCCAACAATTACCTCATATTATCATTTAGATAATTTTGTTTAGTATATCAATAATTACTCAAATAGTCAATCAATAAAAAAGTTTAACATTTTATAGGACTTTAATTGCTCATATTTCAATTTATGATACCAAGAGTTTAGGTATTTTTTGGATCTTTATGATGATTCAATTAGGGTTTAATAAGGGGCAAAGATTATTTTTGATGTACTCTTGTTTAGATGTAAATGGATGCATTATTTAAAACTTTTGTGATGGTGTGGAGGAATTTATTGGATATGCTTATTCTTAATCAAACTTTGTAAGTAATGGGAAGATTAGGTGTCCTTGTATGAATGTGAGAATAAAAAGTTATTAAAAGTGGATGTTGTGCATAAATACCTTTATTATAAGGGGTTTATTTTTGGTTATACGAGTTGAACCTCATATGATGTGTTAAAAGTAGGACAAGTTTTTTTTAACAAATAAAGATACTTTTAAACCAATGAGCAAAGTAAGAATAGAAAATTCTATAGTGAAATGGTTATGGATGTTATACATCCTAATTTTGGGGCGAATGGTTCTCAAGTAAATATAATACTTGATTATTTGTTTTATATGCTTATTTTTATATATTTGGCTAATTTCATTTAATCTTGTATTATTAACATAATTATTAACATAATATTATATATGTTTGTTTTTTCTTTATATTATTGAAATACTTATGGAATATTTTCGTTCTATATGATAGTTATAATGGGACGTCATCAAAAAGTATTGTTAATCGATGTGGTTCAAGGGAAGATCCATAAGAAGTGATTTATGTATTGAATCATCATCAAAACTGATACAACATGGTCAACCAAAAGGGTTAGTTTCACCATGTAGGTCATATTCAGCATAGATACAATATGATCGATCATACCGGTCACCTCCAGCACCCATGATGGATAATCCACCTATGGAGCATGACTTCAATCCAGGATTAGCCAATGGTTTACCAATTGGAAAAAAAAATGGATGACAACTAGGCAAAGGACTAAGGGGCAAACAAAGGGTTACTAACTCCTACAGATCCAAATAAGTGGATATGGAGAAAGTAATTAATTATTTTTTATTGTTATTTGTTTTTTTATTGAATTCGTTCAATTAAACTAATCTTACTAACAAGTAGATGTTGGTAGTTATTTTGAGCAATTATCAGTCAGCTCAACAATTTCAGGAATAATTAAGTGAATTATACTAGTCATTGGCTAACATGGGATAAAGTACCTATATCAGTTAAGTCTATGATGTTTGACAAATTTAAGGTAGTAAATGGATATTTATTTGTTTTTATATTTTTATTTGATTTGAATTAAAAGTTTAAATTATTGTCAATGACTTATTATATTCCTATTTATTATGTTAAGAAAAATATCAATTGGCTAAACTAGATTATGATCTTGTTCAATGAGCATGAAACAATATTTTAAAGAATCGATTAAAACACTTATTGTCCAACGAGAGAGAACTGGCAATGAAAGAGCATGGAGTTGATAACATTATAGACTGCAAAGTTATAAAGTGAAAGTGGATCACAACTCCATTTTGGGATTCTCTTATTGAGAATGTATGGAGCACTCTTAAATAGCAAAACACCTCTGCCAAAGCCAAACAAAATCGTTGGACATAAAAATAATGGAGCATTACGAAGTACACTGGTGACTCGATTGCTTTTCCTGTTCATAGAAAAAAAATGGTACGATTTTTTTCACGAGTTATTTTTATCATCAAATGTTAATAAATTATATAAATTGTTTTGTTACATGTGTCATTAAATGTGTCTAAACAAATGCAGTTACTTGAGTGCAACAATAACCTACATTTACATAACTTTTTAATCACATTCACAAACATTTAAAAGGACCTGGTGATTTCATTGACAATAAATCTAGAGTTGTTAGTGCATGAGACTTTCATATGATTGTGAATAATTTGAAATTGTTGCCTTACTTTATTGGAATAGATAATATCTTGTGTGTATTATGATGCAAAGACTTTGTGAAAAGTGAAAATTATTATGTAACTTACTTTGTCATTCTAATTGTGTATTGTGATTGTTGCTTAACTATCTTTATAATATATTGCAATGAGATGATATTTGTGAAATGTGAAAATTATTGCGTATTTTGAATTGTGATAATGATTGTGTATTGTGATTGTTGATCAACTATCTATACTGTATATTACATATTCTGCATTATGATGATGGTTGTGTATTATGATTATTGATAAACTATGTTAATAGTATATTGCGAAAACTAGTCATTTGTAAAAGGTTTTTGTGTATCTAGATGAGATTACATTTGTGAAAGGTAAAAATTATTTCGTATTTTCGTTTGGGATTTTGTCTGTGTATTGTGATTGTTGAAAAAGTATATAATGAAGTAATTGAAAGTAAAGACATTGTAGGAAATCCTCTATTGAACTATATAATGTTTTATGCATATTAAAAGGCAATGAATTTAAAAAATGTAAAAACTATTACGTATTTAATAATCAAATAATGACATTGTGAATTGTTTAAAGTTGTGATATTTTAGTGAACTATACAGGTCCTATGGTAATGAGTATTGTTTTAAATTTTTTGTAGGAAAACTATGTTGCTATATTATTTAAAAAATATAATGAAAACTTTTCTAATCAACTAGATTTCAATCCACAAGCATAGACTAAAGCTATTAGATGGGTTAAAGCTACGCACATTCATTTATATAGCTTTAGTTCAATAAATTGATTTAAGGACCTTCATCAATCAACTCTATTCACTACTGTAGTAGGATCATCTCACTCCGTTTATGGTCCGTCATCTGTGTCTCCTCAAGCTCGTCAACCTCAGATAAAAGAACAAATTGATAAGTTGAAGACTGAGCTAAGGGCTGAGCATAGGTCATTCATGGATCAAATGATGTAATTGATAACGTCTAGACAAACTCCACCATCACAATTTTCTAAACTTGATGACAACAATGAACATTCTAGATCAAAAGGTGCAATAGCAAAATGGTGACATTTTTTTTTTATTTGTATGAGGAATTTGATGGATGCTATAGATGTTTTATGGATGGATATTTTATAATGTTTATGGATGCTATGAATACTTTATGGATGTTTTATGATGTATTTGATGGATGTTATTTGGATTTAATATTTTAATTAATAATAATAAAATATTTAAATAATTACACATGTTTAAAATGTAATTTACAAGTTTCTTAAATAATTACAAGTTTTTTTAATAATTATAAATATTTTTATTTAAATTATTGATGAAACTGTAATTTTACCAATGAAATTTATATACTAAATTTCATTATTAACAACAAAATTTTGATCATTACTAACAGGAAAAAAAAAACCTTTGTGACCTTTTCATGCTTATTAGTAATGAAATTTTTCGTTAGTAATTAACGACAAATTTCATTTATTATTGATAGAATAGCATTAGTGACTTAACTATCACTGACAAAATTTTTTTGTCACCAAATCCGTCACTACTATTAATACCAACATATTATTAGCTTTTATCGATGGAAAATTCCATCAGTAAAGGCTTTTTTTTCTAGTAGTGATCATTACTTTTATTTTATATATATATATAAACAAAAATTTTGCCCAAAACTATATACTTAAAAATAAAAACATAAAATAAAGTTTATTACTTTCATTGTTAGCAGAACACTTCAAATTTTTTAATATTTTTTATTCAATTGTATTTCGCTAACAACTATAAAAATACATACACTAATTATTTAACCAAATCATCAATGAAGACTATCTTAATATATGCTATTTTACCCTAAATTAAAAATTTTTTAAAATATCTTAGAAATATTGGCTTAATATATATTATATAATGTTATTTAATTTAGTTTTGATACTTGTATTATAATAAAATTTATGATTTAACTTATTAGTATGTGTTAAACTACGGATAATAAATTAAAAGCGTTTATTCATTACTTTTCAAGTTATTTACACTTAAACTTTTTCTTACTTTGTTCTCTACTTTACAAATTATATCATTTAGTATACATTTTGATTACTTTCTTTCTAGATATAGCAAATCAATGATAACGTAATAGTAAATAATTGGTAACTTAGTAATTAATCATTAAAAAATTAAAAGTAATCGGTATAACTTAGTAGTAATTATCGATAACTTAATAGTAAATCATGAAACTTATAAATAAATTAATGATAACTTAATAGTAAATGAATAATAATTTAGTAATAAATAATTGATAACTTAATTAGTAGTAAATTAGTAATAAGATAATAAGAAATGCATAATAACTTAGTATAAACTCAATTATAATATAGTTATAAATGCATAACAATATATTAGTAAATCAATAATAACCATTAAAAAATAAGTGATAATTTAGTAATTAATCATTGATAACTTAATAATAAATCAATTATAACTTATAATAAATTAGTGATAATTTAATAGTAAATAAGTTTTGATTTAATAGTAATTAATTGATATAGTAAATTATAAAGAACTTAGTAGTAAATAAATAATAACTTAGTACTAAACAATTGATAATTTAGTAGTTAATAATTAAAAATTAAGAGTAAATTAATATAACTTAGTAGTAAATCACCAATAACTTAATAGTCAATTAGTGATAACTTAATAATAAATTATGAATAATTTATTATAAATCAGTAATAATTTGATAGTAAATTATGGATAATTTAATTGTAAATTAGTAATAATTTTGTAGATAGTAATCGAAAATTAAAAAATCAATTATAATATAGTAATAAATCATTTTTTAGACCTTATGGTCTGTTTTGGCCCTAAATAGAAAAAACCTCC
Source organism: Durio zibethinus (assembly GCF_002303985.1). Next base: position 2,854,551 of record NW_019167860.1, on the reverse strand, counting down.
CCTCACCTTAAACTTTTTTTCACAAAAAAAATACATAATAATATAATAGTAAATCATTGATAATTAATAGTAAATTATTGATAACTTAATAATAAATTGATAATTTAGTCGTAAATCACTAATAATATAATAGTAAAGTACTAATAATTTAGTTGTAAATCAATTATAACTTTTATAATAAATCATTAACTTAGTAGTAAATTATCAATAATTTAATAATAAATCATTTACAACTTAATGATAAATCATTAAGAACTTAATAGTATATCATTTATAAATTAGTAATAAATTAATAATTTAGTAGTAAATTATTTATAGCTTAGTAGTAAATCAATGATAATATAATAATAAATCAATAATAACTTAATTGTCAATCTTTAATTTTTTTTTTTATACTTGAAGTTATGAAAGATTGAACCCTGGTTAATCATAAAAGCGAACTAGAACTTTCATCTTAGATGGTTAGGATAAATCTACTATGAACCTATTCAATAAAAAAATCTAAATTTAAATAAAGTAATAATGTTATTATGTAAAAAGAAAATTATCTCATATATTATTAATGGACTTTTTAAACTCCATATTTTATAATTGTAAATGAATAATAACATATTAATAAATCATGGATATCTTAATAAAAATAAGTGATAATTAGTAGTTTTTTATAAATAATAACTTAATAGTTAATTATTGATAACTTCATAATAAATCAATGATAAATTAATAGTAAATTAGCGATAACTTAACAGTAAATTAATTTTAGTTTAATATAATTAATTGATAAATATAGTAAATTATAAACAATTTAGTAATAAATCAATGACAATTTAGTAGTTAATCATTGGAAACTTAAAATTAAATCAATATAATTTAGTAATAAATCATAGAAAACTCAATAGTTAATAAATGACAACTTAATAATATATCATGGATAATTTAATATAAATCAATGATAACTTGATAGTGATAGATAATTTAGTAACAAATTTGATTTGTGATAATTTTGTAATAAATTATTGATAACTTAATTGTAAATCAATGATAATTTAATTGTAAATAAGTGATAATTTAGTAATAAATTAGTTAATAATTAATAATTTTATATTCAATCATTGATAAATTACTAGTAAATTAGTTATAATTTTATAATGAATTATTAGTAACTTAGTAAAAAAATCAATAATTTAGTAGTAAATCATTGATAATTTAGTAATAAATAATTAATAATTTAATAATAAATTAATAATAACATAATAGTAAATAAATGATAATTTAATTTTTTAATTATTGATAATTTTTTATACTTAAAGTTAACATGGATTGAACTTTGGTTACCAACAGAAACCAAATTAAAACTTTCATCTTGGAAAGCTAAAATAAATCTAACATGAACGATGAACCTATTCAATAAAAAAATATTAAAATAATTTTAAATTTCAATGAAACAACAATGTTATTATATATAAAAAAAATTATTTTTATAAGACATGTGCTTTGATTTTAAATTTCAATGAAACAACAATGTTATTATATAAAAGTAATTGATAATTTTTTTATACTTAAAGTTGTAATGGATTGAACTTTGGTTACCAAAAGAAACTAAGTTAAAACTTTCTTCTTGGAAAGCTAAAATAAATCTAACATGAACGATGAACCTATTCAATAAAAAAATATTAAAATAATTTTATATTTCAATGAAGCAACAATGTTATTATATAAAAAAAAAAATTATTTTTATAAGACATGTGCTTTGCTGCTGGGATCTATTGTTAGATATATAATGGTATAGATTTTATCAATAATTATAAAAAATATATTATAAGTTACTAAAATTATATGAAAGGCTAGTAAAATTACACTAAGAGGCCATCAAAATTTTATAAAAAAAATTATCAAAATTGTATCACTGGTTAAAAAATTTATATCATTAATTACTAAATTAATACCAAAAGTTACCAAAATTATATTAGAAGTTATCAAAATTTTATAAAAAATTCTCAATCTTTTAACAAAAGTTACCAAAACATATCAAATAATATCAAAATCAAAATTATTAAAAAAAAGCTATCAAAATTTACGTATATTATACCAAAAATTAAATTAAATTATTAATATTTATCATTATTATCATAATCTCAAAAAAATTATATATATATATAGATATATTGATACAAAACCAGTGTACCTGATCTGAAAATACAACTCCTCTAATGGATATGCTTGAGAGTCATGTTGAGACGAGTGCAAAAGAAAGAATACACTGTTTTCACTAGAGGATTTTTCAACAATTTCCTTGTCGTGTTCTCTGTCCAAAAGGAAAAACTAAACTAAACAAAAGCAAGAAATAAAGCATTATTTTTTGTTGGTGAATTATTAGTTATGGAATTTTTTGGGTTCTAGTTTGTACTAAATATAACAATCAATGCATTAAAAAGAAAATCCTTTTGGATACTATTTTATAGTAGGATTGCTGCAAGTATCAATGTTGCTTGGAGATGCAAGCAAATCTATTGAGATTCCTTTTAGAAATGAGGTATAAAATTGTTCTGAGTTAAAATATATATATATATATTTCCACCACAATCTCAACACCAAACAAGATAAAAAAAAATTGAGCTTTACTGTAAAAAGGTATGTTTTTGCAAACTAAAAGCAAAAGCTCACATTTGTGGTTCAAAAAAAAATTTTTTTATCTTTATAACATTAAACTTATACTATTTTATACATTTTTTAAAAAATATTTCAATACATTAATAATTTTTTTTTTCAAAATAATACTACATAACTAATACTACATAATGTGTTTGGTAATAAGATTATGATAAGATAAGATAAAATAATATTATGTACAGAAATAGATTAAATAATATCAACATCTCTTGTGTTTAATGTGTATAAATATTAGAATAAAATAATTTATTTATCAGTGAAAATTATTATTCCTCAAAGTTTATATAATTTAAATTATTAATATAATTTTTAAAGATATAATAAGAGATATAAGTTTAATCTTATTGATTAAAAATAATTTTTTTCACTTGAAGCAGATTAAATCATCCTATATTAAGATTATATTCAATCCTCTTTGTAATTCAATACATTTTTTTAAATACAAATCAAATATAATATAAAATAATTATCATCCAATTCTATCATCATTTTTTTAACCAAATATAACTTTAAATTATATTTTTCTAATCAAATTTTAAAATACATTTTATTCAAACTAAACTTTTTTAAACTGCAACGACGATACTAAACCAATCCTGCTACAGTCTCATAATAAGTTTCAAGAATCAAGTTCAGCAACTCATCCACCACAAACTCAATGAAGTAAACAACCATAAATCCAACTCCATGAACCATCTCGGAAAATTTCTCCCCCGCCCTCCCTTCACATTCCCAATTGAATTCAACTTTGATCATTCCCGAGGTGGTTGCCGGAAAGTTACTCAAGACCATAAACATGGTCCTGCACGTTTTCCGTGTTGAATGCTCTTAGTCCATTTCTCTAACGCATCTGCCATCTGCCAATGATCTCTGGATTTGGCGATGATCCGAGTCAGTCTTAGTCTAGCCCATAACTCATTGATGATCCAAATCTGTTTAAGATCAGATTATCTTTGAAATAAATAAAGGTTACATTAATGTGAGTAATTATTGTTTTTTCCTTTCTAAATGTTTGGTTCTTAATTAACAAGCAAAACTCTTCACTGCTGACAACATAAGCATGTAATTGAGATACAAAAAACATGACTTGTTCTTAAGGACTGTCATACATTTAGAGCATAGTAGTGTACGATCAGCTGTATTTTATAACCATGCCTCGAAGTTTATTTCTCAAGTTGGGATTCTTTTTTTTTTTTTTTTGTAGTTTCTAAAGGAAAATCAATGAATTACATCATTTGAAAACAAAATGAGAAAAGAAAACAATGTCCAGAAAGATCAAGGCTAGATTACAAAACTGGTTGTGTCCGAAACAACTTTTACATGCCAGTCATAGCGGATACAACTGATGCTTGAAGATCATGGTCCACCTTGAAGTGAGCATGGAAAAACCTTCTAACCTACAGTTATAAAGAAGCAATTGCTTTATTGCAAGGACCACAAGCAGCATCAACAAGAAAGGCTTGATAAATAGATAAAACAAACCAGTATTAGCATGTAACTCTCTAAAAGAATGTGAAACTAGAAATTTTCTCAATTGCTTCTCCTTTGAATCAAACAATACAATGCAGAGTGGAATAATAGGGCGTTGCATGGCAGGGCATTAGGAAAATGATACTTTTCACTTTTATCTTTCACAGCTTCTTTAGACATATATATAGTTCATTACATCCTCAGATCCTCTCTGCCTTGCAAGTTTGGGATTTGCGCATCAAGTGAAAGAGAAAACAGAATGTCCAACAAAACAACATATTGAAGGATCTTTTTTGTTTCAATTACTTCATGGTTAGGGCAATAATGAAAAAATAAAAGGGATAACAATGAGAGAAATTTAGTTTAACTAATAAAGCCAATGTTAAAAAAATACAGAGAGGAAGGAAATGATCAAGCAAATTAAGCTATTGTAATAAAGAGGCACAAGTTAAGCACTTTGTTTGCATTGGCAAGGTAATCAATACAGCTGATGAACCAAACTCAGGTAGAGAGCCATTGGAATATTTACAAGGTAATCAATAGCAAGTTGCTTTTATGAAGGCCATTTGCTTTAAACGCATGAAGATTTTTTCCGTTCACCATTTTGAGAACCACGTTCTTCAAGTGCTGGTACTGAGTATCCAGAGAATATAAAACTTATGGGAAACACAGGGAGGAAAACCCTACAGTTAACATATGATTAGAAGATAGCAGAACAGAAGGTAAATAAAATAAGCAATCCTTAACTGCATGTGAACTCAAAGTACATAATATTATACTTTAGAGAGACTTGCCTGAATTCTTTGTGACCAAGTATGCTGTAAAATCCTAAAGCCGATAGAATAACTGTAACTTTAATCAATAAATCTTCCAACATCCAACCACATAATAACTGTAACTATAAACTTATTAATGATACTGAATGTAAATATTAAACTAAGGATAATGAATCATGCAGTAAGAAATTCAGGACTATAGTTGATTAGTAGAGTAAATTGTTTATTGTTAAATTTATTACACCAATCTATGAACTGTAGGATATTATTTATATTCTCCATCCAAAAAACACCATCTAGTGCCGAAACTCAGCATACGTGCCAAGGCATATAGTATCAGATGTTTCACAGTATCTCTTCCCTTTTTTTTTCTTTTCCTGTATGACGTGCGCACATGCCATGATCTACTGAAAATAATTTGGGATTTCCTTTGGAAGCTGTGGATCCACAGCGGCTGGGTGAATAGGCCCGATGTTCTTTTCTTTGAAGGAGACGAACAGAACATTGTTTGCTCATAAGAAAAAAACAGAAGGAAGAGAAATTTTCCATGGAGGAGGAAAAAGAAAATTTGTGGAAAATGCAAGCAAAGGCAAAGAGAGAAAGCAAGGAATAGGAGAGACAGAAGAGGGTGAAGGAGAAGCAGCAAGTTTCACTACCTGGATTGCGGTAGGGCTCTTCCACTTACCTAAAGACCAAAGAGGCTTGGTTTGTAAATGCAAATGATACTGTGTTGAGTAGGTGGGCAATGGACATTGACAAAATTGTATCTAGTTATTTCTTGTTAGTCTTAAAATACGGTATATAAACGATACAGAGATTGCTTGTATTTACACAAGATGCAGGGGAAATTTTGGCTTGTATTTACGCAGATTTGGAATAAGTTATCAGTTTAACAAGAATCTAGACTTTGCATTTTTTTCATTCTTCATTCTTGAGGTTCCATTTTTTTTTTTTTCAGTTGTCAATCTTTGCATTCAATCTATGTTTTGCTATTTGGAATCTGCATGGGCTCTAAAACTCGGCATGTTCACCTCCCTCTAATTGAGCCCCTTAGTGGCTGCAGGACATCTATATAAAGCAATTTAACAGAACATCAATAATTGGATTAATAAAAAAAGGCTTAACTTGCAGTAGTTCAATCACAACAGAATCTCTATCTGTGGGGTTAAAAAAAAGGTTCGCCTTGCCTCACGAATTCGACAGCTTCCTCTAAACATTATTTGGTAAGTCATTCTGATAAATAATTAGTTAAAACTGAACTTTTAAGTTTAATTTCAGTTAATAAACAGATTAATGTCATCAATGGTGACTTTCACTTGAATATAATATTTATAATAGTAACTCGTATAAATTAGAGTTACTTGTTAGTTTGTTTTGATTAATAACAATCTGGCTTGATATGGATAATTATTGTTAAAAAACTTTTATCAATAGGATAATTGACTAATAAAAATTTTGCTACGTCAAAGCAAGACAATTTAGTTGGAGCAAACGAGTTGAAAAAAAAGGACTAACCATTGGGAATTAACTATAATAGTGAACATCAATGGTCTAAGTGATAAGATTAATCTCAGTTTGTCATAGATTGTTTGAAATAACAAGAACTTGTTAGGCCAAGTGCTAGTCGACGTGATTTGAAACCAGGAATAATAAAACTGAAAAAAAAACAAGAAACTTGATATAAGCAATGGTTTCGATTCCCTTTCTCCTTCAATTCAATCTCCTCTCTATCTCTTTCGTTTCCACTCCCTTCAATATCTTGGTCGCCAGGATAGGATGGCATTTAATAATTCAAACTTGTACACCACCGGCATGGATGGTTCAAAAAGACCGGAACAGATCTGTCTTAAATTTCCTCCCAAAGTTAGCTCTCCAGGCTGGTCTGCATTTCTCGACCACAAAGAAAATGCAGAAATGCTCATGGACTTTTCTTCGCCAAGACTTCATCTCCAGATGGTTATCACCTTTGTTCTCACTCAAACAATTCATAGTCTGCTGAAATATCTGGGACTGCCAATGTTCGTCTCCCAGATTCTTGTATGCGCATGCTCTCATACGATTACTCCCTCTTTTTTTCTTTTCTTTTGCATTTTTATTGGTTCATCATTCTCCTGATAAAGGGATGTCAACATTTTGTTAATGCAGGCAGGGATAATATTGGGCCCTATGGTTTTCAAGCAACATTCGTTGATTACAATATCAGAGGACAGTATTGTGGTTCTGGGTACTCTGGCATCCTTGGGATATGTATTCTTTTTATTTTTGAGTGGGGTGAGGATGGACGTGAGCATGGCATACAAGTCTGGAAGGAAGGCCTTATGTATTGGTTTTCTAACAGTGGTGGTGCCTTTAATATTTTGTTTGATGACGGTTAAGACCCTTCACGCAGAAGATGAATTGTTTAAAAACAAAACTTTCTTTCTTGCAGTAACATATTCCGGTACTTCATTTCCAGTCATACATTGTCTTCTCAGTGAGCTGAAAATCCTGAATTCGGAACTTGGCAGGCTAGGACTATCAGCAGCACTTATTGGTGACATCGTGTCATTGGTGCTAATGAATATTAGCCAATGGGTGAAGATAGGGCTTGAAAAAGGAATAGAAGTGGTTTTGGTGGATTGTGGACTGGCTATAGTCTTTGTTTTAGTGGTGGTATTTGTGCTGCGACCTCTGATGAAATGGATTGTGAGGCGCACGCCTCCGGCTGGCCAGATAAAAGATGTATTCTTTTATTGCGTCATTTTGGTGTTCATGATGTCACCTAGGATTACGGAATTATTTCATATATTCCTTCTCCTAGGCCCATTTATTCTAGGTTTGGCTGTGCCAGACGGACCCCCATTGGGATCTGCTTTGGTCGAAAAGTTGGACCCTATTATTTCAGGGTTGTTTTTGCCTTTGTTTGCTACTACATGTGGCATGAGGATTGATTTGTCTTACCTCAAAAAGAGCAACCTATATGCAAGACACCAAGCAATTGCTGCAGTTGTAACACTTATTGTCAAATTTGGGGTCTCTCTGGTGCTGCCCTTGTTATTTAACATGCCCACAAGGGATTCTTTGGCACTTGCTTTTATAATGATAACCAAAGGTATCGTTGAGATGGGTTCCTATAGCATCTTGAATGACAATCGGGTATGTATTCCATCTCCTGTTTCCAAACAAACATTTTTTTCAATTTCTGAATATCTGAAGTATCAAACATATTGATTCATTAGATAATTAATTTCAGGTTAATATTACAAATAACTTTTAAATTATAGTAAAATATTCAATATAATATTTGAACTTTAAAAATATCTAATTTGATGTTTGAATTATAAATCTGTTAATTAATATAATACTCATCCTCAACATTGTTAATTTCAAACGATGATACGTGCTTGACTAACAATTTTTTGAACGTTACATTAGTTAATAGATTTATAATTCATGTATTTAGAGAAATTTAAAGTTTAAGTATCAAATTAAATATTTTACTATAATTTAAGAGCCATTCATGACATTATCCTATTTCATAATCTATTACTCCGATAAATTAATAATGCACACAAAAGAAGGTATCTAATGCTTTTTTTTTTTCATTCACTTAAACAAATTCAGGGTATATCTGAGGATATATTTGCTTTCATGTCTATTTTCATCATTTTGGTAGCAAGCATTGTGCCAATATTTGTGAAAAGCCTCTACGATCCATCAAGGAAGTATGTATGCTACCAGAAACGGAGCATCATGCATTCCAAGCTCAATGAGGAGTTGCGAGTGATTGGTTGCATTCATGTACCGGGTAATGTCAATTCTATCATTAACATGTTTAATGCCTCCTGTCCAACCAGAGAAAGCCCCATTACTCTTGATGTCCTTCACCTTGTTAAGCTTAGCGGGCGAGCCACACCACTTTTCGTTACTCATCAAAAGCACACGAAAACCCTGTCCAAAATATCATACTCTGAGAACGTGGTTCTTGCTTTTAATCAGTTTGAGCGGGACAACTGGGAAGCTGTAACAGTGAATGTTTTCACCGCAGTTTCTCCACCAAATTTGATGTACGAGGATATATGCAACCTCGCCATGGACAAGTTCACATCCTTTATAATACTTCCATTTCACCGGAGATGGTACATTGACGGAAGCATTGAATCAGAAGACCAAACTGTAAGGAGCCTAAATTGCAGCATCCTGGAAAGGGCGCCTTGCTCAGTAGGAATCCTTGTTGAAGGCCGCCGCCATCTAAAACGTTTCAATTCTAAAGTTTCATCAGACTCTTCATCATACAACATTGCTGTGATCTTTTTGGGTGGTAAAGATGATAGGGAGGCGCTAGCATTAGCCAAACGCCTTTCCCACGACAAAAGTGTTAGCCTAACTGTAATTCATCTTAGAGCCACAAACAGTTTAGGCGCCATCCTAGCTGAGACTGACAGAATGTTTGATGATGAGATGTTGAGGGAGATTAAGGAAAGTGTATGCGTGAGATACGTCGAGGAGCAGGTAAATGATGGACCTGAAACTTCTACGTTTCTTCAATCCATTGTGGATGACTACCAGCTTATCATTGTGGGAAGACGATACAAGAGTGAAGATCCCCAAACATCGGGTCTCCAAGAATGGAGTGAATTTCAAGAGATTGGAATTATTGGAGACCTACTTTCATCCGCAGATTTTGGTGGCAATTATTCTTTGTTGATTGTGCAACAACAACAACAAAGGATTGCTTAAGCCCCAATATGAATGATCGTTTAAAGTTGCCATATGCTTCCTTGCTTATATCCTTAATTAGGTGGTTTTAAAATCATGAAATATTCTTATTTCATTAAGTTTTGACAGTATTTGACCCATCACAATTCGAGATGTAAAGGAAAAGAAAATGGTCTTGCTTTCTCATTTCTTTCTAATTCCTTCCTTTTTTTAATTTGATTTTTCGATAATGCAAATTATCGAAACTATAATATAATTATATGCGAATGAACAGGAAATCGATACCTGCACTTTGATTTATAAAACTAGATGTTAATTTAAGACAAAAACTCAGAAACATGCGTTAGATCACAGGAGCGAATATTACAAAAAATTGAGGAAAGGAGTATCAACCAATGCCATTTTTCTTCGAGTTTTATTTGCCTAAGGTTAATATGAGTTATCATAACATTTAAATTCGAAAATATGATCATTAGATACAAAACAATTTGAGTTGTCATCAATATTTTTTATCTAAATATAATTGACGATTTAAGTAAATTTATCTTTTTTAAAATTATTATAAACTTGACAGAAAGTCCCTAAATGAATAAATTTTAATTTATAATTTTAAAATTAAGTTCAATAGTGAATTACGTATAGAAAAATTTTAGCATCTTCACAATATCTAAAATTGGTATCAAATTAGTTTTATCTTATCTTGTCTAAACCTTAATTAAAATGATTTTTATTCCCAATTTTTATTAATTTTGATATTTAAATATTAAAAAAAATTAGGTTGTCACCAAAAAAAAATTTATTATTTCAATAGTATTCAAAATAAACTCGTTATTCACTTGAAGAGATTTTATCATTAAACCTAATAAATATTTTATGAAAAACAATTTATTTTCTTTTTGTTTTATTTATTTACAAACATATTTATAATTTTCAAATTTTACAAAATCAAAATTTTTCTTTTCTTTTTTTATTTTTTAAATTAAATCAAAGTTAAATGAAAATTAAAAGGAATTAAAATAACAAAATTAAATGAAAAAATAAAATCAATAAATAAATAAAAATAGAATAAAGATACAAGAAAAAACCCTTACAAATATATTGGATCTCGGTCAGCTCATCATGCTGGTCTTGGTCTAGGTCTCTATCCTCTTGTGACCCAAAATGGCATCGTTTTATTAATGTTTAAAAACCAAATTTGCTTTTCTCTCTAGCTTCAAATACTCCAACATCTCTCTTCAAAACTCAACCAAAAAATTACAAAACTCAGAAACCGACAATTAAACCCAATTTTTAACAACAAACTAACATCAAGTCCTCCATCATGTGTAGCCGTCTCTTTCTTTCTCTTTCCTTTTCTTCTCTCATCATTTTCTTTTTCTTCTTTCTACTCGACAGCTTCTCTCTCAAAATTCTCAACCTTCAACAGACAGCCACTGTCCTTACCCAAAAGCCACTATCATCCACTTCATTTGCTGCCTATCTCCATTTGTCGACCACCTACTACACTGTTGAAAACACCTCCTTAGTTCTTCCTCTACCTACCATGGTCCAAAACTTTGAAGAAAACCCAAAGCTTAGATTGAAGAAATCCAAACTCCTACCCTATAACATCATAGTTTTCTACCATTCAACCACTCAAGGGTTTCTTCTTCTATTTTAAAACCTCGAAAAGAAGTGCCAACAACTCCCAAATACTTCAAACCTAAACCTTCCAAAGAATTACTGCATATTAACTCTTGATATAGCTCTCTGTTTGCCAAATTGATTACAGGACTATTGTGCTTGTTGATTCTCTTATTGTGTTTGATTGTGATTGTCAATTTGAGCTTTTTCCTGTTGAATTGTTTTCTCTAGGTTTAGCCGTTTAGGTTAGTGTTTCTGGGTCTGTTGTTAGGTTTATGATTGTTTACATCTCAATTGGCTTTCTATTGCTTGTCCATGATTGCTTTTTTTTTTTCTGTGTGTATCTTATGGTTGCTTATTGTTCTTAATTATTGATTGTTTGCGTTAACTGGCTCTGGGATTGTCACACATCAATCCCACGTCATGATTTTTGAAGATTTGTTATAATAAATAAGTAAAAAATTAAATTCATCTTTGTTAGGTGTTTTTTGTGAAATAAAATCATAAGCTCTTTAGATTAAAACAGACGATATTTCGAGATTACGTGTAAATTTTCGTAAATAATATCAAAACGATTACCAATCGGATAAATCAAGTGTTATGTTGTAAGAGTCACTTTTAGAATCATACAATAGTTAAATACTACACTATCAAAACTAATTCTAAAATCACAATATCTAACGTAATTTTAATTCTATGATTTTATTTGCATGATTCTATGTTTCTGCATATACTTTGAGTAGGTTTGACGAGATGTCAAGCTTAAATAAAGAGAGATTCTTACACTTAAATCTGATATTGGGATACTATAAGGATTTGTTATAATATATAAGTAAAAATTTAAATAAATACTTATAAAACAATTTTTGTGAAATAAAATCATGAAACTTTTAATTCAAAGTAGATAACTCATCACAAATTGAGTGCAAGTCTCCGTAGAGATTGTTATGTATCCACTGTGCAATTGATTCTTATTGATTTTGGACTTCCTGCTAGAATTGCTATATTGCCTCATTCGTATTGTATGAATTGTCTCTGATTGCTTCCTTCTTACTTGTGTTTCGATTTTTGGCTTCCCTATGTTGTTACTGTGTTGCCTTCACCTTTCTTTTCTGGGTTGTTTCGAGATTTAGATTTCCTTTTTAAAGCTCGGTTGCTCTCTTCTATGATTGATCCCCTGGTTCTTGTTGCTCGATTTCTAAACTACTTCGTCCCTCGAACCTTTAAACTGGGTCTCCTTTTATGATGACTTAAGACCTATAATTTGTGGAAATTTTAATGCAATTGAATCTTTCAAGATTTCGATTTGATTTTATTAAAGATCACCTTTCCTTCTTGCACTAGATTGACACCTAAGTATTCCAAATTCAAGTTTTCCATGATTCTTAGATCTTCAAGAAAATTTCACAAATCCGATCTTTCCAAAATTTTTATCACGTTTTTTTCGATTCTTCTCTCTTTTTTTCTATTTTTTTGACTTTGACTTAATAAAAATAAATAAAAATAAAAATAAAATGAATAAAAACTCTTTTGGATCCTTTAATTTGAGTTTAAAATCTAATTTTATAATTTAAAGCCTAATATCAAATTTTAAGTCTAATAATATTCAAATATCTGGACAAAATAAAATATCTACACGAGTATATAAATAATAATTAACAATTATATATAAAATGACAATAATAACTTTAATTTATCACCTCAAATTAAGTGATAAATTTTATCCTTTTATAAATATTAAATTCAAAAAGTCTTACACAAAACATAATCACATTATTCAACAAGAACTTTTAGAATTTTTAAGTTCAAGTTTAATTGCATGTAAATTTTATTTTATTTTATGCTAAATTTATTCAATTATGTGTTAATTTGTTGGTTTGATTGATTTAATTCAATGATTTTTATATAATATACTATTTAATTATAATTGTAATTTGTTTTATATTTATAATTTTATAAAAAAAATAAAAACAAAAACAAAAAGCAAGGCAATGGGTTTATTTTTTGGACCAATTCACGTTACTCACAGGATCTTGAATCTTGATGCAACAATCCTGGATTTTGTACATGCTTAAGCCCAAATGCGAATCTCCAAAGTTGGATTTATACGACCAAAACTCAAAAAGGCAAAATCGCAACAACATTGATTTTTGAGAAATACGAGAGACATTTTTGGGCTGGTTTCTTTATTTTTGGGCTAATTACTATATGAACGTTTCTCCCACCTTATTTTGGATTGGAATTATATAACAGTCTGGCAAATTTATGGATGCAATGACTCGATAGAATCCACAGTTGTACAATAAGACATTTCACAAGGAAAGGTGTTAGGTGTCCTAAAAATGCTAGAAAATGCCCCTCCAACGGCTTCCCTGACCTTTTTAACGCCAGCCATTAATGTTTACTTTCCCTCGATCGCTGCAATCTTTAGCTGGCGAGTTTTATTTTTTTTTGCCTATATTAAATGCAACAGCCTGTAAGAAGTCTTGGCAAATTTCTACTGCTATGCTTTCATATTCGTTTGGCTCTACCTTAATTTTGATCCTTTTTTTTTCTTGTTTCCTTATTAGAACTATCCTTCCAAACTTAAATCTGATTTTTTTAAGAAAATAATCATGTTGAATAATAAAAAATTATGAATCAAAGATTTAATTTAATTGTTTCGTACAATTATTTTTAAAATATAATATTCAATAAATTTATATTTAAATTTCAAAATTTATAAATCATTATGGCACGAATATAAACATCTTCTTCATTCAGCTATATGAATGAGAAAATGGATAGATTTTTTTTCTTTTTTGCTTTCCTATTTTCTCTTTGACTGACGCAAATTCAAAGTTCAAACCATTTAAAAGTTGTCAAGTCTTATTAATTTCATTTTCACATAATCTGATGGCCAATTGGCCACTGATGGCCGTTACCTAACAACAAACCGGAAAAAGAAAGGAATTGATTATTCAAAGAAGTATGCAGCTGCCCCGTCCCCAAGCGCATGCTTTTTCGCCTTTGAGATTAGATTACAGGTTGCATTCAGCATTAAAGGAAGGTTACTAAGAATAAAAACTAGATTTCACATTGGGGCTTAATTCCGGTGGTTGAAGAAATATATAGTGGTATGAATAGACAATCTAGGTTTATGGCATTATGCTGGTAATATCTTAGGCTATAAGGAAAAACAAAGAAAAAGAGAAGTAGCCTAAAAATGACATCCATGAACATGAACATATGGACCATATACTTGGGAAGATAATGTCTCATAAATTCTTTAAATTTGACATAAATAAATATGCTTGGACCGACTAGAAGAGAAAATGTACTGAATAAAGCTAGGAAACCTCCTACAGCTAAATTATTAAAAAAAAAAAAAAAAAAAAACATATGTCCAAAACTAATTTATCAGCACCATAAAAAAAAAAAAAATCTGAAGCTACTCATTCTCCACAACTACCCGTGACAGAATAGGAAATACAATGATTTAATCTCCAGGAACCGAACCCCACAAAGAAAATAGTATAGGAAAAAGAAAATGTCGGTCCAATTACAGAGTTCCTTTGAAAAAAAATCCAATAACACAATACCAAATTTGTTCCAAGACAAGTCAATTTTGTTATTTCAAGAACAATAATTTCTGTTTCCTATCTGGAACCCAGAAGAAAATGAAAACCCTAGCAGACCTTGAAACAGACAAAAGAAAGCAGTCAAACTATGAAGAAATGATCAATTTGGACAACAAAAAATTTATGCCGGAATTTCTTTCAATAGAACCCTTTTTTTCTGTTCCTCTTCTTACTTTTTTCTTTCTTTTTCCTACTACAGGATCAGCCAATTTTGCCTTCCAAATGAAGGAATCAAAGAGCACTTTTTCTAGAAAAAGAATGCAAGGGAAGAAATAAGAAACTAGATCTTTGGTGTAAAGGATGAGTGAACAACCTTGTTTTGTTTCCCAGCTAGCCAAAGCAGAGTCCTCCTTGCAAAAGATGGTGTTTTAGCTTGTGAATCTAAGCTATAGCAGCTCTGATTTTCCTCATCACAACCAAATTCACTCCCTGCATTACCCCAACTGCCCGAGTCTATCTCAGAAACAGTATCCCTGGCACCAGCAATACCATTCTTCACCTTCTTGCTATCATCAGTAGCAGCAGAAGCAGCAACATTCTGATGCAGCGGAAACCGAAATGAAAAGGCCCTCCTTGTTGAGTTCTCTGCAAAATTTTGCTTGTCCTTCTTCCCGTGAAGCCAAATTTTCGATATTGAGAAGCTTTCTTTCTTGCGCTTACCAATGGCCTTGCAATTGTTGTCACTAGTGCTAGAACTCCCATTAGTTTCAAAGTTTCTCATAATTTCAAAACCATTGAACCCTCTTCTTGATTCACAATCACATTCAGACATTGCTGGGAAGTGACCAGGTGTCAATGGCAAAGAAGTCTTCTTGCTTGATGGTTTCTTCATAGGGGTTCTTATTGGCACTTGCAAGAAAGAATTCTCATCCATTACATACTCAAAAGACCCCATAGAGAAACACCTCCTAGCATCCACATTATTACTACTGCTACCTTCACCGACATCAACATTCCTAAACTTTCCTAGCCTAACAGGCACAACTTTTTCCCCAGAATCCCCCACTACTGTTGGGTTGGCTTCCTCTTTTTCCAGGATTTCACATGATTTACGCTGGGATGACCCCAATTCAGTGTCTCCACAAAGACCCAGATGGGAATTTGATCTCAGAACTGAGCTGGTTCTGCCTAGAACACCTTCTCTATCAGTGAAAATCTCTCTTGAGCTCTCACTCCCAGATTCAAGAACAAGAACAATGGGTGAACTATTATTTGGAGAGAAATCAGGGAGTAAGCTAGCTCTACATAAAGGACATGTGGAATGAGACAAAAGCCAAGTGTCAATACACTCCATGTGGAAGGCATGGCTGCATTTTGGTAGCAACCTAAGCTTGTCTTCAGGCTCAAATTCACACAGGCAAATAGCACAATCAAATGGGTTCTTTACTCCTATAATGGCTTTGTAGTGAAAAACAGGGAGAGTATCTATAAAAG
This sequence comes from Durio zibethinus, assembly GCF_002303985.1. Next base: position 2,838,260 of record NW_019167860.1, on the reverse strand, counting down.
ATTGATCAACGCCAGCATCATGGAGATGGAATAGTTGTTGCAACTGCCCTTGACGAGCAGTCACGTTGTCTATATCTTCCGGGGCTCTATTGGGAGTTCTCCAAAGAAATCTAACTAAAAGGTGAAGCAAACCAGAAACAAAGAAAATGGTAGCTAGGATTATAATGACGAGTAATATACTTGGACTAACCTTGTTATTCAAATTGAAACTATCAGATTGCAAATTTTGCGGTGCAGGCAGTAATGCTGGTGATTGAGGGAAGTAATATGGCTGCTCTGACGGAGAAAGCAAGCTTCTTTGCTTGATTTCATGGAAAATCCTGTCCATTGTGTTTCTAGAGAGAGGGATTGACAGAACTTACCAAGATTGAAACTTTAGGCTGGAATCATATGCTAGCAGGGATCCCATCTGGGACTACCAAAAAAAAACCACCCTTAATGCCTATAACAATAGAAAAAAAATTAAACTTTAAGCTAAGTATCATGTGAGTTTGTAGGATTTGCTGACATTTGTTTCCTTTTACTGCATCAGAAGCTGCAAGTCAAAAGGAAGAGAGGGAGTGAGGGAGAGAGAGGAGTAGAAACCAGAAGGTGAGAGAGAGATAGGGAAGCAGAAGACTTGAATGTGTTTTTAAGTGTAGACATAAATGGTGCCAGAGGGTGAATTTCAAAAATTAGGAACCAATAATAAATCTACCCAGCAGTGTCGAACATAAATGAGATTAGATCTCATTGCGTGAATGCTGCACATTCAATCACTTTCATGCTGGAAAATAAAAATATCATTTCCCTTATCAATATATGGTTCACAATTCTTAGTAAGGTGATTTTTGTCATGAAATCATCAAATACAAGGGCTTTTCAGGGTTGACCAAAAGGGATGCATCAACCCCAATGCCAATTTAATTCTTTAAAACTTAAAAAATAGTGGTAAAGATACCGTATATAATCAACCCCAGTACCTTTGTTTTTATCGTTTCCGAACCCCATCCTTTGGCAGGCACTTCAATTCCATTCCTACTATTCTCATCTGATAGCTTGATTCCTGATTCATATCAACCTCTCCTCTCTTCTGCGGTAAGACAAAACAAAAGACTAGTGAACTTTCCAAACTCACAAAAAATAGAGAAAGAGATATAAATTATATTCATATTTTAAATTATCACATCTAAATTTTTAAGTACTTGAAAAGAGTGAAAGAGTTAGAGTAACCATAGAATTCGGATATACTGGAAAAAAAAAAAAAAAAAAAGGGGGACAAAATGTGGATGTTCCTGGACCCCAGGGCCTAGGGACTGACAGCTTTTCCCTAACCTTTCTCATGGATTTTGGTACTTGCTTTTAGGTGCCGTCTAAAGTGAAGTCACTGACGGAATCAAACACCCATTTCAGGAGAAAGAAAGTCTTCATTATCTGCTTTTGATGTCTCAGTCCTACGAAATGATCTTCTGGTTTTCATGCGTTACAAAAAGTAGAGAAAGGAAAGAAATACTACAGTCAATCAGAATATTTACAACCAAAGGTTGCATCAATTTTCCTTTTCCAAGTTTTGCTTCAGCAAGTAAATAATTGTCCCCTCTATGATGATATGATCAGAATATAGAGAAATTTGGATAGCAAAGTTACTTTGGACAGTGACTGACAACTCGTAATGTATCCCAAATTTGAAAGAGAAATGCTAAAATAATTCTAAATGTTTGAATATGAGACATTAAATATATATACCTATAAAAAAGATAAAAAAAATTATAAATATTGAGATTTAAATTTTAAATTTATTAAATATTACATTTTAAATATGATTTTACTTGTATAAATTAGTTAAATTAAATTTGAAGTCAAATATATATTTTTTAATTTGTAGTATTAATTGCAAAAAATTAATTTTTTTATCAGTTCACTTTTAAATTCGGATTAATTAACATGTCAACATTTGGAAAGCATATGATTCAACTACTGGTTTTGTTTATTGTATATGGCAATGTTAAATCGACTACGTTGATGGAAGATGGAAGCAGCCAAAGAATTTTGGTTCATTGAAATGAGAGCTCGCTCTCTCTAAGTCATAGTATCCGAATATTTGTCACTTTTGCTTAAAGTATATGGGCATGTTGAGTATCCCATGCATCCTCGACCAAGCAGCTTCATGAATTTCAAAAACAGACAAAGAGTGACAGCTACATTGAGAAAGATGAAAGTATAAGCAAACGATGAACACCCCAGTCTCCAAAGATATTATCTTAGTCAATGGTCCCTAAGCTATTAATTGTCATGCACTTAATTTGTCAAGAATTAAAGCCAATTTCTTCCACAAGATTAATTAATTTAAGGTATAATTAATAATACAGGTTTAAGTCATTTAAAACCTGAATTCTAAGTTGGTGAAGAAGTTGTTGAAATAATTAGACAAATTTACATAAAGTAGATTACTGATATGGATATTAATTTAATGGGATTGATTTGGAAGCAAATGGGTTTTTCTTTTATTGGTGAAGTTAGGAATTAAGATCAAATTTGTCATCATTGTACGAATAAATTTTGGATTTTTCTATTATACTTTAATTTAATTTAATTTTGTCATTATATTTTTTTATTATGTTGATTTTTAGATAAAAAATTGACGAAAATTTATCACTTAATTAATAAAATATTTCGTAAAATATTTTAATTTCATTATTTTTATCTACAAATTAATAACTTAAAAATATAATAAAAAAATCAATAAAATTGAAATACATCAAAAACAAATCCCTTGAAGTTGAGATAACCTTTTCACTTCCTGACCTTCAGTTTTGCATCTTGCATTTGTTCCCTTACAGAATACATTGTTTGGGAGGAAAAAATAATAAAAAGTGGTGAGTGGAAGTCTACCCCTTTGTTCTTTTTCCTGGTCTGAATTTTGTCGAATGGCTTGAAGCAAGTAAAAGTACAAAAACCAGCTTGAATGAGAGTAAAGAGCATCCCCAGACCAAATTGGCAGCTGCACTTCAAGGCAGAAGGTCAATACCTAGCCATTTGTATTTATTTCGCTTATAGCCATGGTTAATTTAGTATAACTTTCATAAGTAGTTTCACGAATTGGTCAAATATTTAACAAAACGTTTTCAATACATCGTACCTTATCTTACATTATTCATTGTCCATTGGAATTGTCATATATACAGTGTTATGAGGATGTGAAAATTTTCTTTTCTATGCATGTCAACAATATCAGTGTTGCGTTTTGGATCAATGCACTTGGTATCAGACAATTAAAGCCCTCGATTAGCCACTTGTCTAGTAAATTATCCCTCATTATAATTCAAATCCATTTCGTCAACCTAACCATTAATTCTTGTGTAAACTTACGGGCTAAAAGTTACACTTTATACCTGTCAAAAGTGGTGAGTTCATGGCGTTTTTAACAGTTAGATTGATGATAACAAAAAATTTTTAAAAGATTGGAAGATTAAGGGCAGAAATATAACAGTCAAACTATAAAAATAAAAAAGATTTTGGATTAAATTTTAGTGTTTGCGGCTTAGGTGCTGCCGCTTCTTCAATCATGCGTCCACCGCAGAGAATGGGCGCCAGCTCAGTGATGCTTCTCCAATCATACAGTGACAAACAATTGACAAACCCCCTTGCTCTTTGTTGCCATTGTCATTGGTGTCTCTATTTGAAGATCTTAGCCTGGATTGGAGGCCGATGTTTTAAAACAATTTTGTTTCCTTATTTTACCAGTCTCCATCCCTGCTTTCACAAGTTGTGGTCACTCATTTACCAATAAAAGTTGTTAAAAAAAAAAATTAAACTGCCTAACGTTGACAATTTGCAGTTACGAAGCACACATCAAACTGATACCAATTTTATCTATATTCAATAAAAATTTTAATTTTTTATTTAAATAAAAATAAAAATAAATATTACATTATAAATATAAAAATAAAGATGAGTATAATTTTAAATTTTTATAATTACAGAGATAAAGATGAATAATATAATACATCTCTTATCAAAGGTAAAAGTTAATATAATTTTTTTATTAAATAATATAAATTATTATTTTAAATTAATTAAAATTAATATATTTTTATTGAAAAAAATGTATTAATATATAGCTTATTAATACCATATTTGGTCCTAATCTCATCAGAATTGATTTTTCTTGCACGGTCGAATCTGGCCATCAATGAATAAAAAAAAAAAAAACTATGATCCAAATTAGGCAGTGTTCGTGTTAAATTCGAATTAGGGAGAAAAGCTCAAAGAAAACTCAGAGATACATGAAAGAGTTGAGATAAAAAGCTCAAAGAAAAAAAAAAGAGAATTGAAAAAAGAATTAACCCTTTTTTTTACCTAGAAGAGTAAAGGATATTTATACACGTCAATTCAAATTAAATTATTAAAATATCTTTAATCCAATTGTGAGCCATACTTTTAAAATAAAAAATAATTTTACTTTTATAATAAAAAAAAATCCCTCGGAACAAGGATTTGTCCTTGAATTTGACTGATTCATTGATAACCCTCTCTTTAACTTTTTTCTCTTTCTCATGGCTATAAGTAGTTCGGTTTTGGATAAATTTTTTATTAACTCGTATGATTTTTAATTTATTTAAATTATTTTATAAATAAAATAAATGTTTTAATTTATGTAAAATTGAACTAAAATTTTTTATTCAAATAAATTTGATTTTTAAATTTAAAGACAAAAAATAAATCAAATATTACATATGTTCAATATCCAAATCAATATTAAACTAAGTACAAGAAAATTAGATTAATTCACGGACGTACTAACTGCCAAGCTCACCTCATGCCAAACCCTGAACAGGAATTCTAAAGTAGCTCGACCTGCGAATATATTTCATTAGTAAATAATTAATTTTCATTATTTTAATTAAAGTAAATATGAATATATTAACATAAAATTATTTTATATTTTTTAATTAAATAAATTTAAATAAAAATGAACTTATGAATTTTAATGGACGGATTAAGCCAACCTTGAAAAAGCATTTTAAAATCCAATTTAACCCGACCTGATCAACGTTACGATACACACCTCAAACAAAAAATTGATTCAAGTTGCATAGTATGGCTTGAAACAAATTCAAAATATTTTTATTTTTTATCTCATTTTGAAATTATCTCAATTGTCATGATTCGTCCAACAAAATTTTCAAAATCAAGATTAAAACAATAAAAAAAAAAAGTTAATTTAAAGAAGGATAAACTCAAAATTATATTTTTGTCAATGGCCACAAATTCAAAATATTTTAATCTTTTAGCCCTATTTTGACGTTCCCTTACTTTTGAACTGCTGCCGGAAGATGAATAAAGATTGAAATCAGCGCATAGCATCGGAGGGATCGCACCACAACAGATTGTCACCTCTTTGTCTGTAAACCCGTCTGTCTCACATAAACACCTAACAATGATCATCAAACTCTCTTTTGCAGATGAAATTGTACAAGTGATTACATTAATTCTTCGTTTGATTGTGAAAATATTCCTTTAAAAAAAAAAAGGAAAACTGGGTTGAGTTCATATTAACGAAAAAAAAATTGTTCTAAACTATTTGATTGTGATGAAACAAGGCAATATATTTTTTATATAAAAAATCATAATTTAAAAATAAAAAAAAATTATATATATTGAAATTTAAATATCAAATCTATTAAATATTATTAAAAATAATTATATAAATTAACAAATCATTAAATTTCAGATTAAAAAACTGTATTTTGAAGTTTTGTTCTGCCACATTAAATATTTGACATAATAAATATTGCTAATGCATACGATACAAAATGTTGGCATGCGCCGCCCTTGTTTTTATATTATATTATTAAAATTTAAATTCTAATATTATCATATTATTGGGAAAAATTAATATTAGAAATTGAAATTTCTTGTCTTGCTTGGATAGCAAGGAAAATATATATATATAAAAAAAAATTCTATGCTTACGTAAATGTTTATGCGACATTTACATACTCAAAATTTGAAAAGACTACATCATCAGTTCCTATAGTTAAAAAATTTTCATGCTAGCAATTTTAATGGTGGTTTTGTAATTGTTATATTTTGGACTGATATTTTACATATCGAAAAATACATAGTATTTAAATTATTTTATAGAAATTAAATTCTAATTTATTCCTGATAAACAGACCGATTCCATAACAAGTTAGACATTTTTTTCGATAGTTCATACGGGTTGTAAAAGGATCTTATTATCACATTTTATATTTATATATATTTTTTAATCATCATACTTTTTGTTGACCAAATCATCATTCATTTGATTCTAATTAAAGTTATGTGCATTTGTTTTTCAAGCCTTAAATTTCTAAGTTTACTTTTCACAAAATTTCAGTATGTGATTCATTAATGTTAATTATAAATTTATTTGAATTCGAAGTTTTGTTTAATTAATTCATTTAATTATTTTTAAAACATTATATTTAATAAATTTAAAATTAAATTAACACTTACAATTTTTTTTATTATCATAGTGTGGCTTTTTTATATAAAAAAATTATAAATTTGTTTAATACTACGAATTACTTTGGAAATTTTTGGACTAAATACATGGAAATTAAGTAACTTCATAAAGGCCTATACATTTGCTCTTTATAAACCTCCTTTTTACTTTTACTCATTTTAAGTTCATGCACAAATATCATAGTAGCATCAATACAAATTGGACTAAATGGTAAGATCAAGCCAATGTCCACTAGGAATTTGACATATGACAACTTTTTTATTTGTTTGCTCATAAAGGAAATCGTAAATTAATTATTTCATCTTGCATTAATTAGTTGGAAATTTAACCTAAAAAAAATTAGTTGGAAATTAAAAAATAAAACAAAATAGGTACTTGAATTTAATTAGGAAATACCTGACTTTGGTTGTAAAGGTGAACACTGAACTTTACATCAAAAAATTTAAAAAAAAAAAAATCTTATTGGTGAAACTTTTATGAAGTATAACCATTAGTTTGACATATGGTGTGAATTCAAGTTATGATGAAAATAAAAATATTGCCTAACATTTTAAATCATTTTTTTATGTGATATGAAAGCTAATAGAATATGCAATGAATTTGTACTTTTATGTCTCTAATATAACTTGAAAGTTGTTTGGCCAAAAAGAAAAATATAACTTGAAAGTTAAATGTGTCAATCAAAGACAATTATATGCAAATTAATCCAACAAAACAAAAGAAATATTAACCTAGAAGCAATACCTTACCAGATCATCTGACACACAAATTTTCCCTCAAAAAATTTTTAATGAATGTCAAGGATAAAATGATATAGATGCATATATATATCACCAATTAAATTATAGATAAACAAAAAGAAAGTTAGGAGCCAAAAAGTTAAACCCACAAACTTTTGCTAACAAAATCGTTTAAATGAGAAATTTCAAGAAGAGATTTAAAAGATTTTTAAATTTTTAAAATAGAATTATTTTATTTAATAAAATTAAAATTGAAAATTTGTCAAAATTCGCAGAATGTGTTTGGATAAGGGATTTTAGGAAAGGATTTCATTTGTAAATAGATTTTTAAAATTTTAAAATGGAATTACCTTATTTGAAAAAATAAAATTTAAAATTTTCAAAATTCTTAAAATTTAAATAAGGCCTCAAATTATCTTCTCAAATTCTTAAATTTTACGCAACTTTTATTTTTTTAATTTTAAATAAAAAACTACCTATAAAATTTAGTTTTAAATTTTTTTATATTGTTAATAATATATATATATTTTTATAAATCTAATGACACTCTTATTGCACATATATTTTTAGTGTTTTATTTTTTCTATCTCTAATATCATTATTTCTTTATTATAATTATTTTTTTATTGCATCAAATTCTAATATTTAAAATTTTTTAAAATAAATAATTATCTCAACAATACAATTATAAATTTTATTCTTTTAAATTACTGTATTTTAAAATATTAAGGTAGTGTTTGATTTCATAAAAATAGAATCATTTTTTGTTTTTATTTTCTTGAAAAATGAAAATGTGAGTGAAAACGTATTTAGTAATTGAAAATGAAAACAAATTTTTAGAAAATAAAAATGAAAATGGATTGAAATATAAAAACAAAAAAAAAAAGATATTTTTAATTGTGAAAACAAGAGATAATCATTATTTTCTTCTTTATTTTTTGCAAGTCATTATATTTAAACATTTTTTAATGTTATTAATTAATTAATATATATTATACTTATAATCATATGCTATTAATAATAATATCATTGAATAATTTATTTATTTTCTTATTTTTGTATTTCTAGAAAATAATTTTTATTTTCATTTATCAAATAAATTTTTAGAAAACAAAAACAGAAAATAAAAATTATTTTCTAAAAAATGAAAATAAAAAATAAAAAAAATATTTCTTAAACCAAACATAACCTAAAATTTCAAAATTTTTTGAAAATTTCAAAATTCTTCATCCACACTCCATTAAAGTTTTAAATAATTAAGAGATTACTTAATTAGATTGAGAAAAGAGATCCTTAAATCAACCAATAAAACAATTCACCTGCCTCATAATTAACAACAATATTTTGGTGGTTATTTTGTCAAAGATTAGCTCTAGTACCTCACTTAAATATGGAAAATTAGAATGGCAAAGGTTTGGAAAAAAAAAACAAATTCCTCATGATCTCAATTTTTTTATATTAAAATTTTAATTAAACCCCAAATTCCTTCCCAAGCAAGGCATCCAATGCTATCTAAAAGCAGATAAAATAATGCATGCCTTTGAAAAATTGTGGACATAGACTTTACAAAGAGAATGAGTAGACTCCATGTGCTGATGTGCATGTGGAGCAAATTGTCAGCGGCTATCAACGACAACAGCCAGCCAAACATTTTGCGTAAATAGCCTTCGTAAATTATTAAGGGCATCATCCACACGAGAGCTTGGTCCCTTCACAAACTTCCCACATTGTTCGGATAGTAACAGCGTTTCTTGTCTTGAGATTTTTATTTCCTCTGTCTTTATCAAAAAATTTAAGGCAAATTAAATGGTCAAAATCACAAGGGTCACTTCAACCACGCGAATTTGGAGGTGTTCTTTGATTATTGATAAGTAAAGGGCCGTAGGGGTGGAAGTAGAATCAGGCTGCTCGACCCCAAACCGACAACTCTCCGTTATATTTAGGCCTAAAACTGCATTTCTCTAAACCCAGCTGACTTATCTTAATTTTGGGTTTAGTCCATTCTCTCTCTGAGCCTAAGCCTTTTTTATAGTAGCCAAGTTAGTAATCAATAAGAGCCGACGAATTTCGATCCGATTTCATAGAATAGATTTAAATAAAAATTAAGATTAGATCAGATTTAAGTTTTAGGTAAACTTGACTCGACCCAATATTATATTAAAAATTATTTTTTTATATTTTATTTATATATAATTATATATTTATATTTAAAAATAATATTTTATATTTTAAAAATAATATTTTATTAATTTCGAGTCGAATCGGATCGAATACGATTTATGCAATATTAAGTTTCGAATCGAGTTTGGATATTAAAAAAATAAAAAAATTTAAATCAAATACAAATTTTATAATTATAAAATCGAGTCGGATTCGAAACAAACAAAAACTCAATAATATCCATCATCACTTGCTTAATTTTTAGATTTCTTTAAGGCCTAAATTTTTATTGATCAAACAGACTTCGGCTCCAACACAAGCTAGCCCTGTTCAACTTATATTGAAGAGATTTGATCGAATCTATGATATCAATATTTTTAATATTTGTCTTAGTTCAACTTTTGAGTAAAGTTTCTTTGAGTGCATTTGCTTCGTTTAAAAAAAAAATTCTAAACCTTTTTATTAGAGAATACATTCTTGAAGTATTAAAAAAATGGTCGGATCTAAAAACCTTAGGTTTTTGAATAGGAGATACACTTTTCATCGAACAAAATTAATGTTTAGGTGATGGAATCTTAAATTCTAACATTTGGGTGTATAATGTTTGCATAATTAAATATGGTGGCTCCATTTATGAAGAAGTAGTTATGACATTTAAGTGGGTGTCGTTGAATATTTTTTAAAAAAAATCAATGAGATTAATTTCTGATAATTGAACTTCTTTTGCTACCTGAAAATAGTTAGCAACCCAAATATCTCTCTCAGGGGGCACACTCCAGTTCAAGACCACTTTAAGAAGGCTGGCTAAAATTGCAATAAACAAAATAATAACAAAAGGATAGATTTGATCAACATCAAATGGGCTGGCTGGATTGAGAGGTCACATCCATGTTTGACATATATATGTTAATATAAACAAATAACGAGTTAAATACAATGAATTATTAACAGAGTCCCTGATTTTTGCCATGTATATCTAACTGGACTCTGTTAAATTGGTGTTACAAGAAAATTAAAAAGAAAAGGTGTATTTCTGTTAATATATACTATAAACACAGCAGTACACAAAGCAATTATACGATACAGAAGCAATTCAGCCAATCCCTCGTCAAGCAAACAAAGATTAGGATCAGTGTGATATATCTATAACGTCGAACGTCACATCACGACAAGTGAACCGAGGTGGGATGAAGCATCTGGTGAAATTATACGAAGAATTACATGGAAAGGGCTTTCTTAATTATGATGGCCGGTTGGGATCCTCCCTTTTGTGTCAAAGGAATTTAATATCTCCTTTATTATGAAGATGATAATGGGCCATGAATGCAAAAGAAGAAAGAACAAATTTGGAATTATGATAAAATTGGATACACGTATTGATCAGCACCATATTGGACTGTTTTTGCAAAGGAAGCAAGCTGATAGACTTCAAAGAGCTCTTCAAGACATTGTTCTTCCTGGGTTATCATTTTTTTTTTTTTTGTTCATAGGAGGGCAAAACGCTTGCAATGTAATTTTTTTTATTTAATTATTTGGGTTTTTTTTATTTGATGATTTTTTTTACTATTATTTGTTATATTATTTGTATAGACATAATTTTTCATATGTTATAATTAATAATAAAATTTAATAAAAATATAATTTTAGAATAAATAATTGTAGATTTTTGTGTAATTATTTTTTATGTAATTTTTAAAATTAAAAAAATAATTATAATAATTTAGACACAAAAAAAGTTGATCAATGATGAAATTATAAAAAAGTTATAGGCATATGATTTTTTTAAAAGTTTATAGGTAAGGGAACTTTTCTAAATTTAATCAAAGCATTGAAAGATTTAGCAAATGATCACAATAAAGAATTTTTATTTTATTTCTAAAACTAAAATTAAAAATAAAATTAGTAAAAAATAAATTGTGATTATCTTAGATTATATGTTGTGAATTTTGTGTATATTTTATCATGTATAATTAATTAATTAATTAATTTTTTCATAAAATATTTAATTTATCCAATAGAGTTTCTTCAAGGAAATGGATATATTATTTGAATTATGTTAAGATGAGGAAATTTTTTTTAGGGTTTTAATCAAAACGTTGGGGAAAACCTAAAGGAATTATCTTCAATATCTAAATATCAAAGTTAATAAATATAACAAAGTAAAATAAGTTAGGAATAATAGACCATTTTAATTAAAACTGAAAAAATAATCTAAGATTAACAGGTATTAGTCTATAATAGATAATGTAAGAGTATTATAATTTTTTTTACATATAACTAGACTCTCAAACTTAGTTTTATAATGTAGATTAAAATCAATTTTTTAAAAATTCTTTTAGTCAAGTTTTAAATTTTCTTAAAATGATAAATTAATTTAGCTAGCTAATCACATTTAAATAAAAAATTAATGACAATTCTATATTTGTATATCTAATGTGTTAATTCAAGGATTTGCACATTATAACAATACTATATATTATATTAATAATATAATTGTTATCTAAAAGGATCTAAAGTCCTTCAACTTATGGCCCGAATGGGTCCAAAATTTAAGAAAAAAAAAAAGTGGGTTCACCTTTATCTTTTAAAAAGTGGATTTCAATAAAGCAAGAATTCAATCCCAATATTTACAAAATTTCCTTGTTTTCGATTCTCTCTTAATCCTTAACCTCCTTTGAAAAAAAAAATTGAAGCGAAAGAGATGTGTACAAATGGTTAGGCATGATCTGAGTAAGATTATTTATAAATTATAAATAGGCAATTCTAAGGTAATCAATTGCTATATATTAAAGTTGTCTAAAGCCATCTAATGAAAATATTTCAAAAATTAAACTCCAATTTTATGCCATGTGTTTTATAATTGGGATTTAATGATTAATTGAGAAATTAATTGATAATTTGAGAATAATTGTTAAATTGACTTGATTATTTAAAAGGTTAAAATTGAAATATACTAAAAGAAAACTTTTTTTAGATTTACCAAATTACCCTCACGGGATTTAATTGATTTTAAAGATATTTTTGGCAAATGAAATTAATAAATTTACTAAATTGCCTTTGCAATGCTTTTTTATGTATAATTTTGAAATTTTAAAAAATTTTGAAATGAAAGCATTTTAAATTGCATCATTTCAAAATATTAGTATTTATAATTATTTTATTTTGATAAATATTTTGGAGAATAAAATTTAGTCATTTGAATTTAATGAGATGAAAAAAATAATTATATTAAAAATAAAAATATGTATATATAAACAAAATATGTAATACGAATACCATTAGATTTGTAAAAATATATAGATATTATTAATAATATAAAAATAAAAAATATGTAATATGAGTACCATTAGATTTGTAACAAGTCTTCTCATTATTCAATCATCATCTTGGTCATTTGAAAAGAGGGTTTAAAAAATTAGAAATTCAAACTTTTTGAATAGTGTGGTTCTTAATTATATTGAAGTATGAAATAGCTAGTGAAACGACTAGATAAATTCATTCTTAATACTAATCATTAATTATATCATGATTGTTATCATAAAAATTTTCTTTTTTAAAAATAATAATTTCTTCAATTGAGAAAAAGAAATCATAAGGTTTTCCTTTTTCAAACAATTTTAAATTCAAGAGATGAAAGAAAATAATTTTCACTATCTATAAATCTCTCCAATTCATGATAACATATTGCAATACTTAAAAGATTTTTCAAACAAGTAAGCAAGAATTCATTTTCAACTAAATTATGCACAAAAGTAAATAGGGTAAAGATTGCTCCAAACAAATAAAAATAATGTACATCAAACATGCATACATAGATAAAAAATATCTATATGTACAAATATATGCATGAAATACATAAAAAAAATTGATTTTCAATTGAACGATGTGCAAACTAAAGAAAGCAAAGGCTACCCCAAGCAAATGAAATAATGTTTATACAAAAATATTTATATAGATAAAAAGATTACATATATGCAAAACGGATAATGTCATAAATGACCCTTGAACTATTATAGTTTGTTGGATTTGATATCTAAACTAAAAAAGTTGGTAAAGAGGTACCTAAATTATAAAATCATCTATCAATTTGGTCAAGAATTAACTCCATTAGCTTAGATGCTAACTTAGCTATTTTAACCAATAAAAATCCACTACGTGGATACAAAATGACATGTAAGTATGACATGGATTGCTTATATGATCAAAAAATTTGAAAAATAAAATTGAATCAATAAAAAAAATTAAACCCCAAATAAATTAATGTTCCTTAAACTTAAACCCCAAATTCAATACCTAAACCCCACCCCCTCAAATTCGAAAAAGAAAGAGACCAAAAGCAAATAAGCCCTTATCTGCCATTTTTTTCCTATCCACACTTCCTATTTGATATTCATATGCTTGGATAGTTTAACTGAAACAATCGAAAATGATTTCACTTTCTATCTCTCTGGGATTCAATAAGACAAAAATGAAAAAAAAAATGGAAAATAAAGGCTACTACTTTAATAACTCATGAATAAACCTTTTTTATTTTTATAAGAGAAAGTGAAAATTCTACAAAAACTCATCAAACTTCACCATATTGAATATAGAAGAAAATATCTTATTTCATAGTAACTTATGCCTCAAAATTACAAAGAAAAATATGCAGTAAAAAGATTGAAATGTTTTTTCAAATTAACAATTTTAAAAGTTTTTTTTAACTATCGCCCTTTAAGCTACTGCCATCTATAAAAAACTAATTTCCCACTGTTGTTGCTTCAAACTCTTCCGACCACGTAGCTTCTCTCTTCTCTTTCATTGCTCTATCATCACCAATCATCAAGCATAGATCAAGATCAATCATTTTACATTTAACCACATCGCAAAAACCTTTTTCTTTGACAAAATCTTCATCTCTTGTCCTAAAACTCTGTCCATCATCATCAATTGTTTTTGAAACATTATCAAAATCTGACCCTAAAACATCGCTAATTTGGGGGTTAGGGTTTAAGTATTAAATTAAGGTTTATGTTTAAAGGGGAATTAATTTGTTTGGGGTTTAATTTTTTTTTTACTAATTCATTTTTTTTTTAGATTTTCTGGTTACCTAAGCAATCCATGTCATGCTTACATGTCATTTTGTGTCCATGTAGCAAATTTTTATTGGCTAAACTAGCCAAGTCAGCATTTAAGCTAATGAAATTAACTTTTGGACCAAATTGATATATGATTTCATAGTTTAGGTACTTATTTAGCAATTTTTTTAGTTTAGGTATTAAATCCAACAAACTATAATAGTTGAAAGGCCATGTAGGATATTATCCCTATGTAAAACCATGTTTCAATTTCAAGTAAGTATAAAAGTAAAAAGAGCAAAGATTGCTACAAAAATGAAATAACTTACATATAAAGATCTTTCATGAATGGAAAAAATATATGTGCAAAAACATATATCCAACACATAATGAAAATAAAAAAAACTAATATTAAAAATTATATACAAAATCAAAGAGAGCAAATGAAATAATGTCTATGCAAAGATGTTCGCATTTAAAAAAAAAAAGAGCAAATACAAACATGGTATGAAGCATATAATGAAAAAAAAAGATTCATTTTCAATTAAACTAAAACTAAAAAGACAAAGTTGCCCATAATTGACAATTCCACATTCACACCTTTTTTCTTTTTTTTTTTATACATGGACAAGTGAAATAATGCTTGTTCAAAAGTGTTTACATGGATGATACATGTACAAATGCATGTATATAATTAAATAATATTATGTGATGCAAAAAAAATTCCAACTCAAATCTCTTTTTTTTTTTTTTTATAAAGAAACAAAACTTTTTAAAAAATGATATATTAGAAAAATTATCTCAACAAAACATCAATATCAACAAATTAAAATCAACATAAAAACATGTTCTACACATGGGATCCACATAGCTCTACCTTAAGTTGAGTTCTCTGAGTTCACTATATGCCAAGTTGCGATGTTTCACAATTTAAAAAGTTCCTAAATTGTTATTAACTTTTGTCCATGATAAATTAATAAGGCACCATAATTCACATCCATCACAAGTTATAAGTAGGAAGAGTTTAATTTAAGTCGAAGTATTTTGCTAGCCCATGTAAAAACATGAAATCTCACAATAACATAATTCTTTATTCCTTTATAAAGTGATGGAGCTTAGGTATAGAGTTTATGTCTACGTATACAAATAATGTATGCAAAGAAAACCATTAAATGCCAACAACTTAAATTGAAAAGAATAAATAAATAATAATAAAGTAAGATAGTAAAACCATTAAATTTATTAAGGATTGGATAATACAAAATCAAGTATTAGTTTGACTCTTAAAGTCTCCAGTGGAATCGTTAAATTGTCATAACATATAAGTTTGAAAACTCGATTATTAGACACTAATTAGGAGTCGCTATCAATTTTTTTTATTTAAGTGTGATTGGTCACCTAATTGAATTTATTCACTTTAAAAAGATTTTAGACTTAACTTAATTTCTTTAAAAGAGTATACTCTAGTATACAAAATCAGGCTAAGTTTGAAAGTACAATTACATTAATCTTCCTACAACATTTTTTCAAATGATAGTATTAATTGATTTTGTGTTACCCAAAACTTTAAAAAAAATCTTCTTAAATAATTTAATATTAAAAATTATTCTTAAAATTACTTTAATAATTTGATAACAATTTAATAATATTTTTGTAGCTTAAGAGTATTAAATGAGACAACCGTCACTCTTTGAAGATGCTTCGTTGTCAAATTCATTAAAATTTTTAAAAAAATTATTTTAAAAAATGAATAAAATTTTTCAATAGTTTGATAAAATTTTATTTTGAGATTTAAATCTTTCAATTATTTGGTATGATTAAATATCTACAAAATATATTTATTTTTTAAAAAGATCATTAAACTTTCTAATAGTTTGTTAAGATTTAATTTTAAAATTTAAAATTTTCAATAATTAATAGGATTAACTTTTCAAAAGTTTATTTTTAAAACCTAATAAGAATCCTCCAATAATTTCAAAAATTTAATTTCAAAAATTATTTTTAACTTATAAGATCTTAATTTAAACAAATAAATAAATAATATCAAAATTGCCCTTCGACATTAATAGCTTGGCAGCTCGATCAGCGGCTCAACTCTGCAGCGAACGGCTCACGTGGCTCTTGGAACGGCTCAGCTTGAAGATGGCTTTCGATCTCGGTCGGGTCGGAGGTTCGTCAATAAGCATGAGGATCCTAATCTCTTTTACTCCAGTCGAACGACGCCGTATCAATAATACTATAAATGCTTTCTTTCAAGCATTTCCTTTTCTTTTTCAGTTTCTTCTCTCTTTAAAATTTTTTGTCCGCCTCTCTCATTAAAAACCGATGAACACCGACCGTTTCTTCAAGCTTTTCCAGATTTCGATCGCCTCTGGCAGCTGCTCACCACCGGTGTCGCCACTCACCGGTGATCAAAAACTCCAAAAATTTCAAAATAAGTCCTTTCAGACTCTTCTTTTTGTTTTCCGCCTTAGGTTTTTCAAAATCTTAACCGAATTCCCCAGATCTAATCTCTAAGCCAAAATTGCCAAAACTTGTTTTTACCTTCGCCGCCACCCAAATATCCTAAACTTCCCCTAAATCACCTCTAAGAGCTTCCTGCTCTTTTCCCAATAACCCAGAAACCAAAGATAACCGAAAGAACCCAGCGAAAGGCTAAAACCCCCCAAAAAATCCTCACTGGAAGAAACTTTTTATGGTACTTTACTTTTTTTTCCTTGTTGTTGACTATTACTGGGTTTATTGGGGATTTTGCTGGAATTTTTCTGATTCTTGTGTTTCTGTGTATGGTGATTTTTCCATGTGGCTATTTGAATGAATGTGCCGTGTGTTGTATTGAATTCCAGGCTAAGGTTTCTCTGTTGTACATTATTTTGAATGTGGCTTTTATGGTTGTGAAATTGGCATGCTAGTGAATGGAGAAAGATGAATTTCAATAGAGAAAAGGAAAAAGAAAAAGACTTTGTTACTTACAGAGTTTTATAAAACAGGATAAAGATCAGCATACACTCTCCGCTACTCCAACAATATTTTTAGAATTCATAATTATCAATTTCAGGTAAAATTTTATTATTAAATCTAATTTATTTTACAATCCATTGAGTAATTTTTTTATAATAATATGACATTCTAAAAAAATTATTATATTTAAAAAACTATTTGGCGGTTAGTGGTAATTAGAATGATGGTTGTACTGACTTCAGTAATTAAGTTTTGAAGTAATTATTACATCAAACCAATTATATATAGATTGAATCCAACTCATAAAGAAAAAAACTATAACTGACAACAGTGTAAAAAAGGAATTTTAATAAGAATAAGTAAAAAATTAAAATTAAAATTAGACTAAAAATGTATAATAAAAATCAGTAATAAGAAACGTTAAAAATATTTTTAATTCATGACTTATACTTATAGTGAAAAAAATTATTAAAAAATTTAAATTAAAATAAATATAAAAATACAGATATGATTTATTTTTTGACCTTTTTTAATAAATTTTCATAGTGTCGATATAAAAAATTACTAATTTTTATACTAGTTACATGTATAGTATTAATTTTTAAAAGTTGAGTATCGTCAATTATTTTATTATTTTCATATTGATTGTAATTTGAAAATAAAATAAAAAGTTATTGGTACTTAAATTGGAACCCCACATTTATTAAATATTATTTTAAAAAAGAATTATATAAATTAATTAAATTAAATTTCAATTTCATTACTACTTATGTTGTTTTTAATGAGTCTCTATGATCTTCGCATTAAACTCAACACCAATGATAATTTCGAGTCTTGATCTAACAGTTTATGTTCTTTTCTCGCGGGACAAATCGAAAGTTCTAGTTGAGTAAGAACTTGGTCTTTAACTAATGCTAATGATGAAGAGATTTATCCTCTGTTAAGGAAAAAAAAAAGAAAAATCCAAGAAACGAATGAAATGTAGATTGCAAAATCAGTGTGGTCTTTGTCTTTGCATGACGAGATCACGTAAAATTCACATTAAGTAGACAAATGACAAGCTGCCAAAATGGACATATTTTGATCTTATGCACAACAAAAACAGAAAATAGTTATATATATATATATATATAGCTTTAAAATTAGAAAACAAAACAAAAGCCGAGGAGATGAGCTGATTTTTACTAAGAACTTGTAACCGACCATAAACTGTAAACTTTCCCTCCATAGAGAAAACCTCCCCAACGACTGCCAAAGTTGACTGCCAGTTGGCCAATAACAACCAATCATAGAGACACGCTTTTTTTTTCTTTTTTTTTTTGCTTTTTTATTTAAGATTTCTGACAGGTCAAATTTCTTGGTTGAGGTTGCAGCAAAAGGTCGCTGTCTCGATAAAAACAATCCCCCAACTTTTATCTGCCTTTTAGATATTTCTTTTCTTTTATTTGTAGCAAATTTCAGTTTCGGTTACATTTCATGCCCACCCCTTTTTCTACTTTTAAGTATAAACGTGTCTTCCCTTGGTCAAAGTCCTTTCTAAAAGGCTTGAACCTGATCAATTGTTTAGCCAAAGAAAAAAAATGTTATTTTGATCTGGGTATTTCAGATTCTGATTCTTTAAGGAGTATCTGGATTTGGGTTTTGCAGATTTTGTTTCATCCTAATAATTTTGGAAATGGGTTTTTTTTATTGAGATAATTCTATTTATTTGAGGCTGTGGAGATTTTGGATATTGCAGATGTTTATTTGATGGGAATTTGGCCTTGAGGGGCTTTTGTCATACTCCATTTTTGAAATTGAGGGGCTTTTTAGGCCTTGAGAACAAACCTGTTTTCAAAAAGCTTGGCTTTGGTCATCAATGAGATTTTTAAACCTTGTGGGAAACTCCTTTGGATGTTCTGCATCTGGGGAACGCCTAGTTTCGGCGGCAAGAGATGGTGATCTTCAAGAAGCCAAGGCTTTATTGGAATACAATCCAAGGCTTGCAAGGTATTCAACTTTTGGAGTTCGCAATTCGCCTCTCCATTACTCTTCCGCTCAGGGGCACCATGAGGTATTCAATAGCTTAAATATAGGCCATCAAACATTTCTTGCAAAGAAGTCATTATGGTGATTGATTTTTTTTTTTTTTTGTATTTTTATATCAGATGGTTTCACTCTTGCTTGAGTCTGGAGTAGATATTAATCTCAGGAACTATCGGGGTCAGGTAATTCAATTTTCTTTTGTCTTACTGAAATTTGTGTTTTTTCTCATCCATTATTGGATTTTCTCTTTTAGTTTAGGTTTCATGGGATACTGTTGTTTGTTTGAAGTTTTCTTTTTCAACTGTGATGAACAGACTGCTTTGATGCAAGCTTGTCAATATGGCCACTGGGAGGTTGTTCAGACTCTGATTCTTTTTGGGGCCATTGTAAGACAGTTACTCGCTGTTTAGTTTCCTCGATTACAAGATATCTGAATAGTTTACAAACTCGAGTGGAATCGAATTATGATGAGTTAAGTTTGTGCTGAAATGGTTTTTAGATTCACAGAGCAGATTATCTTAATGGGGGTACTGCACTCCACTTGGCTGCCTTGAATGGTCATTCCCGTTGCATAAGGCTCCTTCTTGCGGATTATATTCCTAGCATCCCCAATTGTTGGAATATATTAAGGAAGAAATCAAAAAATAAAGAATCTACTTCGGAATTCGATGAGAGGTAAAATTTTATCAATCCTCTTTATTTTTTCTTATATCTACTTTTCTATTTTGATTCATTCATGTTCATCTTAATCGTCCAGTGCTCTCCATGAGGTCATCAATAGACCTGCCGATGGAGGCGTCACGGCTCTTCATATGGCAGCATTGAATGGCAATGTTGAAAGTGTTCAATTGCTCTTGGATTTGGGAGCTTCCGTTACAGAGGTCACTATGGAAGATGGGACGACAATTGATTTAATAGGTAATTCAGTTATGCTGTTTACCAATTTAATTAATGGTCCTTGCCTGTTTCACAGTCCAATGGTTTTGCAGCTAATTGTAGTTGAGAAATAATAGCAAAATCATTTTTAACTAGCAGTTTAATTCTGCATTGCGCTTTTTTCATGTTCATCAGAGTTCCTCTCTTCCGCCCTCCTTTTCTCCCCTGCTTCAGTTTTCTTTCTTCAATAATGATTGTACTTCAATTCCTTTTCTTGTTCGTCCTTTTCTATTTTATCTTTCCTGTTTTCTTAGCTGCCATGCCATGTCAAAAGTACAATATCTGGGTGGATTTCCTGTATATTAGTTGTTTGATACACTTCTGCCTATCTGCTAAGAAATTGTACGATAAATACCATCGGCTGTTTGTTCCACATCCCTAAATGGCTAAACTACCCTCTCGCACCCTATCCTTTTCTTCAAGTGTTTTGAGGCTTTGAAACTGCAAAATGACTATTCTGTTAATTTCTATGTCATTTTTATATTCATTAGTAAAGCCTGGTAAACAATGTGATCAAATTCTAGGGCCTTTTAGATGATCATATAGAACATTATGGTTTATAGGTACATAAGTATGAAAACTTCAAACGCCATCAGAATAGTAAATCTTGCCCCCTGCAATCCTAGTTTTCTCCTTTTTGTTTTCTTGATATTAACCTTATTTTGCACCTAAATAATATAATAGCATCATTATGTTTGTCACCTTGCAGGTGCAGGGAGCACTGCTCTTCACTATGCTGCTTGTGGTGGAAATGCAAGATGTTGTCAGGTATGTTCTTAGTCTCTGCAGCATCACAACTACATAAAAGAAGGGAAAAATGGAACAAGAAGAAGCTAAATCATGTAGCAATATTATTCATGCTGAAGATTGTTTTTTCATTTCCAATTTTTAATTTTGATGTATTGTGCTTCAGATTTTGATAGCCATGGGTGCCAGTGTTACTGCTACAAATGCAAATGGGTATGTTTCTGCAACTCTTATTATGTTTAAATATTTTGCTTCATTATTTTTACTTTTAGCAAAGGTATTTTCATTTTTAAAAAATTGCATAAATTGCGTTGTGAAGCTAGAACTTTGAATTGTAGCTACTGCTACAACACATAAGTAGCAAATAATATGTTTGCTTCTCAAAAGTAAAAAGCTAGAATAAAAATTATAGTAAAATGCTTCCTTGCTAGAAGTGGCTAGTATAAAGTGCAAAGCCTTTAAGCACAAGCAGTTATATATTGCCATCTCGCTTATAATTTTTGAGCATGAAGTGAAATCAACTACAATTTTGATGGGTTTTTAAAAGATAGACTGAAGGTTTTCACAGTTTAATTGTCTTCCTGCTCTCTCTCCCCTTCTTGCCCCTACTTAAGACATCCCTTTCATTTCGCCATCTTTCTAAATCTCTCTTTCTGACCTGCGTATGAGTTATACATATTTATGGGTTAAAAAGATATGACTAGAAAGAAGCAAGATCAAGACAAATGTCAGAAAAATGCTAATCAGAACTAAAAAAAATATTTACCCAAACCTAGTGAAAGTTGCCATGTGGTGGAGTTTTACTCCATGGTTTTGCAACTAAAGCAGCTATATTGAGGAAGGATACATTTTGATTAAGGAGGCAAAGGATCTATGTTTCTTCATTGGTGATTATGCTTGTTCCTCACATTTCATTGTTAAAATTCTCCTGATAGGTGTATATTTTATGTATGCAGTCACCATTTTTCATATTTTGGGGTAAAGCTATGAAGTCATTTAAAAAGGAAGGTGTGATGCCGTATTTAATCTGAACTATAAGATTTACTTCATAGCATCTTAGAAGTTCACCCTGTCATCTTGTGGCTACACCATATCACCTTTGGCATGGTAGAAATTTTTAATATATTTTGATGAAAATGGCAGTTCAATGGCAATAGTGGTTAATCAAAAGCACGAATCCTATTATAAAATTAGCCTTTGGAACATAAGAAGTGAGATGCCTGGATGTCACATAAACATTTGCTACTTCATGAAACTCATTGAGATAAACTTTTGTTTCGTATGCTATTACTTTTCTAAACCTTTTCTTGATGAATAATCAGATGTGACTTATTCTTGTTTTTTAATTATTACCTAAAGGTGGACATCCTTAATGGTTGCCCGTTCATGGCGTAAAAATTGGCTTGAGGAAATCCTTAGCACTCAGCCAGAAGGCCAGTCAGAAGTTCTTCCTTCACCATTTCTATCTCTTCCCCTTATGAGCATTGTTAAAATTGCTAGGTGAGTGAAATCTGCACTATGTGTCCCTACTTTACGTTATTGCATCAATTCTCTGAGCCATGGACTTTTGTATAACCTTGTAGATACTTGGTTTTTGCGTGTGATTTGTTGATCCATGAACTTTCTATCCTATTTGTAAAGACTGCAGTTTGTTAATTTTCTAGCTCAGTAGGTTGGAGTGCTTATTCTTAGAAACAGAGACCAAGGTACTTGCTATCACCAATCACTCAAATTACATTGCCGGCATTTTGTCTATGGTCTTGGCTTCCTTTATATCTGTTAGACAGGAGTTTTACTTCCATGGAAACTGTCAAGAGTTTTACACTGAACTGGCAGGAGTTTCTTCTGGATATTATGTTTAAGTGCTAATGACATGTTTCTTTGGGAGAGATAAAGGTAGAAAGAGTATATGTCTTCTAGAGAGGTGGAAGGGATGTACAGGATGATGCTAAAGTTATGGTACCGCAATAAAAGTTGGGGAAAGAAACTCAAGCAGATGCACTAAGAATCTATAGTTTAAATTGTACTAGCTCAGGAAAGTGCATCAACGTTCTTGGATTGTGGTAACTGGTAACAACTAACGCATTTCTGGAGAATACCTTCTCTCATTAGTGGGGTCAGCCAATGACAAGTTGGTTTTTTAGATTATATTCTATAGGGTACATGCAGTAGCTAAATCCGCATGACATTGTCTAGAAGACTTTATGCTTCTGCTCTGAAGTTTTTAAGTCATTGACTATCAACCAGCTGTGAAATTATTTTCTAAGCTGTAGTCAATTTCCATTGCCTCTTACTTAAACTGAATCAACTTCTTCCAAGAAACTTTAGAACAAAATGCTGCTAAATGTCTATTTTTACCTCATGTACTTGAAGTGTTTCCTTCACTTAATTTATTTACTCCTTGCCTGTTCCCTTGTTTCCCTTTCAACTCTCAAGCCATTTAGAGTCCAACATGATCAACAAACAGACAAGATTAGTAGAAAGGTATTAGCATTTGTCTTCCCAAAGTTAGCTGACAAATAATTTTTTGCTTCACCGTGATTGGCGAGTTTTGTTTTTGCTTTAATGTATAGTAACTTACAAAAGAAAAAGAAAAGGAACAAAAGAGAAGATTGGCAAGTTTCATTTCGCTGTGTTGTCTGGTATACTTCTATTAAGTATCATGCAATATCGAATTATTGTTTCATTTAGAAGAGTGGAAGGTTTGAGTTTAAGAATTTGTATTACAATTAAGGGGACTCAAAAGTTATACATATACATAAATACAAATCTATAATATGCTTTTATTTTACACGTGAGAAAGGGTGAATAGCAACTAAAACTTGCAAGTGTCTTTTTTTTGTTTTATCCTCAAAGTACCATTTAATTTTTTAATCAGTAAAGAAACTTGATAGATTTAGGTTGTTGTATTCTTTAGATTTTGCATGAGTTGGATTTAGATTTGCATGAACTTCCAAATTAAAATTAAATCATTGGCTTTTCACTTTTTCTTGTCTTATTTTGTAGTAATACATTTCCTTTCAGTTTAAATAACTTTGCAATTGATCACATGGTGGCATGTCATTAAAATATTTCTTTTCGATGGTGCCTCACTCACATGGTGACATGGCATTTTTAAGTCCATCTCGCAAATTTATTTTCAGAGAGCCCACATATGGCACCGTTTGTTTATTTAGAAGCCACATTATCATTTTTTTTCTAAAAAGCCACATAATCACTCCTAACTTATGTTGTTGGTCAAATGAGCACATTGAACACAAAGATGGTTCGTGTATCAAGTTGAATAAATAAACAAACTGTGTTGAGGTAAAAAATTAAACATCAGGTCCTAGTTCAACGGCCATTTCTTTAGTTATCCCTTCTTATATATGTTGCTTTGTTTTAATAAATTGTCTGAGTAGTACTCCGCTGCACAAAATTATGCTTTATGTTCACATTAAGCGACCCGTTTTTGCTGTGACTAGCTGTTTAAATCAAATATAGAGTGAAGATGATCTAGGCTGTTGAATAGTGATCCCTTTCTAGAAATAGAACAGGAAATTTTGGGGAGCTGATGCACAAAATCATTGAAATAAATAACTTAAGATCATCAGCCTTGTCCTTTTCGAACTTTTGTTGTAACAATTGCTTATACATTCATAGAAAGATAAGTGCAGGAAAATTGATAAATGTATGGACATGCATTCAGAAGTATATGCAGGCAATGAGCATGTATTTATGAATACGATGGCTAGTGGATATCACCATCAAGTTTTCATCTGAAATCCCTTTTTAAATTTAAGATGAACTAAACCTGTTCTCCCTTCTTTGTCTTATGAAGAGAATGTGGATGGAGGACTGGTGATTCCTTATCCTCATGCCAATATCCATGTGCTGTGTGTCTGGAGAGGAAGTGCACAGTAGCTGCAGAAGGTAACTTTAATTTATCTTTAAATGTAACCAATCTTGCTAGAATATTCTTATCATTGTTTAAGTGGCTAGGATCAATGTAATCTACAGGATATATATGCATTGATATAGGTATCATTTGTAAGGAGTATGTTGTGGTATCTGTGATTATTTTTGTATAGCTGTATCAAGAATATTTTTCTATTTATTTCTCCCAGGGAGATTCAGCAATGAAACCTCTAACTAAAGTTCTAATATTAAAATGACATTTTATTTCACATATATTATTCATTAATTTCTTTTAGAGATAAACACACGCACAAACACGCATGGAACCTTTTTTCCGCATGCAAGAATAGAGACATAAGATAGACTAATTCTTGTTTGTAGTGAGGTTGAGATGAAATGAGTGACGATTTTCACAGTGTGTAGGCTCTAATGTTGCATTTGTAATTGTATGAATTTAATTAAGTCTTAGCCACGTAGATATAGTGCTATGGTCTTACTTATGTTTTAAACAAGTAGCAATTTGCTAGGGTAATGTTACTAACACATATACAGTGGGAGGAAGAGAGCTGGAAAAAACATAGACATATATATGCTAAAAGGAAATTATGTGTTGTTTAGATTTATGATTTTCTTTTGTGAAACATTCTGCACCACTTATTTTGAATTTGTCACATCTAGCATGAATCTAGTCATTTTTGGGCCATGTACAAATTGGCTTACAAGTGCTAATAACACTAGGACAATTCCATTTTAATTTGTCATACGGATTTTGATCCATATATGTATACTTTATGAAATTCAAAATCCATTTCTTCATTATATGCATACTGAATTTTCATGATACAGCGGGAATTTATGTATATATGGGACCAAATATAACTGAAATCAGGATTCACAAAATAAATTGTCCATGGTGCAGGTTGTGATCACGAGTTCTGTACACAATGTGCCTTGTACCTCTGTTCTACAAATAATACCTCAAATGTTGTTCATGGTCCAACTGGCTCTATTGCATGTCCTCTTTGCCGGCATGGGATAGTATCATTTGCCAAGCTCCCAGGAACAAAAGCAAAAGTTAAGGCAGTAGCAAGAACAAGTTTGTCCCTATCTTTCTGCACGTGTTCTAGTGAGATACCAGAGTCAACTTCAATGACAGCCCCTCTTTGCAAACCTGCGGTCTATTGCGCTCGAAATTCTACCATGGGATCTTCTTTCCGCAGCATAAGCTGCCAGAGGTTTCCATCAATGAGAATCCACTCTAGCCTTTGCATGGGAGCTCCAGATACTAGTCCCTCTTTAGTTCCCTGCCCTGCTGACCGGAATTTGCGAAATCACTTGGTTAGGTGCTCAAGATGGAGCTTACGACGATCAGCTTACGAGGGCCGAAGATCATGGTTTTCAGCACTTAATCAATGTGTTACTACAGACAGTGGTTGCTGATAATTTTGTTTTCTTTTTTTTTCTTTTTTTGTCCAGCCATTCATTTTCTATCACATATCTGATATCATGGATTTTTCTTCATTTAATTGTGTCCATATTTTTTTTATTGAAATATCTTGTTGATAATGATTCCTGGTTGTGTAAAAGCCAAAAGACGTCTTTTACCAATTATTATTATAAAATAAATTAGGAATTATAAGAAATATTAAAGTAGAGTGACTTTGGATTTTTTGTTTAGTTCACATTGAAATTGTATCTTCCTCTAATTAATTATATGGTCAAGTTAATTATGGTGATTGATTTCATAAAAGAAGTTGTGATAGTTGATTCAATTGTGTCGATTAGACATTAAATGTAATAAACTTGACAATAATTTGTCAATTATTGAATCAATTATCATAATTTAACAATTAATTGGCTTAATAGAAAAATAATTAATATATAACTCAAAGCTAAAAAAATAAAAAATCCTTTTAAATCTATCATTTTATTTAGATATATTTTTATATTCTTATTATACTCAAATAAATTTTTAATTTTTATTTAAACAAGCTTTTAACTTTTAATTTATATCTAAATCGGCCATTAATATAAAATCAGTCTTTTTTTTTTCGAAAAAATCAACGTTTCATTTGAAATAAAAATTTATTTAACAAAATTAAAAGATAAGGATTCATTTGAATACAATAAGAGTTTGTTTAAGAAAAGTAAAATAGTTTTGTTTTTTTAGTATTTTAACCATAACTTTTTTGTTAAAGGATAAGGATTCATTTGAATACAATAAGAATTTATTTAAGAAAAATAAAATAGTTTAATTTTTTTAGTATTTTAACCATAACTTAACAATATGGGACTTTAAATTTGAGAAAATGTACAAATAAAAAAAGTTAATTACACTTTTGATAATTTAATTTTTAAAAAATATACAAATTGGTATTCAAGAAATAAAATGTACAATTTGCAATTGAACTTTTAAATTATGTATCATATTAACCTAAATTTTAATCCTATTAACCATATCAACTTATATACATGGATTTTAATAAATATTATCAAGCTATATATTCACCAAACATATTATTAATGTTTTTTTACAATATAAATTAAAAATATATATTTTTTAATTTACTTAAATCATAAAAAATATTTGCGACGAGTCAATTATTTTTTATTACTCGACATTCACATGAAAGTTTATACAAAATATTTAATATTTTTTATTTAATAAATAACATGCAAATAATAAATTATATTCGGTAGATACTAAACTTGTTAAGAATATTAGAATTTGGATAACAATTACACATTACTAAAAAGTTCATAATGTAAAATTATATATTATATTTTTTAGATATCAATTTATATATTTTTTCAAAATTCAGATAAAAATGTAATTAAATCAAATAAAAAAAATCACAAAACTTAATTGAACCAAATAAAAGTTCAATGGTATAAATATATAAATTTTAAATGGCTTAAATACAAAATTTAAGAAATTGCAATGTTTTTTTTATATAAAAAAGGCCCAAGAGTTGAATCATGTTGTATACAATTTTGTTTATAAAATTATTTTCTTCCATGTAGTTACCTTCTCGGCTTTCAAAACATTTCTGACTGGTTTTTAGCTGAAAGCATATTCCAGTCTGCTGCTGCCATTCTTTATATTTTTGGGGTACTACCAACCCGTTGAAAAGAATATTAAAAAAAAAAAAAAAAAAACAGAAAAAAATGGTCAAATTTTAATTTAGGTAAAGGCATATTCCCTCCCTGCAGAAGATATCAGAACTTGAACCTGGCAGAAATGCCGAAACAGTCATATTTGTTGTCATTTTGGATCGCTTATTTATTTGTTTTCTTTATAAGGAAAAGCAGGATATTAACAAATTTTTTATAAAAAATATATATATTAAATATTTACCGCTATAATAAATATAATAATATTATTAAATTTAACGATTAATTTTTTAAAATATATGTACACATATATATATATATATACACACATATAAAAGTATACAAAAGCCTCGATTATTCATGTACTTTTGTCAATAATTTTTATTTTATTTTATTTTAGTTATTTATTTCAATCACATTATTAATAAATTCATTGTATGAATAATAAAATAGGAAATCATAAATGGATTATTGGGATTTTTTTGTAAATTCTTAATTTTTCTCTAAATCTCTACTCTTATAAAATTAAAGAAAATGTTACGCGTATAAATTTATTAAAATTTATAATCTTTAAGCATCAGCTTTAATATTATATTACCTGATTCAAAGGTCAATCCGTAATTATTAAGATTTAAATAAGGGAAGAGTAAATTCCAAAAATAAATTTATTGCATGATCCATGTGACAATTGGCAAAAAAAAAAAACAAAAATAAAAATAATACTTACATTTATTAAAAATTTGACATAATTTTTTTATATTTAAAAATATCAAAATTTGAACTATGATTATTAAAATTAAAAATTTAACATTATACTAATGAATAATACAATTATATATTGACAAAATTCAATATAATAGTATATAGAAAATAAAATAAAATGCTATTGTTTCTTAAACTATCTGTTGTTTTTCATATACATCATAACAATAATTACAATAAAAGCTTTGATTGGTCCCTCAAAGTGTTGAATCCCAACA
Organism: Durio zibethinus; assembly: GCF_002303985.1. Next base: position 2,809,150 of record NW_019167860.1, on the reverse strand, counting down.
CATTTGAGTTTCTTGTTGTATAAATATCATCGACAATTTGATCATTCATTCAATTTGCATATGATAAGAAAATAAGTTCACATTTAAGTATAATAGTTAGATTTTTTATTGATTTAAATATTTAAAATAATCCGTCATCTAACTTTATAAGATTTAATCTTTTTAATTTGTTCACTTATTTCAATCGTCCCATTAAAATATTTATACAATACTAATCTTTCCGTTTCAAAATATTATTTTTTAAAAATTTTTACAAAATTTAAAATATAAAAAAAAAGGAAAAATGAGAAAATTAATTTTTATTGTATTCGATATGAAAGATTAAAAATAAAAGAAAAAATAAAATAAAATAAAATTATAATTATAATTACTAACTGAAATTGAATGATTTTTTTTTTCACATTAGAAAGGACTGAATTAAAAAAAATTATAAATCCATTATTTTCTTCTCTTATAAAAAATTTCCTTTTCCCTTGTATCTAAGCTTGATTTAGTAGCAAATAAGCTATTAAGACACTAATGAACGGTTGGTTTAAGTTATAAGAAAAGTATATTTCTCTTTTAGTTATTTGAGTTTAAATAGCTGAAAAATAATTAAAAAGTAATTTTTTATAAATTTATTAGATCTAACGCATATAAACCAACTTAAACCAATAAAAAATATATATTAAACAAAACTCAAGAAGCCTTACTGTTAAATAAAGAAGGTAAGCCACTAAGGCCGCTTTGAATTCAACCGAATCTCCACTAGAGGTTCAATTGTAATGAACATTCACACCAAATATATATTTCAGTCGTTTGAATGCAAATGCTGAGTGCGTTTACTGGCCATTTCTTGTCCAGTGGCAAATCTACCTTCACTTTTTTTTTTTCACCCTTTTTTTTATTATTTTTATTAGTTTGATTTTAATCTCTTTTATTTTGATTTTTTACTTTTTTTTATCTTGATCTTTTTATTTCCTTTTTATTTTGATTTTTGTCCTTTTTACTTTTTATTTTGATTTTTTACTTTCGTTTTTATTTTTTACTTACAAATTGCAAAATAATTTCATTAATTTCATATAATAAAAATATTATTTGATATAATATTATTTTTATTATTATTATTTATTAAAAATTTATTATTTGATCTAAAAATAATTTCATAAATTTTATTTATTTATTATTTTTATAAATATTAAATAATTTAAATTTTTTATTACATAAGTTTATAATTTAATGTATTTAATTATTATTTTTTCTATGTACGATAACTTTTTAATCTCATCAGTAGTTTTGTATTTAAATATATATTTTATTATTAATTTTAATCTCACTATTATAATAATTAATATCACTAAATTAATCTTATCTGTTAGTCCAAATGAACTCTGAGACAAATTTTTTTTTATTCTTTATTTAATTAAAGGTGTTTTGCCTATTCTCTACACCTACAACTTGTATTGTGAATGGCGATGCTCATGGAGCCCAAGGGGCATGGCCTCCAAAAATTTTGAAATATATATTATTTTTTTAATAGCTTTAAAAACTTTTATTAAAAAATAATTAATCCCTTCAACCCTAAATTTAATTTATTTATATATTTTTTAATTTTTATATTTATATTAAATATATAATAATAATAATAGTTATTTGTGTCTAAATTTTATAATTTTCAACTTGAACTTACTTATTATAAATGATTTTCAATTAGAATGAATAAGTTTGTTATCACTATATTTTTATAAATGTGTAAATTTGAGTTTAAGATATATATATATATATATATATATATATAATAACTCAAATTGAATTGATAAATATTCAATTGTAATTTTTTTCAACGAAAAATTATTTCTTATTATATCTTGCATGTTGATTTTACTTGAAAATTGTTACATACAAAAATAATTACCATTATTAATTTAAGTACCTTTTAATTTTTTATAATGTAAAAATACCATATAAAAAAAATTAAAAGCTTTCAATTATCGTATCTAAACATCTATTTTTATTTAAAAATATAGATTCTTATGATTTTTTTACTTTAATACTTAAAATATTAAATATGATTAGGTAATGTGTTAATAATGTAAAAAATGTAATGATTTTATTTTTATAAGCAATGTTGCTAGTGATTTTTAAATAGAAATTGTAGGACTAATTATTTAATATATTCATTTTATTACATATATTTATATATTAACATAATTATAATTATAATTTTTGTTATTATATGTCATATTTTTTCAAAATTAAACATCAAGATTTGTCTATACCGTTTATTATCATTATTCTTTTTATTTTAATATATATATATATATATATATATTTGAAGTTAGTGATCATTTTTTACTTGTTGTACATGTGAAATGCTATGTGTCAATTTAATAAAATTTGGATGCTTAAAAACTCTAATCCCTAAAATTAGAGACTTAAATTTTAATTTAGAACAATATAAATAAATTGATCAAATAGTTTTTGCAAAAATTGAAATCTATAATTTCATGTGTTCCAAATAAAAACCCAAATCAATTAAAGAGTTAAACCCACAAAACAAATTTTGAAGAGAAAATAAAATCTTAAAAAATAACAAATTCAATCAAAACTAAAAACCCATATCAGATTCAACAAGAAATTAAAACCCAAAAACAAATTCAACAACAAACTAAAATACCCAAATCAACAACAAATTTGAAGAAAAAATAGAAACCAAAAAACAAAAATCACCAAAAAAAAAAAAGAAGAAAAAATCGGCTTAATTCGAATCAAAATTAAATCTGTTAAAAAAATAAAACCTCATAACAAACATTAATATTGGAATTTGTGATTTTAAATTTACTAATATAATAAAAAGTAACAAAAAACCATAAAAAAGAAGAATGAGTGATTGTCGACAAGTGAATGGTTAGCAACGACAGTGAGGAAAGGAGGCAACAAGTAAGATCAATGATGGAGGAACTAATAATCATGAGAAAAAAAAAAAGAGAAAAAAAAGGTAAAAATTTTCAGGGTCAAGAGAAGAGAAGAGTAGAAGTCAGCAATTTATAAAACGAGTAAAAGAGAGGCAGCAAAGAAGGTGATGACCACCCCAAAAAAAGCTATAACAAAATTTGAAGGGAAGAAGAAAACTTTCTCAGAGATTGGGAAGGAAATAAATAAAACAAAAAGATTTTTTTTTTTTTAATTTTAAGATCTTATATTTTTATTTTTTTCCTTAATAATGAAAAATAAGTGCCACTTGTACTGTCATTTGAATAAAAAATGACATATCACTAATAGAGTTTATATTTAATGGCGCGTGTATTTTACTCCGTTAAAAAGGTCCTTATTTGAATCAATATGAAAATATTTAATTTTTATTTGGATCAAATTAAACATTACATTCTTAATTGAAAATTGATCAAAACTTTAGATCATAAACTAATCATTTAGCATTAATAGTATCTGTAATCTTTAAATTTTGAATCAAATTTTATTTTGATATTTAATTTTTAAAAAATTTTAATTGGATCTTTGATTATTTAAAATTATTTTATTTTGATTATTTCATATATGAAAATATTTAAATTGATAGTAAATACCAACTGATGTTATGTGATTATGTTAACTAGTATCTCATGTGATAAAAGAGGGATCAAAATATAATTTTTTTCAAAATATAAGAATCATAAATGAAACTATCTCAAAATTTTATATATTTTATAAAATATTAAATTTAAAATTATATTTTTATTTTTTTATACTATAATTTATTAGTTAGATTTTTTGTTTTTAATAGAAAATATATTTTCAAAAATTAAAATTAAGTTAAAATTTTCAATTCCCTTTTTAAAAAATTAAATATCATTTTAAGAGCAAAAAAAGTTTTATTTCTATTAAAAAATTATTTTACTTATAAATCATAATAAAAAATATTTTCTATCCAAAATATAATTTTTTAAAACTATTTAATATCTTTTATTTTTTATTTTTAAATATATATTATAAAAAAGAAAAATATATTGTCAAATATATTTTTGTTTTTCATATATATTTTTATTTTATATAAATGTAAATTTTTAACAAAAATAGATTCAAATTAGATTGTTGTTGGTAAAAATAAAATTTTGAATAAATCAATAAATCTGTTTTTTAAAATGATATGAAATATTTACTTAATTTTTTAAAATGATATGAAATTTTAAAAAATTATTTTGAAAATTTTAACTTAATTTTTATGTTTTAAAAATCTATTTTATATTAAATATTATTTTATTAATAAATCATATTATAATAAAAAAATATAAATTATTTTTAAAAATCAATTTGCTCTTTAATTACTTTTCCATTTTCCTTTTTTTTTTATAAAGCATATTTTATAAAATATATATGAAAAAAGAAAAATAAAAGATATTTAACATTTTCAAAAAAATTTATATAAAAATAATATTTTTATTATGATTTATGAGTAAAAAAATATTTTGAATAGAATATATTTTTTGTTTTTAAAATGATAATGAATTGAAAAAAAAGATTTTGAAAAATTTTATTGAATTTAAAATTTTGAAAATTTATTTTCCATTAAAAAATGTAACTAATAAATTATATTATAACAAAATATAAAAATATGATTTCTAAATTTAATATTTTATAAATATATATATATATAATTTTAAGATAATTTTATCATTGATCTTTAAATTTAAAAAAAAAATTATATTTTGATCCTTCCTCTCTTCCTCTATCACATGAATAGAGCACATCTCGTAGTGTCTATATTTATTGTCAACTTAAATGATTTCATCGATGAAAAGATCAAAATATAACAATTTGAACAATTGTGATCAAATTAAAGCATTTTTAAAATTAAAAATCAAAATTTAAAAAATTACGAGTGCTTTTAATGTTTTTTATTAAATATCATCAAAATAGATCAATCCTACCGTCATTTACATGAAGACATACAATCTTATGATCAATCCCTTCGGTTAAAACTATAGTATATAGTTTTTTCAAACGTCTACCATATTCTTTTTTCTTCAAAAAGAAAGGACATCAATTAATCCTATGAGCTATAGTAAATATTCACCATGTGATTGCTGGCTGCATTGTAATCTCTTTTTATACATAGTAATATTTTTTTTGTTACTCAGTTCATATTTTATTTCCACATGAACAAAGAACATAGGTCATACCCTAAGAGCAATTGGCAATTATGAGGAATTTGGATTTAACAACCACTTTCAATAGCTTAGTAAGTGGCAGTTGCAATGGCTTATTAATTTCAACAGCTTAATCCCACATTATTCTAATTATTATTTTTTCAATACTTGTAGCTTCGGATGGCTATCCACAAGTTTGAGATTAGACTGTCAGGTTTCTCTCATCTCCTTGCTCCTCCAGCCCCCTTGTTTTCCACAGCGGAAAAAACTTAATATCCTATAATTTATTAACAGCAGCTAGCAGCTAGTAACTTTAAATCCAAGTACTATTCACTCAAAAGTGAAGGAACAAAAAGAAAAACATTCCGAGTAGCAGCAGAGGTTGCAGCTATAAAGAACCAGAATTATACCCCCATCTTGCGAGCCATTTCCAGCTCAAAGTTATGTTGTGACTCACCTGACCCTCAATATATATTCAAGTACTATTCACTCAAAAGAGAAGGAACAAAAAGAAAAACATTCCGAGTAGCAGCAGAGGTTGCAGCTATAAAGAACCAGAATTATACCCCCATCTTGCGAGCCATTTCCAGCTCAAAGTTATGTTGTGACTCACCTGACCATCAATATATATTCTACTTCAAGAGCTTGCTTCACCATTTTTTTTTTCTTTTTATGAAAGAGCTTAATTGATTTGGTAAGAAACTCAATGAATGATCATCACTTAAACAAGGAAACCTTGTATATTTTGATAATCCATTTAGGCTATTACAAATCTCATATTTAAGTGAGCATCCTTTTTGCACAACAAGCCGTGAAATTAAAAAAATGAAACACTTCTTATATGAACAAAAGAGGAGCCAACATTGATTTATAAGCCAGAAAGCAAAGTGATCATGAAACAAAAGACCAAGCACAAACTTGGTCAACAAATGGCCAAATGGAAACTGAGAACTCTTAAAAGTACAGCCAGGAACTATAAAAAAAATATAACAAAATTACATACATAAAACACTACAAAGAGTAGTTGATTTTTATTTCATAGTAAAGCTCAGGAGGAATAGACAGAGAAGGAGAAGATGGGAGGATTGATCAAGATAAAAATAATAAAGTAAAATCTAAATAAAAAGAAAAATACTTAAAATTTTTATGCAAGAACTAAAAAGTCTTGCAAGGTCAAGAAAAATAAATTTAAAATATAAAAAAATAAAAAAAAAAAGCTCAGCAAGGATAGCACCCTTAAAATCATGACGTCTGCTTCATTTTCCGCTTGTGATGAAAGCGAAGATACTCACATCGTTTCTGGCACATCTCAAGGAGGCATAAACGAATGTCTGGCTCCATTGAGAGTAACCTCTTGACCATCAAAGAGCACGAACATGAGAAAGAAAAGACAGAGAGGGAGTTAGGATTTGAGAATATCATGCAATTTTATGACATTAGGTTATGCAGTGAAGTGATATAAATAGGCAAGAAGAGATGCTTGTTGTAGAGATAGATGGAGTTTATATAGTGAAAAAAGAGAGGAAATAAATGATATCCAGAAAGTACTGACATTCCAAAAATATGTTTACTTTCCTGCAAAGAGTCAAAAGAAAGCTTTGTGGACCCAAAGACCATGAATAAAATAATTACTTTTTTCATCAGTTTTTTTTTTTTTTTTTTGGTGTAAAGCAAGAAAAAAATTTATGTTCTTCTTTTCTATTGATTTCCCTTCTTTCTCTACTCCCCACATGAGAAGTCTACCATTATCAACAACAGTTAAAACGGTGATTGATTTGAGAGAAGGGAGTGAAACAAGTACAGGGAATAGCAGTGCAAGCAACGTGACTTAACCAACACTAGTAGCATCCGTCTCTGCCTTTCTCATCTGTTTTCACATCTTTTACCTTCTCAGTTACGTTATTTTGGAAGAATAAGGAGCCTGGGAACTCGGATTTTCAAGGCTTTCTTTGGATACAGAAAAATATAATAAGAAAAAAAAAAGGGGAGATTGACCTGTTACCTGTATGGTGTTGCATTGCAATCAATACGTAAAAAAGAAGAATGGTAACATGCAGTCTTGCTCTGTAATTTTTATTGCAGTTACCTCTCCTATACAAGTCTCCAAACCCCACCCTAATGCCAAATTTGGTTTTGAACAACCTGTCCACATTGCCATGTAGCTTCCAATAATTTCTACTATAATTTTTATTAAAAATTTTAAAATATAATAATGTAATATGAAATAAAAATAATATAAAAATAATAAGATGATATAATTTAAATTTTTAATTAAAAATTATATACAAATTTAATAAAAATAAAAAATATATTTCATATTTTATGTATTATAAAATTATAATACATAATTTTATATAAATATAATACGAATATATAAATTATTAGTAACTTATAAAGCATTAAGAATTTAGGAATCTAATTTTCACCATCAATTTCAATTAAAAACCTTTATTAATTACTAATGTTTTGGCCTCGGAGCTTTCCTTCATGTATATAACATTTCTTTGCATTTACCATATGCATCATGATCAAAGAGTGGCAGAGTACACGGAGTACTTAAAATGAATTCATGTAGAAATTGTTAGTAATTAAAGAACTCTGGAGTCAAAATAACCTTGAATGCTAATGAAGCTTCAAATTTCAGCCAACAGGTAGCCATTATCTCGAGATTTCATCCATCGTATGAAAACAAACAAATCTGAACCAAAAAAAAAAAAAATCTAACTAGTGTAGATATTTAATTTTGACTACTAATATTTATCTCTTTAAATTTTACTAAAATTATTTTATAAAAATCACATTATCATATACATAATAAAGTTGTTTCATTGAAGGCAATTCAACAAACAATCCATCGAACAGTTCATTCAGGTAATAGTTCTTCACAAACTAATTATTTGAAAAACAACTCCCTCGTGAAACAACATATTCACATAATAGTTGTTCATGGAACAACTATTCATGAAACAATTTATTTATAAAACAATTATTCACAAAATAACTTTTTTAATGAATAACACCAACATCTTTATCAAAAGCTCTTTTATATAAAGTTATTTTACTAAAAGTTATTTCACAGAAAATGTTTCACCTAATGTTATTCATCGAAAAAAAGAAATGAAAATAACATTGGAATATGACAAAGTTTTTGGGTTAATTACATTACTAGGATGTTGGAGTTTGTTTTTGTGGATTAGATATGGAGATAATTAATATGTCTTATCTTAACCTTTATTTGAAGTATGCTTGTTTTTTCTTTCCTTAAGAATAAATAGTTGACTTTTATATTCACTATATTTATCATCAAAAGCTAATTAAACTCCCATCAGACAATAGATAATACATCTATAACTATCAATTCCACCATTATTTCTATTCAATTCTCCCTTCCCAAATCTATTTTTTAATCTTCATCTTTTCTTTGGTCAACCTTGCTTCATCATTTACCACCATTTGCCGCTACACTCATTACTTTGATTGAGAATCTACAAGTGAACATAATAGAACAAGTAATATAGAGTAAGTAAAGTATCATTTTAATGAAAATTGTAAGTAGAATGAATCAAGTACTGAAATTATTTCACTTTGTCTTATATTTGAAGAATTCAGAACAAGGATGAATTGTTATACAAACTAATAAAAAGCAAAACTTAAATAATTCAATTAAATTTCAAAACATGCAAAAATAATAAATTAAGATAAAATTATATCTAAACTAATGCAAATAGCAGGTAACTTATAAATTAAGATACAACCAACTTAAATTAATCTAAACAAAACTTAGATTATGTAAGAACCTAAAATTAAACCCTAAGTATGCAAGTTTACTTAAATTAAATGCAAGCAATAATGTATAATAAAAACCTAATCATGTAAAAGTAAACTAAAAATATAATCATGTAAAAACATTCTAACAGCAACCTAAAAATAAAATTTTACATGCTCTTAATTGAATTAAAACCAAAACTAATCTAAACAACCTAAGCAGCATGCAAATTAAACAAATTAACTTAATTAAAACCTTAACCAACTTCAATTAAACCTAAGAACATGTAGTCTAACCAAATTAATCTTAACTAACTTAGATAACAATAAATTAAATCAATACCAAAGCATTAACGTGAAAATTGAACTAAAATTGATTAATTAAAACATGCAAACATCAAATTAAAGAGAAACAACAATAAATAACACAAACTTCAATTGATTTGAATTGAAAAAAGTAAAAACAAAAACTTAAACTTAAACTTGAAAACTGAAAAGAAACTTGAACAATCTTAAATTGCAGTAAATAAAAGCTTAAGAATAATAAAAACGTAAAAGAAAATAAGAAGAAAGCTATTAAACTAAAGATTGGTTTGTCACCCTAACTATGATTTTTTCTAATACCTAAGCCAGCTATTTATAGAGCAATAATAAAAAGAATCCTAAAGTTAGAAGAATAGGTAGATGGTGGCTATGGTTTTTTTAAGAGAAAATAATGCTTTGTAATTATTTTTAAATGACAACCTTCTTGAATAAGAACTCTCACTTAGACTTTAAGCTTTACCAATTCTTAGACCTTTCTTGAATTTGGCTCAAATCTTAAAATCAATTGGACTCATATCAGTTTCTTAGCTCTTGGATTTATACTTTTAGTTGAAGAGTTCTTAAAGAAGAGATAAGTAAAATTCTGAGTTATGTTCTCTTCATGTGTTGAGCTTTTTTTATAGTGCTCTTCTATGTTCATGCAAATCCTACCTTTGGTAGGCATACCCATTCAAAATAGGATTCTCTAGTCAAAGTAAGAAAACCTTATTGAAATATAAAAACCAAAGGCTAATCACATGCATGCACGCCTATATAAAATACCATGGATTTGCATTTAGCTTAAAATTACACATCTATCCCTAATCATAGCCAACTTCTTGCATAGTTTTTGCATGAAAATTCTAAAATTTTTAATAAGATTCATCAATTTTAACTCCAATAGGTTTGGTAAAGCAAATTTTGCAAAAATTCATCAATCCAACTTTAATATTTCCAATAATCAACAAGAACATATTAATAATAGTCCAAGATTACTCCAAATGTACTAAGAATCATCCAAGATTGATCAATAAACTTCAAGATTCTTCAAGATTCACCAAGATTTAATATTTGATTTCCTACAAAATAACAAATTAAGCATATTAGAAGTAAAAAAAAAAAGCTTATTTTACTAAAATAGAGTAGAAGTAACTCATTTAAGTACTAAAAATAACTTTATTTTGTAGAGTTATCATACTTTAGGGTCTACTTTAATATTTCTCTTAGCCTTCTGTTGACATATTTCGTTCTTCTTATTTACAATGCTTCCTCATCTTAACAAAAAACTTTTTACATTTTGACGACTCCACTTGGGATGAACAATATATGGTATAGGGTAAAACTTCACGAAAGACGTGATATGAGCAACTCTTCTTGATATAAAAACTCCTAATGCCATAATGATACTCAATAGTGGAGCAATAATATAGTTAGAACATTTATTCTTTCATATTAGAAGTTTAATCAATTATAAATATTATCTATTACAAATATTTAATCTTTATCTTTTACTAATTTCAACTATCCAAGCATTTCTTTACTATTATTATTAGTGCATACAAGTATTATTCCAACAAATATCTATTCTAATGCGTACTCCTTTGTCAAATATTGTAAGAGTGATGAAAATGTTTACCTTTCTATAACTTTTAAAAAAAAGTCATTACCTTAAATTATGTTGAGAATTTTTTTTAATTGTTCATGAGATTAGTCTTCAAAATCAAATTGAGATGCAAATTTGATAAATCAATATGGCCGTTGTGTTGAATCCACTTTCATTGGCCGCAATTTAACAATTCATACTTTGAATCAAATTAATCTCTAATATACTAAGTTGAGAAAAAATTATCTCCTAAATACATAGTGGAGTTTGATCTCTTTTTTTTAGGTTAAAAATTCACCTCCCTAATATGAAATTGAGAATCACTCCTTGGCCGCAGCTTTATTGCTCATTTTTAGCTACTAATTTATTGTTGATACTTGCTATTAAATGAAACTCCTTAGTGCCAAATTGAAAATCATCTCTAAATTAAAAATTGTTCTTTGGTCATAATTATATCTCTTATTCTTTAGCTACAACTTTATTGTTTGTACTTGCTATCAAGTGAGCTCCTTGGTACCAAGTTGTGAATTATCTCTTGTTTATAAATTGAGAATACAGTCATTGGCTATAGCTTTATCGCTTATCTCTTGGCCACAATTTCCTAAACGCTAGGATAAAAATAATTTCTCGTGATACTTTTGCTGCAACTTCACTAGTCTTCTTTGGATTGAACATCTCTTTTGTATTGGGTTGAAAAGTTATCTCCCTAATACCAAGTCGAGAGTTCTCCTTGACCATGCACATAATTATATTAGTATTACTATTATACACTTTTACTACATTATAGGAAAAAAAGTATTAGAATTACAATGAAATACTAATATTTTTAACTCTTTGAACATCAAAGTTGAAGAATCCCATGAGTTTTACATCATATGCATATTATTGTATTACATATTTTTATATGTTAAGAATTTCACCTTGCTTGAAGACAATGTACATATGAAATGCTTAAAACTCTTTAGAACATGATGGAATAAGAATGTATAGTTTATTCATATGATGATACAAATTTGAAGTTATAGTTAATATCTGAACTTGAAAAGTTTCCACTAAAAAAAAAATTTCTTAAAGGAAGCGAAACATCTTAATTCTTACAATTTCATTTAGTTTACATACAAGTTCTAATAAAAAGCCTTGTGGCTTTGCATTATTGTCATCATTACCACATATAAAATATTTTCAAAAGAAAATTAATCTTTGTAGTCTTGCATCACTTTTGTTTATAAGTTCTTCCTAACAAAAAAAATTTGATGTTGTGATTTTTTTTTGTCACTCTTTTTTGAAAAGAGATAATTTTGTGCTACTCTTATATACAAGTTCTTCTTGAGATGAAATTGATTGCTATAGTATTTTTTACTACTGCATTACCCTCTATACAAGTACTTTGAAAAAAAAAGGTTGATAATTGGAATGATTTTTTTATACCCCTCTAAGAAATGCTTTGCTAATAATTATGCTTTACTATAAGATGTATTAAGCACCTCATGTGTCACTCTAAAAGTTCTTCTCATAAGAAAATTTTCATGAATCATCCTAATTATGTTTTTTTTGGGCACCATTTTAAGAAGCATTTCTCGCTTTTCAAATATATATATATATTTTGTATTCTTGTGCTATCTTAACAAATAATCCTCATGAATTTCTTTAAAGATGTTTCTTATTATTCAAATGATGATTCTTGAAAATTTTATTTGTATTTTTAGGAGATGCTTTTCATACACTTCTCATCGCCTATCAATTTTTAAGAGTACTTTTTATGCATTTTTCTATGAAATACTTTCTACATCTAAATAATGATTCTTAAAAATGTATGTCTTATGTTGTTTCTAAAGGTATTTCCCTTCGTAATTTTTGTGAAATACATCTCTTGCATCCGTGCAAAGAATGTTTTCTATATTTCAAGAAGTGATTGCCAAGAAATACTGATTTATTTATGTGTAATACAAAGAAATTTTTACCTATTAAGTAGTTTTTCCCATCATTCAACAAAAAAAAAAAAATTACAATCTACTAACCTGTTGTTTCAAATACAACCTATTAACAGTTCACAAGTGTAGCTATTTTTTAAGGAGGATATGCTCAACGTACATGGCATTCCTGCGCGCAAAGAATGCCCCGTACACGAGTTGTCTATTCCAACTAGGGTTGGCATCGGGTCGGGTTCGGGGCGGGTTTTGCTCGCCCCGAACCCGACCGACTTTATCATCAATAAACCCGACCCCCGACCCGACCCGAATTTTTTTTAATTTTTTCAGACCCGACCCCGATATTATATAATCCGTACCCGATCCGACCCGACCCGAAATTAATAAAAATATTATTTTTTAAATATAAATATTTAAAAATATTATTATATAAATATATATAAATAAATAATTAAAAATTTAATTAAAAAATAATTTTTTAAATAATATCGGGTCGGGTATGCCTAAAACCCGACCCTGATTATTCCCTAACATTACCCGACCCGACCCGAAACCTGAAATTCAAAAAAAAAAACCCGACCTCATAGGGTCGGGTCGGGTCGAAACCGGCCGGGTCGGGTTGAATTCTCATCCCTAATTCCAACAAATTTCATTACACAAACATGTTTTTAAATTCCAATAATCACATGAATGTGATTATAGTTTTGTGTAAAGCTATGCCCCCTGTTGACAATAAGCATATATAATTTGTTTTAAATGATTTGACACACAACTAGATAGGTGCGACTTGAGAGAGAACTTTCACATTTTCCTTATTTAAACTTTGTAGTCTATTTAACAACAATATTCATTTCTTTTCTTATTAATTTTATTATCAAACTTTCTTAGACCATCTTTGACCATTTGACCATGATATATATTAAAAATCATTAAAATTAATAATAATTCTTTGAAATTAACTGAATAAGAAATAGGAAAATCTTCTTTATTTTTGCTTTCAATCTTGCGCACAAGTATGGGTGTAATCGAGCCGAGTCGAGCCGAATAGTGAAAGCTCGAGCTCGAGCTCAAGCTCGACTCACAACTCGGAGCTCGATACTCTGCTCGAGCTCGATCGAGTTTTATTTTTCAAGCTCGAGCTCGATTCGTGATCGAATTCGAGCTACTCGAGCTCGCTCGATTAAGCTCAATTAATATATAAAAATAAGCTCGATTCGTATACTCGACAAGAGTTCGATTATTCATGCTCGAACTCGAACTTGAACTCGGACTCGAAATATTTTATTAATTAAAATAATAAAAATATATTAAAATATAAAAACTCGATTAGGCTCGCGAGCTACTCGAGTCGGATATAAGAATACTCGAATTTGGCTCGATCGATAAGTCGAGCTACTCGAACTCGAGCTAGACTCGATAATAATCGAACCGAATTCGAGTTTTCTTCGAATCGAACCCGAATAGCTTGCGAATACTAATGTATCATTTACACCCCTACGCACAAGGCAAGCTTTACATGCAAAGATAACATTTGTACGTAGAATTTGATTATCCACAAGATAGGCCTTTGTGCCAAAGCATTTTTTAATTTTAATTTTTTGTAATATTTATTTATTTTGCTTATGCTACTTAGAACATGCATTACTTTAAGGAAATGCATTTTATACCTTTTTTATTGACCATTGAAATTTATTTATTTTATGTATGAAATACTTCTTAATTTTTATCAAAGAAATTCCTTGTAGAGAGCAAAATATCCATGCATAGAAGCATGCTTGTGCACAATTCTTATTCTTATATTTTTTAGGAAACTATTTTCATTACTTGTTTCTTTTGATAATTTTTTTTTTAATTTTAGAAAAACATTCCCATTAATTGTTCTCTTATCTTTTTTAAAGAAACATTCTTATTACTTATTCTTCTATTTTTTAGAAACATTCTTGTTACTTGTTCTTTTATTTTTTAGAAAAACATTTACATTGCTTATTCTCTTATATTTTAGGGAAATATTAGCATTACTTATTTTCCTATTTTTTAGGGGAAACATTTCCATTAATTATTCTCCTATTTTTAGATAAATATATCCATTACTTGTTGCTCTATTTTTTAAGGAAACACTTATATTACTTGTTCTTTTATTTTTAGGAAAGCAATCTATTATTTGTTATCCTATTTTTAAGGAACAATATCATTATTTTTTTTCTTATTTTTTAGAGAAACACTCTCATTGCTTGTTCTTCTATTTTTAAGGAAACATTCTAATTATTTATTCTCTATTTTTTGGGAAATGCTTCCAATACTTGTTCTATTTGATAAATCTTTTATTTTTTAGAGAAATACTAACATTATGGCTTACACTTTCATGCATTACCTATCTTACAAGTAATTCTTTGATATATAACATTAAAATTTGCTTATTTTATGCATGGATATTTTTGTTTATTTTTTTCAAAGAAATTTCATGTGGGGCAATGAACCCACCCATGTATAGAAAATATAAAAAAAATATTTTTTATTAAACTTACATTATTCATCTATTAATTATGAGAATTAATATATCTTATATATCTTATTTTTATATATTTTACTTTTAGTCTTTCATTATACTAGTGCACAAGAACTTCTTATATTAAGAATTCTCATGCAAGGTAAAAATGTAGATACTTGATTTTGGCTATGACTATTTATCTCTTTAGGTTTTTTTAAGGTTGCGTTTGGTTCACGAAATCTTAGATTTCGGGAGAGAAAGTGATCTTTGGGGAACTGTCGATTCTTGGAAACGAGTGATTTTTCCTACCATGAAAATGTTAGATTCTTGTGTTTAGTTCATGAAATCTTAGATTACGCAATAAAAGCTTTTTACCATAGTGTTTTTTATTACATGTGAATAATACGTGACAAACATTTCAACTCCCAATTATGTTATTAAAAATAACATGTGACAACCATTAAACAACAAAAATAAAGAAGGTTTTTATTTTTTCATTATGTTAAAAATAAAGTCGTATATTATGAACAAAAAATAAAGAATATAATAAAAAACACATGGCCTTTTGGTTATTATAAACACTATCTTTGATGAATAAAAAAAAAATTAACAAGCATGACGTTCTTATTATATAAACGCTATAATAAATAACAAACACAATGTTTCTATCATTATAAATGCAATATTTGATAAAGAAACAAGTACGGCATTTTGGTTTAGAAACAAGCATAACATTTTTAGTTTTATAAATGTATTCTTTGAACAAACACTAAATTTCTAGGATTACAAATATAGTGTTTGACAAATAAACAACCGTGACATTTTGGTTTAATAAACTCTGTCTTTAAACAAACACGATGTTTCTACCATTGTAAATGTAATGTTTAACAAATAATAAAAATGTTGCATTTAACTAGCACGACGTGTAATGATAATAAATATAACAAGAAGACATCTGATGTAAACAAATAATATAAAAAAATCGTATAAAACAGAGAGTGGACTAACCTTATAATGATAAAGATAAGTTATAATGAACTAAATAACAATGAAATCACAAAGCTGAAAGGTGATGTTATGTGAAACAGAAAGGCTACAATCTAGAGTTTGACTAGAGCTCTATGATATTGTCTGAAAAGGAAATGTGGTTGATGTCATGTTCAATTGTTAGTTTATTTTTTTTCTATTATCAATGATGTTTTAAAACTAAAAAACATGATCATTGCCAGTTATTACATTTTTAGGTGATTAAGTGCTACGATTTATCAATGGCTACATTTTCATAACAAGAAACATAGTTATTGATACAAAGATATAAACCACATAGTTAAAAACTATGTGGTTTATTTAATACTATGTTTTTTGTATAAGAAACATAGTTAAAAACTTCATAAATATTCTACTATATTGATAAAACCAACAATAACTATGTTTTTATATAAAAACGTTATTTTTATCTATTACTATGTTTGCATATTAAGAAACGTTGATATTAAAAATATCAAATTTATTTTATTATTATTTTAAAAGATCAACTACGTTTGATATATTAAAAACAAAAGTGCTTCTGAAACTAAAAAACGTGATCATTGTCAGTTATTACGTTTTTAGGTGATCAATTACTACGGTTTATCAATAACTACATTTTCATAACAAGAAACATAGTTATTGATGTAGAGAAAAACTTTATTTTTATCAAATACTGTATTTTTGACATAAAAACGTACTTAAAATATCATAAATATTCTATCATAAATATTTTTATCTATTACTATATTACCATACTAAAAAAATATTGTTGATATTAAAAATATCAAATTTATTTTGTGATTATTTTAAACAATCAACTATGTTTCATATGTAAAAAATGTAGTGTTTTGAAAATAAAAAAAATTCAAAATCTTAAATTTGAAAAAATCTACTATGTTTTTTTCTTTTAAAAACGTTGATAATTAATCTACTACGTGTCTAATCATTGCTAGATGTCTAATCATATGGCTAAAAATGTAGCTTTTCGTGTTCGAAGATGTTTCGATCTATCTTGCAATTATATAGATTTTTAAGGGTAAAATAGACCTTAATAAATTATTGAGGTTAAAAGTGAGATAAAATTTATTTTCCTTTAGGAATCTTAAATTATCTTAGGAAGATGTGATTTTCTAATTCTAAGATGTCACCTCCATTTGGGACACTGTTGGGAATCTTATAATACCTTAGGAATCAAATTTTGTGAATTAAACTAAGGAATCAAATTATAAAAACTAAGATTTCAGTCAATAATATAACTTTTCTTAAACCACACGCCTTAAAAAGTCATTTTACAAGAACCACAGTATCATATACATAACAAAGGTAATTTAGAACAAATAATAAGATTATTTCACTGAAGGATGTTCACGAAATAACTATTTATAAAATAGCTCTTTATGGAATAACTATTCAAAAAATCACTCATTTATAAAACAATATTTTTACGGAACAGTTGTTCATGGAATAATTATTTAAGAAATAACTGTTCATGGAACAATTTCTCAAGAAAAAACACCAACACCTTTACTAAAAACTCTTTCATTGAAAGTTGCTTCACTAAAAGTTATTCTATAAAAGATGCTTTATTTAATGTTATTTTACCGAAAAGAAGTAAAAATAATCCCAAAATATGATAGGGTTTTTGGTTAACTTCACTATTAGAATATTTTAGAGAGTTTGGCTAGGTGGATTAGATATGGAGATAGTTAAGAGGTCTCCTCTTAAATTTTCTCAAAGTATGAGTGCTTTTTTTTTTCTTTTAAAATAAACAGTGAACTTTTATGTTTACTATTCCTATTACCAAAAACTAATTAAATTCTTATTAAATAATGCATTAACATATTTTGTAACTATCAATTCCATCATTATTTCAGTTTAATACTCAAAATATGTAACTTATATTCTTAGAACTTATAAATAAGAGTTTCCACAACTCATTGAGAGATTTTTTGGATACCTTGGCAAATTCATTCAATTTTCTTTCAAATTCTCTCTACAATTCTCTTTTCTCAAATCCCTAATTCAGCCTTATCTCCTCTTTGTTCAATCTTACTTCACTATCTATCATCACTTGCTACTTAATTCAATATTTCAAAGTGTGTTCCAATTTTCTTATTAGGTTTTATTTTGATGAATGGTGAGATTACCTTTGATGAGATTAAAAATAACAATAACAGTGAGATGAGTTACTCTAATTGTGAGATTAAAATCAGTGGTGTGATATTTGTTTGGATTCAAACGTAATAATGATGATGAGATGAAATATACAAAAAAAAAAATGACTATTAATGGTACTAAAATAAAGTTTGTACGTAATGAAATTTTTAGTATATTTCAAATTTATGAAATTATAAAAATATTTTTATATTAAATAATAGTTTCATTAGAAAATAAGTTAATTATTAATTAATTTATTAGATAATTAATTAATTAGATAATTATAATATTATATTTTTCTATATTAAATTAATAAAGTTATATAAACAAATTTAAATAAAAAAAGAAATAAAAAACTAAAAGTTAAGTGACAAGGACATAAATGTTACTATACGGTAATTCCAAGGATTAAAAAAAAATGCGAAAGCATGGGTATCTTTGAAAATAATGAGTGTCATGGGATCAAAACTTTTCACTGAACCCATAAGGCTTCAGTCTATTTGATCTTCAATGCGTTTAAAGTGCATCAATTGTATTGGTCTTTTGTTTGCTAAATGGCAAATCGCAACAGGAGTAGATAAAAAAGCACTCCAATTACATTGTACCGACACTCCAACCAAATTCAAATGCACCTTTAATTGTCTCTCAACACATTTCGTTCTACTGAGAAGACAATTTTCGCAAAAACAAGGAAAAAAAAACCTTTTGCAACTAGTAAGAGTTGATGTTTGTCAATGGGCAGGCAGTGTTTTGAGGTTCTCAAAGGTGAGGATACGAGTTTTGGAATGACTTACCAACACACAAAAACCAATATTAGATAGACTGGCAAAGAAGATCTTTTGGTTCTTTTATTTTTGGGTGATAAAATACATAAAACAGCTTTGCGAGCTGGTCACAGGCAGATCAATGATAATACACTAGTTTCTTTCTTCTGTATTTTCATTGCCAGCCTCAGGTCATTTGCCTTAGAATAGGAACTAGGGTTTATTGGCAAGTCTTTGCTTCAAATTTTGAAGCATGGCAATAGGAAGGAGCAATTATTCCAGGGTGGCAGACTATACTGTAAGAGGGAAACTTTAGGCTCCACGCTCCTACTAAACCAGGTGCCCTGCAATTCTCAAATCAGATGACGATGGAATTTGATCTGTCATCAGTCCCCGGAAGGGTCCAAGAGACTACAGAGTGGTAAACACTGGGGAAAAAGTGGAGAGTGGGTGATCAGGGTGGGGATCTCTCCCTGCCATAGCTATAACACTTTGTAATCATCACAACTTTTACGATGTGACAAGACATGGTCAAGTCATCAGTCTCCATCTCTCTCTCTCTCTCTCAAACATCTTTGGTTTTGGCTTTGTTGTTTCTCTCTCTTTTCATCTAACAAAATCGCCTACGTAAGAAAGCAAAGATTGAAAGCATAATCTAGTAGCTGCAACAGGAACAGTACTATCACCCCATAAAAGTGCTAGGTACAGCTTCTGGGGCCTGGGGGTACCCCCCCCCCCTCTTCCTCCCACATGTGTGAGCCTTAGCTTATTCCATCTTACAAATTAAAGCTATCTGATCTTTCCCTGTCTCCCTTTCCATCTCAATTTCAAGATTTGCATCGTTGTAATTAGGGGTAATAATGCACCATCTGTTGTTTTGGTCCCTGTACTGGCTGCAGTATACCACTTTAATTGTTTTCTTCAGTGAAAGGGTAGGTGGGAGGATTAACTCCCCATATTTATTGCCCATTTGCCCTCCATTTTTGCTTGGACTATTTATAAGATTAGAGGCATTTGGACAGAAAGTGCAGCTGCATTGCCTTGTAGTATTTGTCAATTGACACCATATAACTTAATAAGTAATCATGACAAAAACTTTAATTGATATTCATTATTGAATATGTTTAAGAAAATTGGACAAACTGATCAAAGTATAGAAGAGTGAATTAGCTGCAAGGCTAAAACTGGAAAGAAAGAAGAGGTCAAGCAAAGGTGGCTTTTAGAGAGGAAGCAGGGAATAACATTATTTATTAGAGAGCAAGATGCATTAATTAATACTTGTTAGTCTAGACTCGACCCTCCCTCCCTCTTTAGGCCTGCGAGCTCACCCTTTATTTTTCGAATAGATTTGGAGTTTGGATACGCAATCTATACGCTTTGGGCAGGGTTTTGAACACCTTTATGTACAGTAGTGCTTGGCTCTGCTCAGAGTGGCCTGACCCAAGCTGAGAAATGGGCCACCAAGTCAAGCCATGGTGGAGTGTTTCAGTAATGAAGCCATATGCCCATATAGGATCCGCAGGCTACAACGACGGTCCAGTCTTGTAGGTTTAAGAGTTTGACTCCTTTATTTACAGACAGTTGTAAAAGTCATGATCTTCCCTCAGGCTTAGCCCAAACCTGAGGATATTCGTACCCCAAAAAATCCAGATGACTTGGAAAGGCTGGAACCGACCATGCAAGGGACAATGATTGTGAAACAAAGTGGATGATTTCAATTCTATCAACAATTCAAAAAAAAGAAGCCTTACCATAATCCATAAAACATAAAAGTTAAATTCCTATTTCTAGTATGTCCCACGAAATTTAACAAAGGATAATCCCACCAAAAAACGAAAAATCCGAAGATGGCACTCCTCTCATTTCCTCAGCCTTCTTTTTCTTATCGTTGTTCTTCCATTTCATTCTCTTCCTGGCACCAATCCTCCGTGGTCGTCACCACCGCTCACCCGTTCCGTTTCCTAGCAGTCGCAGCCGCCACCACAACTCACCGTCAGCAACAGTCCACTCCTATTGACAAGTCTTCGCTCATCGTTGCTGAAACAGCGTCGGAAGACCAGCTTTGGGCAGCTGCTTGTCTCCGTGTTCGTTCCTTTTATAACTTCCAAGACTCCTCCTATGGCATCCAAGTGAGATTTCCATTTTTTTTTTTCAAAATAAGAGAAAAAGAAAGAAGTTTTGGGTGTTTTTGTTTTTCACTGGGGAGGCATAAAATATGGTCAACGCAAGAATGTTAATTGTTTGATTAAAAATTTGGTAGTAATTTGTTTTAGGGCATTTTAGAAGTTATTGAAGCATTCAAGGATTGTAGATTTTGATGCTTGTAAGAACTGAAAAGGGAGTTTCTTGTTATATCGTTCATAGCAGAAAGATAGAGTTCTTTTTTTTTTTGGTCATTGCCATTGTCATATTTGTGATTAACTGAGTTCCTCCGGAATTGAAACTGCCGAATGCCTCCTACTGCAGCTTTTTTTTTTTTAATTTATCAAAAATAAAAGACAAAGAAACAAAGAAGAAAAATGTCTCCTGAAGGATTTCAATTTTTCTGTCTCCTTTCCTCCTGAATATGATACTAATGGTATTTTGTCATTTTCAAGTATTAGGATCATAAAAGGTACCTGGCGGAACGCGAATTCGAAGCACTAAAGGAAAGAATTGCTGGGAAGAGGGAGGGCTTTAAAAGAGTCTCTTGCATAAATGCTACGCTTCCATTGTCACAGTTGTCAAGCTCTGCAGATGATTTATGTGCTGCATGTAAGGTTTGTTTTGCATTCTTTTATTTTTGCTTACAGTGCTTCGACTTTCAAATTTCGTGTTGGCATATTAGTGCATTTATACTGATTTCTTTAGGGCTTGCGACAAGATGCTAGGTGTCATAGATTTCTCTCAGGAGAATCTCTGTTATAATGATGTTGAGAAAAATCTGAGGCATGACATGCCTTGAAACTCAATATGGGGTGTCTTTTTTGTCATTAGTGGACAGCCACTAGCAAAGAGCAATGCTTCAAGTTTTAGATTTGTGTCTTTGGAATCAAATCAAATTGAGCTAGAGGCATTATTCCGAAAAGTATGATTTATCAGAAGAAAAAGAAATCTAGCAATGTGGAGAAACTACAAGAACAGTGCAGAAAGGGATATTTCTCATTTGAACTCAAGTTCAAATGGTATCTCTGCCAATATGAAAGGGTTATGAGGGAAAAAGAATTGAAAAGGATTAGCTCTCTTTATGACTGGCACAAATGTTTTAAATAAAAACAGTTTAGGATAATCTCAAATCTTCTTTAAATAGTAACTTGAGTATAGTTTGGCTTATTTCTTCATTTTCGACATGCAGTAAAATCCATTGAGGGGAACTTTTACCTTGCATCATAAATTTTTTGGTTCAGTAAACTTGAGGGAAATGGTTGCTTTAACAGAGGAAATGGCAAGACTTGGATTTTTCAAACAACTTTGTATATGCTTAGATCCTCTTTTCTAGATGAGTCCAACCAGCTCTTAATCAATCTTGAGTTCCTTAGCTTCCTGCTCTGCCTGGGTGAGTTTGGACAATAAAAACCTTAGCAAGGATAACAAATGGCGTTTGTACCTGGATGCGTATCCATTTAGGTTCTTTCTGAAGAAGTATTTTTTCTTTACTGGTCCAGTTGTTTTCTCTGATTGTATTGATTCTGGTTTTACTATCATTTCCTTGTTAATGGTTTATGATTTGGCTTATAGATTTGAATTGTTGCTTAGTTGGTTATATCAACAAGAAGATGCTAATTTTTTATGATTTCCTCTAATTTAGATATTCATCAGCCACAATTATTCTAATAGGTGCATATGGTTCTCTATTTCACAACAAATCTCTGATTGCTTTTTTTTTTTTAAAAGAAAAAAAGAAAAAAAAAAACACTCATCCTTTTTTACCCTTGTTATGACTTTTAGGTTATGCATTTGTTTGTTTATTTATTTAGTTTCACATAATCCTAGATAGCTGAGAGATCCCAAGTTACTGTAGTAGTGATCTTGCTGACACTGGGCAGGTCTCTTCATGTATATTTATGTTCTAGTTAATTTCTCTTTTATAGGTTCTTTTGTGAGTAATTCAGTACTCTGATGGTTTATATTAGGAAACAAAGTCTCTGTGTTTCGAAATTATGATTTTGCAAAAAGGAGGGTGTTAGGCTTTTCAATGTTCTTTTATCAGTTATAATCTCCATTGTAAAGTAATGCCCAATTTTTTTAATATGATACGTGGCTGCAGAAGTTTTAGAGAAACTAATGTCTTCTTGATTGTTTGTTTGCGTACTCTTTACATTATTGTTTTTTCCTGATTTTTCTGTAGTTTGCTGACAATGGAGAGGATAGAGTAGTAGTTGGATCCCTTGATCTTAACCAATGTCTTTGGCTTCCAGAAGAAATAGCTGGAACAAAACCAGAGGTATTTCATCATTTACCAAGATCTTTTCCGATGTTATCTATGTGCTTATTTAGTTATCTATTTAGTTTTTTGGTGCTAAGGCTTCTTAATTATTCTTAAAACGGGAGCATACTTATTTATGATTTAGGTGAGGCTATGTATAATGTATCCAGATTGGCATGTTCCACAACAATTTGCAGTCACCTTATGACTTTTGTAGTGGATTGCATGATCTGATTTGTGTATTGTTTGTGTTTTGAGCCTGAGAAATAATTGATCCTATTGAAATGCTTAAGGGCTCAATGATAAAGATAAGAAATCTTTCCTAGAAATGAATTTCTTGTAGAATAAGATAGCTAACTAACTAAAATAATATGAAACTAGTACGAAAAATTTCTAGAAATATGTTGCTTCACTCTTTATTTTTCTTGTAGTATCCATATCTGACACATCTGGCAGACATGGGTATGGAGTTCGGACCCTCCAAATAAATAGAAAAACTTAAGAAAGGATTGAATGTATGCATGTTGGCACATTTTCTTTTTCGACTTTCTTCCGAGTTTGAGTAATATAGTCTAGAATTCTTATTGAATCCACTTAAAACTAAAGGGAAAAGAAAATTACCCACCATTATGGTCTATTAATTTACGTTCTAGATAACTTAGTTCACAATATTTTTATGTATATATATATATATATATTAAGAATAACATGGATGAACTTTATCATACTATAAGATTTGGTGTAGTTTCTATTCTCAAAAGGATTTATTTAGTAACATGATCTATATTTGGAGTCTGTTTTGACAG
The DNA here is from genome assembly GCF_002303985.1 of Durio zibethinus. Next base: position 2,784,779 of record NW_019167860.1, on the reverse strand, counting down.
GGGATTGAGGCTGATTTTGCAAGAGCATACTTGAGCAACGTATGTGTTGCAAGGGAACTGCACAGAAATGGCCTAGGTTATGAAATTGTCTCAAAGTCAAAGAGAGTTGCTGAAAAATGGGGTAACAGCATCTTTTGCGTTTTATCTGTTATGATCGTTTTGTCCCTGTCATAATCATCTTGCATTGATTGAACAATTGTCCTGGACAGTCTGATTGTTGCTAAAGAAAATGAAATTATGAATTTTTGCATCAAAGTGGAAGAGACTAAATGCATTACCAACTTGGGCTATTTGGTTCGGTCATTTAGAAATTTACCCTGTTAAAGCACCATATGGAAGTGCGTTGACTGTCGGTACGGTCCTGTCTTTTAGGGTCATGTTGTTTGACCTTTTGTTTTTCCACAAAAAAAAAAAAAAGGATTACATAACAATTTTTATGTCAAAGGCTATCTCTCAATGGTAATAGTATAATGGCACTATTACCAAGCCACTGGGTGGGGAGGCCTTGGAGACTTGTCAGGACTACAGCAGAATCCAACCTTCATCTTCATGTAAAGTTAAAATGAGCTAGTGAAGGTTAATCTCCTTGATTTTCAGTCACATTTTCCTTATTTAATTATGTTTATCCTAGTATACATGAATGCAATAGCTTTATCTGAGGAAATTGAAAGGAATTAATAATGATATAACTTTGATCTGTTTTGGTTCCTATGAATGTCTGACTGCAAGACTAAACCATTAGCATGCATTTTCTTCAAATAAGGGGATTCCTGCATTCTTGCTCTTTGGCATTCTATCCTGCATTGCTATTCAAATATAAGCATAGAGCACAAGGTTCTTCTATATTTTTTCTGCGAGGGCATCGCATCTTTCCAGACAAAATAACTAGCACTGATAGAACTCTGAACTTTTTCAGTTTGGACACCTTTCTAGTCTTGCAACTCTAGCCTACAGGTCAAGCATACTGAATTTTTTCAGGCACCAGTTTAAGTTAATCATGAATATATCGTTTGTTATATTGTTGTTGGAACTTGAAGTCATCAAATAAATGCCTCTGTTTCTTTAATTGCATTTGAGGCAAGCAAACCTTGCCCTAGGGGATGATGTGAACCCATAGTCAAAACCTCATCCATGTTGTCGTGTTGATTAGTATTGCTGCCAAATTTGTTGATACAAATTTGTTTTTGTATTATTTCAGGCATAACTGATCTATACGTCCATGTTACCGTTGACAATGAGCCTGCAAAGAATTTGTACATGAAAAGTGGTTTCATTCACGAAAACGATGAGCCTGCTTGGCAAGCTAGATTTCTAGATCGGCCACGAAGGATTCTATTATGGATTGGTCTTCCTTGCAGTAATGAGTTGTGAACTTGTAATATTACGGCATTAATTCCATTTTGCTTCTTGTACTTCATTATAAGTTTTGATTCCAATACATGTTTATATCATTGGAAAACTTGCCCATTTCAAAATGTAATATAAGCTTCCTGTGTATTACCAGGTAGAAAATTTTATGCATTCCATGAAAGGAAACAGAAAAATAAAATTGTAAAGCGCATATCCCATTCCTTAGACTTGGCTGTGTAGGTTAAAGTTTGCGCGCATCTTATTGTATATTGGGAAATTAAAAGAAAAAAAAAAAAACACAACGAAGCTCACTGCCTTTGTGATAAAATGTGCTGCTTTTGCTGAACTGTTGACCAAGCCACTAAGAAACGACTCAATAATGGTGATTCCCACAAATTGACCGTGATACAAAGTCACAGCCTTACTCCTGTAAGCATAAGAATAGCCAAACATTTCAGCGAAAAAGTTTCGTACGAATAATTTATTAATAGTTTCCACAATTTACAGATATAATTTCGATGTGTTTACATATCTCGACTGGCATAACAGATGAAAGACAAGTTTCCATCTTTGCAGATTATATTTCTTGTCGCAACATGCACACTATTGGATTACCATTGAGAAGCCATTTTTGAGTAGAAGCGTCAAACTTGGAAGTTGTTTAGGTTTCAGTCAGCTCCAATTGCTAAACGGGGTGCAGCGTGGCGAAAATAATCCACATCATGTTGCCACACGAGGGTCTAATGCAGTTGAGGCTCCAGCCAAATTGCACTGGAGCCCCTCCCAAGCAACAAACGGGCTCTAAGCTAATCTCGTTTGAGTTTGCCAGCAATGTTACTGCTAGCAGCCATGAAAGGAGAAGAGGAAAGAATAAGAAAGAAAATATTATTGATTTAAATTCATTTCTTTATGTCATGTTATTATTTTACTTTTAACTTATTCCACTCATTTTTTTTAATTTTTAAATTTAATAATTATCATCATGGATAGATTTAGGATTTTTTATTAGTGGGGATAAATATTTAAATTTAATTTATTAAATTTTTATTAAAATACAAATTAATATAAAAATTTTAAACTAAATTAACACGTATAACAAAAATTTTTTATGATGTAAACAATATTTGTAAAGCTAAAATTAATTATACGGTTTTTTAAAAATATAGCGTAAATACTATTATATCATAGATAAATCATCTTTTAATACATACACGTGTATACACATATATGCATATATATATATTAATTTAATAAAATTTTATTTATAAAATTCTTAAAGATATAATATGTGAAACAAATAAAAATCAATTTGTCAAATTTTATCATTTACTTTTAGTAAAAAATACATTTCATTTCTTATTCATTGTAATGTGGAGAACAATATATATCCATTTTCTCATATACAATGAAAACCTGACAAAAAAAAATGAAAATATAAATCTATATTAGTGAAAGATGGTATGTTAGTTAAATATGGTTTTTTTTTTTTTTTAATTCACACTTTATATGTTATTTGTATGAATATTTAGATTTTGTTTGGTAAGGTATAAAAAAATGAAAAGATGAAAAGTTGGAAGAAAAGAAAAGTGAAAAGATGGAAAAACATTTTTTTTATTAGTGTGCTTGGTTAGAAATTATGATTCAAATAGCGGTTTAATAGCGAAATAGCAATCATAAAATTGTGATAACGCCATCACTCGCCACTGCTATTGAAGGAAATGCGGTTGAAAAATTCATTCACAGTCAAAACGTTGCATAACGATCGTAGAATAATGGCATAATAGGAAATAACGATAATAACAGACTGTTATTACTGCTATTCTCATTTTTCTACTCATGGATCAACAATTAAAAAATAAACAAAATTTCAGCACTGTCAGAATAAAAGCAATAAGCTTGTAAAAGTAAAAGTAAAAACAAAAGCAAAAAATAAAACTCAAAATCTCAGGTCCTCAGTATCAAAATCAATTTAAAACTAGTTAGAAACAGATAAATTATTTATCACCCATTCAATCGGCACTTTGGCAGCAACCTTAGCTCAATTCGTAAATTATTCAAATTCAAATCAGCATCAAGTTCTCAATCAACATTCAAGATTAAAAAAGGTAAGAAGAGGAAGTTAAATTACTTTTCTTTTTGTAAAATTTTTGTAAAATGATATCTATCTTTGTGAGAGTTTGAAAGAGACAAATGAGGTATTCTATAGGTACTAGGTAAGTAATAGTGATAAAGGGATGTGAGAGAAAATAAGAGATGAAAAAAAAAGGGAGATAAGAAGAAGATTCTCGAGAGCCAAGCTCCAGAAGAAGCATGAAGAAGACAAACAGAAGAGAGTGCTTGAGTCTGTTATGATTAGACAAAATTGGGGGATATTAAGGCACATGGGTGGATGGGGGATTGGGTGGGGTGGGATGGAGTAGGGGTGGGGCTGTTGGTCGGAGGGATAATTAATTTTTAAAATTTTTTTAGATAAAATTTAATTAGAGGTTTTAAAAATTTATAATTAAAAAAATAATGGATTAATAATTTAATATAATATATATAGAGATTTTAAATGAAAAATTTTGATAAATTTTTTGTATAAGTTAGATGAAAAATAATTAAAATTAAATATTATATTTTAATTTTGTTTATATTAATTTATGATTTTATATTTGAAATTTAAATTTTTTTTGTTGTTTTGGTATTTATATTGTTGTCAATTTTTTTGATATTAGATTAATTCTTATTATTTTTGTATAATTATTGAAGATTCTATTTATTATATAATTATTGAAAGTAATTTTTGGTAAAAAAATTTATATCAATTAGTGTATAAAAAAGATTAAGTTACTTAATAAATTTAGTGTTTTATGATCTATTACTCTTATTAAGATTAAAAACTAAAAAATAAAAAATATAAGTTTGAAAATTATTAAAATATAAATGCTTGGTATTTAACATATTATGTTTTATTAATATTTGATTTGTCTAGAATTAATATTGAATATGAACTTAGCCAAGAAAAAATTTATGGATAAACCAAATATGAATGCTTTATTATAATCTAAATAAGATTGTAAATAATTTTTTTAGAAAATAAAAAATATAAAGTGTCATAAACTATTTTTAAAATAATTGAATACTTGTTTTTATAATTATAATTATTACATTTTATAATAAATTATGCGAAAAAAAAATCACGACCTCAATGATCGCAATAACAACATTGATCTTTGTTATATCTGAAAACGTGATAAACACGATGCGATTGAAAATCTGACTGCGATTATTATTTAAATCCTTGGTTAGAAAGATAGAAAATTGAAAAAAAATGATTTTCTTTCCATCAATTGCTTGATAGAGTTGAAAAATGAAAGGAAAGAAAGTAAAAATTACATGATTTTATCATTATAACATTTTGAAAATTAAGATAAAAAATTTTAAATATAATTGACAATTTTGTAAATATGTAATAAATGCTCACACCTATTGAATTTTTTCTTTTTTTTTTTCTCTGTAATTTGTAGTGATTTTTTTTTTTTGTTAATGAGTGTGGATAATGATAAAAATTTTTTTTATATTCTTTTCTCTTATTTTTCTTTCTTACCAAGCTCACATAAAATCCATTTCCCTTCTATTTTTTTAATCTATGCTTTTTTATCCTTTCATTTTGCAGTTTTGCCACTTTATTTGTTTTTCTACAAATGAGGGCAAAATTTTAAATTTCTAAAACTTGTGAGTGGTTTTTTTTTTTAAAAGTAAATCTAAAAACTTTTAGGATTTCAAGGCGGCACTTGGCCCTACTCCCTCATTGTATATTCGTCCCTGATTATTGTATCATTTTATTAAAAAATCATGTCGTCCATTTATCTATCAAGTGGTAAATTGGATGTACCATTGCATAACAAAAAAAAGTAAAGTTATAATCTCAACATATATACTAAAATAATAAGTTGAGTATTATTTTTTAGAATTAAACATACAACAATCATCAAGAAAGTTATATTAAATCAAGTAATATTGAGCTTAAAGATGTAAATGGAGAATAAAACTAAATTTCATTAATAATAATGAATGATTACATGATTTAAAAAACAAAAAAAAATATAAACATAAATAAATTCAAAAATTTTGCCTAAAGGGCTGGTCAGGACTCTCTCAGGCTGGGATTCAACAACAAGTACCTTAGGCTTCCCAATCTAAGCCTCAGGATTTCCAACAGCCTGCCCTTCCTTTTGGTCAGCTCCAACCACAGCAGAAACTTGATCATTTTCCATATCGTCCTTATCCTGTTGTAGCTACTCATCACCTTGGTACTCCTTCTCGGTAATATCTTGTTGGGTCTTCAAGTTGTTGATATCGATCACGGAAAGATTGAGGTCGGCATATATAAAGTTTACCTCTTCAACTCTAAGTAAAAAAAGACGAACACTTATTTCGAGCAAAGTTTGTATGCATATTGTAGAAGTTGTGGATTAAATGAAGTTCTCTACAATTCACTGCTTAGCTTCTTTGGAAGCTTGAAGTTCATTTTTCAGACATTATACTTCAGCTAAAGCAGCCGTCAGTTTGAGATTGAATTGCTGATGATGAAATTCAGCAGTGGCTTTTTGGATGGATATGTCTTCGAGTTGTTGGGACAAACTCTCAACCTTTTTTCTAAGTTTATTGTGTGTCTTTATTAGAGATCTTGCACTTTTGGGCGCTCTCCATAAGGGAGTTAATATCTTTCATATATTTTTTCAAATCTTGCTTGACTTTGTAGAGGTGACCATGAGCATTCTAAGCATGCACCAAGGTTTGACTCATATTCTGAGAGACAGACTGAGAGAGCCGATCATAATTTATAGGATAAAAAGCAAGCCGAACTTAGATTTTGTAAAATTTTCGAAGTTAAAAAAAAATCTGTAATTTATCCTTCTTGATGATTGTTGTACGTAGATAAGTTACATTTTAATAATATTATATTATGTAATATTGTATAAATTATATAATTTTTTTATCATTATAAATATTATTTATAATATATTTTATTTTTAATTTCATATATATAATATTTTATTTTAACTTTTATAATTTAAAATAATCGTGTATCATGATTCATATTATTAAGATGATTGTTATTATAAATGTTATTTATTATCATTATAATATATTATTGTATATCCATATGATTTGTATTATCTTTGCTTGATTAATGACCATATTATTGGATGTTACTTTTTATTAACAAGTAAGTGTTATTGTCTTTCTAAATTATTTTTTTAATGAAAATTATTTTTTAATCTTATTATAAAAAGTTACAAAGGACAATATCTATTACATAATATAAAAGTTATCCCCAATTAATTTTGCCATGGATAATTCAACAATGTATTAAAGAATGATTGGAGGGATAATTTTAGGATGATAGGTGATTTTGAAACTTGGGGACTCCCCTTTTTTGTCTTTGGTAAATTGATGGTACCTGAAATTCAACTGCAAAGATGGTTGTAGGGTGGTTGCTGATGGGTAAGGTGGAAAAAGTGCTAGGTTGGCTTGGCCTTGGTGAATACTGGTGCAGGGTAGGGGGGCACGACACCAAGCTTCAGTTTATGTCTATGTCCTCTTATTTTATTTTATTTTATTTGTTTTTCTTCTTATTTTTTTTTTTAGATTTTCAGATAAAATTTTAATTAATAAAATCAAATAATATGACCTCGATTGGACTTAGATCTTGGGCATTAACATTGAGCTTAATTAACAGATTAGATTAAATTAAATTCGATTTACACATTTAAATTTATTTAAGTTCAAATTCAATTGAGATATTCTATTATATATAAATTGAGATTCATTTTAAATAATTCAAATAAAATTAATTTTTATAACATAATTTTAAAGAAAATTCATAAATAAACGGGATTGAGAGATCAAATTTAATTCGTTGAATATTTTGAAGAATTTACGGATTTCGATGAAAATTTTCGGTGTAATTTAAATTCTTGGTCCATTATCCACGTGCTTCTCAGTTTTTCGACAACTTCATATCTTAACGAAGATCATGACAAAGTCTGAATTTTCATATGATATTCTGATGAGATTCCTCAATTTTTGGCGATAGGTTACAAACTCTGACGTTGATGCTTTTGTGTTCTTTGAATCTTAGAGATAAACGGGAGAAAGCTAATCTAGAGAAAGGGGAAAAGGAAAGTTTGAAAGAAAAAAATTGTGTTATTTATGCAAGGAAGAAATGACATCGTACTGAACTTGGAGGATCCTCATGTGAACCCACGGTGACTCGACCCATGATGCCATGACTCAAAAGCCCGGAGATCCTTCCTCAGTTTAGTTGCAAAGCAAGCTACTAGCCGTTTCCATGTCTTGAGCCAAGTATTTTTTCAATTGAGCCGAGTTGATAAAAAATTAAGGTTTTTTTTTTTAATTTTATTTATTTATTTAAAATTTGTTATTAACTTACAAATAATATTTTAAAAAATTTAGAAAATAAAAAACTTTTATCAATATATTGGTAAGTTTTGAATAAAAATGATTGTGGAAGTAAAAACCCTTACCAACATATTAGAGGGTTTTAAAGTTTTAAAAATAATTTTGCAAGGTTTTAAAATAAAAATAAAAGCAAAATTGAAAAGAATGAAGATCTCACCAATATATTTGAGAGTTTTATAATTTAAAAATGAAATTTGAAGAATAAATTGACTTTTAGAAATAAACTTACTAATATATTGAAAGGTTTATTATTTTGAAAGTCTAAAATAAAATTTTATCAACATATTAGAAAATCTTATTGATTTAAAAAAACAATGCTTTGAAAAAAAAAATTTTATAAATCCTATCAACATATTAAAAAAATTTTTTGAATGAAAATCTTATTAACATATTAGAGGATTTTCAAATAATCAAATGATGATGTACTTCATTTTTTTTGTCTCATAAAAAATTAATTTTGAATCTCTCAATTATAAAATTATTAGAACATTACATATAGGAATTTATATGTAAATTTTTAGATGAGGAATTCTTTTAAAATTTTATTGATATATTAGAGAATTTAGAAGATTTCCAATATTTTAAAATTCTCATAAGAATTTGATTTTTCATAAACAAGGTTTTTTAAAAAATATTAATGAATCTAATGAAGCCTCTTATCAACATATTAAAATAATATAAGAAAAATTTCTAATATCAATGTACTTTGATAAGATTTTTTAGAGATTTTAAATAATACAAAATCAATTAATATTATTTTTTGAATGAATATCATATATATGTTATAATTTTTTCTATATATAATTATATTCACGAATCTTACATAGTTTTATAAATTAAAATATATACTTTTAAAAAACTCAAATTAAACTTGAGATATTTTTTTAAAATAAAAAATAAATTAAATTAAATTATCAATTATATTTAAATAAAAAATTAACGACAATTCTTAAAATTGTGTTTGGCGGTCATGTATACCGGTTTATACACTATGATACTCTAAAAACGAGAAATTATATCCACACATTTTTAATTATTTATTAGTTTACTCTAAATGTAGGATATTTATTAATTTGTTATCCGTCACTTTCATAAAAAAATGAAAAATTATATCCACATTTTTTTATTATTTATTAGTTTACTGTAAATGTACGATTGCTTTTGCCTAAAAAGCCAGTCTTCTAAGAATTATCTTGCGAAAATTATTATTCTATATACTATTAAAAGACTTTACAATTAAATTAGATAATTGTTATGTGTTCATCTAATAATTTTCATAAATATATCCGTAACATAATTTTTTTATGAAAAGTATCCATTTATATTAATGTAAGTTTACATATTATTTTAATTTTTAAATTAAAATGATTAAATGTAAATATTATAAGTTTATTTTAATTCAAAAATAAAAAAAAAAACGTAATACTTGTGTGAATACTTTCTATTTTTTATATTATCATTTAAACATATTTTTGTACAAATATAAACAAAAATTTATTAACATTTAATAATCATTTAATAATCATTTATCTTTCTTAATTTTCCCTTGAAGTAAAATCAATCTCTCTCCTTCCTCCAAGGTTAACGAGTAAAAATGAAATATAGTAGGGAAAGGTAGGGATAGAGAGAGACAACAATTCAAATCAAAATTTTTCATGGCAGCTTTCAAGTAAGAAATTTTGTATTTGGAGGCTTATAATCTTCAAACGTCTCTCAGTTTGATGTCAAAAACAGTCTTCTTATCGACGGTCGTCCGTAATTGGCAATTGCTATTGCAAGGCGACGGAAAAAGTCTTCTTTTACTTTTTCACGATGGTAACATTTGGAATATTAAATAGATTATTTTATATTTAATAAAATTTTAATATTTTATAATTTTATATTCAGATTAAGTCATTTTATTTAATGTTAATTGATTTTGAGTTAAATACTTAATATCTTATCAAAGTAAAAAATTTTTTATATTATCATTTTTAAATCTATCACATAATAAGTTTTTTTTATATTTATTTTAACATGATGAGGCATGTTAAAATAAATTATTTTATATCTAATAAGTATCTAATTTTTGTAATTTTATATTTAAGTTAAATTTTTTTATTTATTGTCAATTGATTTTAAGCTGAATATTTAATATAAAATATTAATTTTTATTAAAATGGATTATTTATATCTAATGAATATTAAATTTTATGTAATTTTATATTTAAATTGAATTCTTCTACTTACATTTAATTGATTTTAAATTAGATATTTAATATGAAATTTTGATCTATCAGGGCTGCAGCGTTCCTGTACACTTTCCAAACATCTAATACTTCAATATTTCCAGTAAAATGAGAGTAATTTTCATTGAATTGACCATTTATGAGAGTTATGACCCTTTGGTTTTCAAGGTTTCCACCTATAAATAAAGGGGGAATACCAGCTTTTTTCTCTGCACAACGAACATTTAAGACTTCATTAAGGAAAAAATATGGCTGAGGGGGCGAGAGCTGCGGTAATGATCATGATGATGGCAATGGCTGCAGCAACCCTTGTATCGGTTGCATCTGCAATTCAAGGAACTGCTACGTTCTATACTCCTCCTTATGTCCGTAAGTATATACCCCCAGTCTCTTTGCATGCAAAATTAAAGAGATCGAAGTGACCCTTGTTTAGTGCCCATTCAAAAATTTGCATTCAACCAGTAGCATATGCTATAATAATATTGCACAATTTGTTAAATATTGTTTGCAAATGCAGCTTCATCATGCAATGGATTTCAAAACGATGGAGTTATGATCGCGGCAGCGAGTGATGCTATATGGAACAACAGGGCAGCATGCAATAAAAGGTACAGTGTGAGGTGCACCGGAGCCACCAACGCTGGCGTGCCACACCCTTGCCGGGGTGGCTCTATTGTCGTAAAAATTGTGGATTACTGTCCTCCAGGGTGCCAGGGAACCTTTGACCTTTCTCAAGAGGCTTTTGCCATGATTGCTGACCCTAATGCAGGCAAAATCCAAATCGAGTACACTGAGTAAGTGGGAGAAATTTAGTTAAAATTTCTTAAATTGATCTAAATTTTAATCCATTAATATTCAACAGAAGTCACAAAAATAAGGTTTTTTTTTTTTTTTAAATTGCAGGGTATAAATGGGGACATAAAGACAATGGAACTGCAAGCGACAAGCTGATAATAATGATATCTAAATAAACAGTCGATTTGTAATCTCTGCTGCTTAGAAAATACTCAAATAAGAATATCCAGGAGGATTCTTCTGTTCTCGTAATTTAAAGTTAATTCAGACTAGTTAAAGTTAATCTCTTGGGCATTAATTTAATTTAACCTAAGATTGAAGCATGGTAAATACTGGTGATTCTCTAGACACAGTTAATTTGTGTGAACCTTTGAATTGGAAAGGACTAGCCAATAAAATTAATCAAAACTATTATATAATTAAAAAAAAGAGTAAAAATTATAATTTTAAATAATTAAATAATATTCATATGCATTAAAAGAATCAAATCAATAACCAACAAGTTAATAGACAATTAAACAAAATTCACACGCATAATAAAACTTAAATATGTGATATACTCCACCAAACGAATTCCATGAATGAGACATCTAATATTTTTTGTATTATAATATCCATCGCTATATCCTTTTGCTATCAGAGGATTTAATTGGAATCCTCTCGTTTCGCAATCGCAAAAGCAGGCGCAGAAGTCTTTTTTGACGGCTATGTAACTTGTACCTAGTCGATTAAGCGTCAGACTTGGGTGCACAGCGATTCAGTGGAAATTAATTAACAAATAAGTAAATATGTAATGACTTGATAAAGTACTTCGCTTGGCATGAGTAGACCTTTCTCGAGCTGCTTTTGCTAAGATTGCAAGCCGTGATGCAGGCAAAATCAGAATTAATTACACTCGGTATGCACCAAGAATGCTCTCTCTTTTTTTTCTTTCTTCTTCTTATATAAAATGTATTAACGGTGAACGTGTGAAGCATTCACTACAAAAAAACAGAAGAATATTGACAGTTTTATAGTGGTATTTTATTTACAAAAGCAGTTAGTTTCGTATTTTTATAAAATTAAAAGAGTTTATTATTAAAATATCATTAAATATTTAAATAATAATATTTTTATTTATAAATATCATCTAAGATAAAAATTTATAACGTTTATTTATTAAAATACTTTAAATAATTTCTCTAAACATTTAAAGTGATTATTAAAAATATTTTTGATAAAAAATAATTTAAATAATCTCATTAAAAAAATAGATAAGAGATTATTAAAAGTATTTTTGATAAATAATGCTTTGAATAATTTTTTTATAAAAAAATATAGACGATTATTGAAATTTTTACATAATAAAAAATTTTAAATAAACTCAGCCTATTTTATTAACTGAATTGATAAAAAAAAGAAAGACAAACTAGCATGACAAAGTATAATAGACTAATAGCACGAAAAGTTGGATCATTTGGTCGTAGATTCAACGCCGTTTATATCGCCTAACTACATCAACCTATTTACTACATCCCTTCTTAGTTTCAAAGTCAATTAATGAAATTCTTGGATTTTCTAAAATAAATTACAAAGATCTATAATGTGATTGGGAGCGAAATTTTGGTCTCTAAAAATTTAGAAACAACATTTCACTCACTTCTCCTTAGTTTTTTTTTTTTTTTTTCTATCTTTTTTACTAAACTTCACTTCAATATATATTATATCAAAATTTAAAGATTATACGATTATTAACCATAAGGTCGTATGTTCGATCCCTCTCTTTAGTTTTTTTTTTTTAATTTTTTGAAGAGATTATTTGTAAGAGATTATTCTAAGCATTTTTTGAGTAAAAACACCTTCATCAATCTATTTAAAAAATTTTAAAGAAAGAATATTTAAGGCGTTTTTTTTGTAGAAAAACACATTCATTAATCCATAAAAAAAATTTGAAATGAATTTTTGAATGCATTTTTGATCGAAAACGCTTTTAATAATCCAATCAATAAATTTTTATGAGAGATTATTGAAGGTGGTTTTGGTTAAAAATACTTTTAATAATTCATACAAAAAAGTTGAAATGGATTTTTAAAGGTATTTTTAGCCCAAAACGTCATTAATAATCCACACAATAAATTTTTATTAGGGATTATTGAAGATGATTTTGGTTAAAAATGCTTTCAATAACTTTTTGTTAGGGATTATTGAAGGCTTTTTTTTGGTTAAAAACTCTTTCAATAATCTTATAAAAAAAACTTTGGTTTAATTATATATGTGAAATCAGTTGTACGTTTATGCCCAAAAAACATTTGATTTATATATATGATACTATGAATTACATTTTGAAATTTACATTATAAATATTATTATTGTATTTCAATAAATTGATCACACATTCGAATTTAAAACTAATGACGTTGCCATATTAATATACTTTTTTCAAATAATCGTATTCAATATTTGTGTATTCATATAAAACAAATATATATCAATAATATTAAACCAATACCTCAATTTACAAACTTAAATTATCCATTCAACATGATATATTAAAAACATTATAACAAATGATCCTTATAGATTTATATTCAACCAATAATGTCCATGATACCAGAGTGTCTGCACGTCATACAATTTGGGTTGAGACTAAGGGTTGAGATTAAGGTAGATTTATCCAAAAATAAGATAGGCCTATTCTTGGTCTAAATCCACACATAAATAAGGTTGGCTGAAATAAAAAGATTACGTTCACACTAATTGAAAAAAAAAGATCATGAATATGAATGGAATTATGATCAAATTCAAAAGTAAATGGGCAAATTATATTCACATGCAAATCTTATAATTTAAGGCATGATTCTAACAATGCGATCTGAAAGTTTTCATACTTAAAGGAATGTTCTTAACTTATATATTTTCTATTATTCTTTGGTAAAAAGTAGAATAGAGTTTTATTTATCGTACTCAATATATGTGTATTCATATAAAACAATGTGTTTAGATATAATAATAAACAAAAGAAAAATCATGAAATGAAAACGTAAAAGAATTGAAAATTATAGTAAACACTTTTACTTGCTAAGGCACGTAAGTGAACTTTGAATTACACTTGGTATTACAAACTACCGTACAATAGTCGTCAAAATATTTACACGCTAGCGAACTTTGGATATATAACTTTTTTTAATTAAGACATGACTTTGGACCTCCATATATATCAAATATAAATATCTCATTCTAAGATAAAACCCATATTATTACGCATGGAGAATTTAAAAGGAAAAAAAAAAAAAAAACTATGATTCATAAAAAGTTTTTTTCTCAGAAAAAGAAACATAGTCATTCTTTCTCTTTAATAAAAAAGTTTTTCAATTCATTTGCTAACACAAAGGCAAAAATTTTCACCTGATTCTTAGTTTCTTTTTTATAAAAAAACAAAGATCGAATAATTATGACTAACTACTTGTTTTCATAATTAATAAAAAAAAACAAAGATTGTTAAGCACGCAATAATAAAGTGTTTCTTCTGAAAAGAAAAGATTACATGAGAGAAAGAAATGCTCAAGAGGCAATATAAATTGATTAAATGGGAATTGTTTAATCTTGCTAAAAATATTGCATTCGGTCGAAATTTGTCCTAAAGCCAACTAATAAAACATAAACTAAACAACCTAATAAAACATAAATTTGATTTTATGAATAAATATATTTGAATTTAATAATTGATTAATATTAATAATCGATAAATATTGTATCAATAAATTGAATTATCATATTTGTATTATTAGATTTAGATTTAATTTATACAAATTTTTAAAATTAACTTTTTTATTTAAAATATAAATCAAAATATTTTTTATTTTTTGATTTAGTGATTAAAGAGGTTTTATAGAAATTTAAAAATCTTGGTTTCGATCTAAGATTGTTCCCCTTTCCTACTTACGAGAGTTATACTCTTTCCTGAACAAAACGAAAAACAAAACCAAAAAATCTAACATATATTCACTCACAATCGAATAACACAATGTATCAGTTTTTCAAAAGATTATATTTTTTAAAATAAATAATAAAAAACAACGAAATTTTAAAAAATTTAAATTTATTATTAAATTAAAATTTTAAAAATTTATATTTCATCGAAATAAATAAAATTGCAAAGCCGGGTAAGTTTTCTAAGCAACATTTAAAAGATTCCTTACACGTAGACTTCTCTCTAATGCTAACCACACAATTTTCAATTGCAAGTGTAGGGAATTCCTTCCACGAAATGAATTAAGACAAGAAAATATCATAAATGTATAAAAACTCTGATCAGGTCTAGATCATGATCGGATGATGCCTATTTTCAGTGCAAAAAGATTAGGATAATGTGGTCAAAGTCAAAAGTCCTCTACCATGCCACCACGTCCAGAGAACCTGGCTCGCTTTGCTTCTAGTAGCCTGCTTTGACCTTCAAGAGGCTTTTGCCATGATTGCTGACCCTAATGCAGGCAAAATCCAAATCGAGTACAATGAGTAAGTGGGAGAAATTTAGTTAAAATTTCTTAAATTGATCTAAATTTTAATCCATTAATATTCAATAGAAGTAAAAAAATTAAGGTTTTTCTTTTTTTTTTTTTTAAATTGCAGGGTATAAATGGGGACATGAAGACAATGGAACTGCAAGCGACAAGTTGATGATAATGATATCTAGATAAACAGCCGATTTGTAATCTCTGCTGCCTAGAAAATACTCAAATAAGAATATCCAGGAGGATTCTTCTGTTCTCGTAATTTAAAGTTAATTCAGACTAGTTAAAGTTGATCTCTTGGGCATTAATTTAATTTAACCTAAGATTGAAGCATGGTATATACTGGTGATTCTCTAGACAGTTAATTTGTGTGAACCTTTGAATTGGAAAGGACTAGCCAATAAAATTAATCAAAACTATTATATAATTAAAAAAAAGAGTAAAAATTATAATTTTAAATAATTAAATAAATTTCATATGCATTAAAAGAATCAAATCAATAACCAACAAGTTAATAGATAATTAAACAAAATTCACGTCCACATAATAAAACTTAAATATGTGATATACTCCACCAAACGAATTCCATGAATGAGACATCTAATATTTTTTGTATTATAATATCCATCGCTATATCCTTTTGCTATAAGAGGATTTAATTGGAATCCTCTCGTTTACCAATCGCAAAAGCTGGCGCAGAAGTCTTTTTTGACGGTTACGTAACTTGTACCTAGTCGATTAAGCGTCGGACTTGGGTGCACACCGATTCAGTGGAAATTAATCAACAAATAAGTAAATATGTAATGACTTGATAAAGTACTTCGCTTGGCATGAGTGGACCTTTCTGGAGCTGCTTTTGCTAAGATTGCAAGCCTTGATGCAGGCAAAATCAGAATTAATTACACCCGGAATGCACCAAGAATGCTTTCTTTTTTTTCCTTCATCTTCTTATATAAAATGTATTAACGGTGAACATGTGAAACATTCGCTACAAGAAAATAGAAGATTAGTGAGAATTTTATAGCGATATTTTACTTACAAATACTCTTAGATTCATGTTTTTATAAAACTTAAGGAGTTTATTATCAAAACGTTACTAAATATTCAAACAGTGACATTTTTACTTATAAACGTCACCCAAGATAAAAATTAACGATGTTTATTGACTAAAACGCCTTAAATAATATTTTTTAAAAAATTAAAATGATTACTGAAGATATTTTTTTTATAAAAAATAACTTGAATAATCCCGTTAAAAAAATAGAATAGGAGATTATTGAATGTGTTTTTGGGAGACAATTCCTTAAATAATCCTCTTATAAAAAAGTATAAGCGATTATTGAAGGCGTTTTCTACAAGAAATGCCTTTAATAATTTCACTAAAAAATTACATAGGATTATTGAAGGCATTTTTTTGGTAACAAAATGCCTTCAATAAATATCTTATCAAAATTTAAGAATTATACGATTGTTAACCATAAGGTCATACGTTTGATTCATCCCTTTAGCTTTTTTTGGGTTTTTGAAGAAATTATTTGTAAGGGATTATTTTAGTTGTTTTTTGGGCAAAAACGCCTTCACCAATCCATTTAAAAAATTTTGAGAGAGAATATTGGAGGCATTTTCGATAGAAAAATGCCTTCAATAATCTATAGAAAAATTTTGAAATAGATTTTTAAAGGCGTTTTTGGTCAAAAACACCTTCAATAATCCAATCAATAAATTTTTATGAGGGATTATTGAAGGCGATTTTGGTAAAAAACACCTTTAATAATACATACAAAAAAGTTGCAATAGATTCTTGAAAGTGTTTTTGGCCCAAAACACCTTTAATAATCCACATAATAAATTTTTATTAAGGATTATTGAAGACAGTTTTGATAAAAAATGCCTTCAATAACATTTTGTTAGGGATTATTCAAGGCGTTTTCTTACTAAAAATGCCTTTAGTAATCCCATAAAAAAAACTTTGGTTTAATTATATATGGAAAGTCAGTTGTAAGTTTATGCCCAAAAAATATTTGGTTTATATATATGATACTATGAATTGCATTTTGAAATTTACATTATAAATATTGTTGTATTTCAATAAATTGATCACACATTCGAATTTAAAACTGATGACGTTGCCATATTAATATACTTTTCTCAAATAATCGTATTCAATATTTGTGTATTCATATAAAATAAATATTTACCAATAATATTAAACCAATACCCCAATTTACAAACTTAAATTATCCATTCAACATGGCTTATTAAAAACATTATGACAAATGATCCTCATATATTTACATTCAACCAATAATGTTCAACCCTAAGGTTTATCAATAAATGATAATACATACTCACACCACTCTTTATGAATTTCATCAAGTTCCTCTACCATGAAGCTTTTTTTACTCTCCCACTAAAAAAATCACAAGTAAATGTTAATAAACGAGAACATAATTTAGCTTTTTATTTTTTTAAGATATAATGACTTTATGGAATTTATACTAATCTTGAATGGTGTGGTCATAAAATCATATAAAACTATCTCCCACATAAAATGAAAGATATAATATCTACATTCAGTATATCCGGGTTGACGAGGTACCTGAAAATTAAATTTAGTGGGTTTAGAAAATATTTATCTATGCAAACTTAGCATAAAAAAATAAATTTTATATTTACCTGTAATGACACCTATTTTTTCTTTACCTTCTTATCAAATGTAGATATTACCTTAAATTAAAAAGAAAAAAATTACTTAATACATAAATAAAATTACTTATGAAGAAACAAAAGATATATAATATAATAACATGTAATAACCTCTTTGTAAAAGTTTGAATTTCGGGGTTAGGCATCACCATTGGTTAAGCTGAATATATGGCATTAAGGATTTGGTATCAATCATAATAAGCTGTCAATGACGATTGCAAAATAACAAGAATGATATACTCAGATTAGGCATCATATCATATTCGGGTAAGGTTGGAATAATTATTTGAATGAATATAACTTACTGCGCATTATATATGAGGAAATAATAATCAATCGATTTTTTCATGCATTCAATCACATGATTAGCACGAAAAATGACTGTTCCACTTTACTCACTAATGAAGTTGGGGTCAACGAATCTAAATCTGTGGGTCATTTGTCTCACCTTGACCTCTCTATAAAAGAAGTTGCACGATAACAATTAACAATACTAGTTAGTAATACACCGTAATATAGATTAATACATATTGAGTTTGCATATTTGTATTTATAAGCTAACCTCATATAAGCAACAATATCAATAGCTAATATTTCATTCAGTTCACAAAATTTTTTACCCTCATCCACACTAATGTAAGAAAATGATGGTTTATCAAATAACCCTTCATCAGACTCAATGGTTATGCAATTTTCTCTGGATAAATGATCAAGTGAATAATTAGATAACTCATTCATGGTAGCTTGAGTAAGGGTCATACTCTAAGTCCTAACATTCGATTACAATATATAATGAAATATAAGTATTAAAACTAAATCAATAAATATAATAAACAAATTAATATTAAACTTATAAACAAAATCATACTTCTTGGCTGGTAACGGAGGTTGGGTTTCCTGCTTGACTTGCAATGAAAGCTTGTCCTAGGTGGATGGTGCTATCCGACTGGCCTACAGGTATCTTATACTGTATTACTGCCAACATGACCTCCAAAATAGCAAGTCTTTACCGTTGCTTTTTGAGGCATTGCTCTTGATCATCAAGTCATTGCTACTATTGCTTGATGATTGCTTTATATTATGCATTTGTCATTCGAGGGGTTTTGGATTGATTACTAAAAAACTTTGATGGCAACACAAATTTACCAACCCCACGAACTCGACCAAGCCTTTCTTTAGCTTTTAATGCTAAAGACAATGGATCTCCATCATACTGGGTTGTCAGTTCAGCAAATTTAACTATGGTAGCATAATCATCTTAAAAGATAATAATAAGATAGGCTGTAACAATAAATCTATATAAGCTAGTATAGAGTCATGTATACAACCACAATGCCAATCATACATGATATTAAACAAGCAGTTATACATATAATCTTTTTAGCTAATTCTTCAGTTACTTCATCTACAAAGGATCCATCCATCTATAAAATATTTTTATTTTTAGACATCTCATCTAGAAACTTTAGTGTTAGAACTCGTTTATTTCTAATAAATTATCGTAATATAAGAATCAAGATCTATTAAATGAATGTTCATAAATATTCATTTATGAGTATAAAACAAGTGTTCGAATATTTACAAGCTCATACTTCACATTTGCATATCCCTTTCTCACTGTTCGATGGTGATATATTTGTTTGGCCTGAACGTTCCTTTGGTTTTTTTTGATTTTCTACAAAAGAAAGAAATTTCATCAATCACATATAAAGATATCAAATATATTGCATAAAATCTTATAAACAATTTTTTTGGTAATGGGTTTGCGTATTGAAAAATCTTTTAATAGCCTATCTCAAACAAAATTTCTCCAATCTTCAATATTTATAACATCTGTATATGACGTAGGTGGAACAATCAATGCATCACCTTGATCAATGAATGGCAAAATATATTGGGTTGTCAATATACTTTTAAAGTCTTTGAATGTTTTTCTAGCAGATTGCAACACAAGCTTCTTACAGTTAATTAGGACGTCAAATCGTTCCTAAATAATTTAACACAATTAGTATAAATACATTGCATTTCAATTAAATGATTATTTAACAAATTTTATGAAATAGTTGAATAAACATTCCACAACTGACTGTCATATACCATTTTTTAGATCATCAGGAACTTATTATAAATTGGTGTACATAATTGAAATGCTATTACAGACGATAGTACCAATATAAGTAGCCAACTTGGCAACTCCATCAAACACAAGCTATCCATTTTGATTGAAGTCTATATGAATTTTTGTGTCACTCACTTTAATTTGTTTATTTTGTCCCCTTCTTTTTCTTTTTTGGCCTACAGGTGTGTTTTGTGCATGTTCAGTATAAGAAAAATTATGTTGTTTGGAGTCTATAATACTTGCGATTTTGATAATAATTATACAAAATACACCAAAATGACTATATAAATTTAACACTGTACGTAATAAAATACAACCAATATCATACTATGTACAGAAATACCATTAAGCAAATCAATCAGCAATATGTTCAAAAACACCATTCAGCAAATTATTTAAAAACACCATTCGAGAAATTATTCAGAAACACCATTTAGCAAATCATTCAATAAACCATTTAGAAATACCATTCGAAAAACTATTCAGAAACACCATTCAGCAAACCATTTAACAAACCATGTCGAAACAGTTTTGTGTCCTCCCGACGAATTTGGAAACGAAATTCGAAAAAATAACGGAGTCGCCACCAATCTCTTTTGGCTAGGTGTGATTGGCCACCTATTAAAACATATCCTTTTAATAAAGTTTTAAAATTAATTAAAATTTATTAAAAAGATAATTTTACGGTCTGCGAAACAGTCTGGGTTCGGGAGTCGGTTACGTGTAGGGAAGGATTAGCACCCCCACAACGCCCATTAAAAACGATACCAATTAACAACGTGTTATTTTTTGATTTTGATAAAAATAGTCCAATTTTCGATGTTCGAAAAAATAATTTTCTTGATTTTTTATTTATTAGAAAAAAAAATTATTCTCTAGAAAAATAAATTAAAACCTTTTTATTGAAATAATTCTTAAAATGTTTCAGTACGTTGGTAACATTAAAAGAACTTTTTCTCACCTAGAGATTTTTTAGGCATCGCTTTTCGGAATACCTTAGAATCTTATCCTCGAATGCTCAAATTTACTTTTCGTAAAAAATGTCATACATGCAATGTAAAATGTTATCATGTTTATGCACACATTTTACTTTCATTTTTTAGAAATTTTATTAATATTTTATTAATAATTAAAATTTTGAAGAAAAAGGAATTTAATTATATTGAAGATTTTCTATAAATATTTCAATACGCTGGTAATATTTTATAAAAAATCTTCTTACTTAGAGATTTCTTAAAGCATCTCTACTCGAAATACTTTTAGAATCCCATCATTGATTAAATTTCTTTTCTTCCTATTTTTATTACTTATTTTTTTAATATATTAATCAATTTTTATTTATTATTTTTTTAAAAAATTTTTTTACTGTATTGAAATTTTTTTATAAATACTCCAATACACTGGTAGTATTTAAAAAAAATCTTCTCACCTAGAGATTTCGTAGGCATCACTACTCAGAATACCTTTAAATCTCATCGTCGGATAAAAATTTTCTTTTCCTACATTTTTTATTACTTTAGTATTATTATTAAATTTATTTTTATATTATTATTTTTAAAGTTTATTTTAAAAATTAACATAATTATATAAAAAATTTAACCACAATTTCATCATTTAATTTAAAAAATATAAATATTTTAATATGCATAAATATTAACAAAATAATATATAAAAAATAAAAAAAATTTTTAAAAAATTTTTTTTACCTGAACCGAATCGGTCAACAGTTCGGTCAACGTACGGTTCGATTCGACAATTCGATCCGACGGTTCGATTTGGTCTGGGTGGATCAATAGTTCAGTACCAGTTCAGTTCAGTCTGGGGGTTCAGTTTCGGTTCAGTCAAACCGGTCAGAGAGCTAATGAAAAAAATGGGTCACGGGTCGGGTGTGCGGATCCCGGGTCAGGTCACGGGTTGACGTGCGAATTCCTGATTGCTTAAAATGGTGTCATTTTGGGTCTTTAAGGAAACAACGTCGTTTTGGTTCTGAATGTTTATATAAAAGGTTCAAAAAATTTTTTCACTTATTCTTTCCTTCCTCCGAAAAAAAAACTCCTTCTTCTGTTTTTTTTTTTTCAGGTGACCTGGGATCGGTGGCCGTTCGTCATGACGATCGCCATGGTCCTCGCCGGCGGCGAACTCCGATCGCCGTCAACGGTGCTGAAAAATTTTAAAAAAATTCTCACGAACTCCTTTCGACCTCCCAAGCATAAATCTGACCTCTTTTTTTTTTTTTATCAAAAAGAGTTTTCATTTTCTTAGATCTACTTTCAAAGTTTCGGCCAAAAAGAGAAAAATTTTTTTTTTGTGTTTTTTTGGTTTTTTTTTTTGTTGTGTGTTTTTATAGGTATGTTTTGGCGTTGGGTTCCCCGTTCCAGGGGACTGTTTCTACTTATTTTTTTGGGTTTCTGCAAAATTTTTTTTTAAATTGAAGCTTTTTTTTTTTTGTAAAAATTTTTGCCTCTTTTTTTTTTCGATTCTCTTCCTCCATTTACAGATAACAAGCTCTATTTATAGAGCTTATTGGGATTAAAATCTCAGATCTTCTGGGATTTGAATCTCATTTTTCAACTAAAAAATCACGCCTACCGTTTATGATTAGTGGCTTGTCGGTGATTTTAGACTTTAAGGATTGTGCATTTAATGCACTAGATTTGAATCGGATAAGGATGAAGAAGAAAGAAAAAAAAATGAGAAAAGAAAAAAAAAGAAAAGAGAAGAAGACAAACGCAGAAACGAAAAGAAAAGAAAGAGAAGAAAAAAAATTAAATAAATAATAATAATAATAATAATAATAATAATAATAATAATAATAATAATAATAATAAATGGTGTTTACAGTTGCCCCTTTTTGCCTATTTCTGTAAATCAGGAATAAGGCAAAGAAAAACAAACAACCATTTTACTTAGAAAGATGAAACATTGAGAAAATAGAGAAAAAAATTTTTTTTTTTGGTTTGATAGAAAATGGCTCCTCTCATCAGAGGTTCAATCGATATTTTTGAAAGTTTAAAAGGCTCCTCTTAATATAGGCTTAACAACTTTAAAATTTTTTTTTTGAAATGGCTCATCTCAGCAGAGGCTCAACAACTTTAAAATTCTCATCTGAAAAAGCTCATCTCAGCAGAGGCACAACAACTTTAAAATTTCCATCTTGGAAAAGCTCCTCTCAGCAGAGGCTCAACAGCTTTAAAATTTCTTTAAAATTTCTTGGAAATGGCTCATCTCAGCAGAGGCTCAACAACTTTATCTGAAAAAAGCTCCTCTCAGCAAAGGCACAATAACTTTAAAATTTTATTAAAAAAGCTCCTCTCAGTAGAGGCTCAAAAACTTTAAAATTTTCATCTTGGAAAAGCTCCTCTTAGCAGAGGCTCAACAACTTTAAAATCTCATCTTGAAAAAGCTCTTCTCAGCAGAGGCTTAACAACTTTAAAATCTCATCTTGGAAAAGCTCCTCTCAGCAAAGGCTCAACAACTTTAAAATTCTCTTCTTGAAAATGGCTTCTCTCAGCAGAGGCTCAATAACTTTAAAATCTTAGAAAAAACTCCTCTCAACAGAGGCTCAACAGCTTTAAAATTTTCATCTTAGAAAGCTCCTCTCAGCAGAAGTTCAATAACTTTAAAATTTTTTTTTGTTTTCAAATTTGAGTTCTCATCTTCGAACAAGTAAATTTCTTCTTTTGAATTCTTTTGTTTGATCATTGTCTTTATCAAAATCTTGTTTTTCATTAAGATATGGAAAATTTTTATCTTTGTTACAACTTCTCATGGATGCATGTACTGAATGCTCTAAATGTAATGCATGTAATGCAATCAAAATTATGCATTGTAGTAAAAAGGTACTCAAAATCTCTCGTTTTTTGCTTCTTTTATTTGAATTCTTATATGACCGATCTGTTCTTAACATCTGACCACAATATTTTTCTTCTTAAAAAATCTGTAACATCAATGTCTCGTCATGCTTTTTTCATCCTTTTTCATTTGTCTTTGTCAACTTTAAAAGTAATGCTGAGATCTTTCATGTTTGTTTTTCTTTTCATCATTTTAAGTTCAAGACAAATAAAATGCAATCACACATTTCTCTTATTCACTTGTACGATGAATAAAAATATCAGATAAGGATAAAAGAAAGGATATGTATTGTCTTAAAAAAAAAGATAACATATTTCATTAGATGGCGAAATGTTTGAGTTATGACAAAGGTATCCAAAGAATGATCATAAGGTAATCATGAACAAAATATTCCCAGATATTTTTTTAAAACTAAATCAGATGACTTTTTTGATTATTCAGAGTTCGTCAAACTACATTTGCCCCTGTGTTATGGGATTTTCTTCTGATGATGCTTTTGTTTTACATCCAAGCCATCTTTTTAGGTTTTCAGCTTAGATAACATTTTTTTTAAGTAAAATATTTTTTCACAGCATCTGAATTTATTGAAGTAGGTAAATCACCTCAATCCATCTCTGCCAAAATCAATGCCCTATCAGAAAATGCCTTTTCACCACATACGGGCCTTCCCAATTTGGTGTCCATTTCCCTCGATTATCATGTTAATTTGGAAGAATTCTTTTTAGCACTAAGTCTTTTTCCCTAAAGCAACGAGGATGAATTTTCTTGTCATGTGCTCTCATCATCCTCTTTTGATATAATTGACCACGACAAATTGCTGACAGTCTTTTTTCTTCAATGAGATTTAATTGCTTGTAGCGATTTCGAACCCATTCTGCTTCCTCTAACTCTACCTCTATTAGGACTCTTAGTGAGGGAATTTCTACTTCGACCGGTAGCACAGCTTCCATTCCATATACCAAAGAGACCGGGGTGGCCTCAGTAGATGTTCGGACTAATGTTCTATAAGCATGCAAAAAAAAAGATAACTTCTCATGCCAATCTTTGTAAGTTTCAGTCATTTTTTTCAGGATTCTTTTGATATTCTTATTCATAGCCTTTACTGCCGCATTCATTTTCGGACGATATGGTGTCAAATTATGATGACGGATCTTGAACTGAGTGCATACTTCATTCATCATTTTAATGTTCAAATTTTTGGCATTATCAGAAATAATTATCTCTGAAAGCCCATATCTGCATATTATCTCTCTTTTTATGAACTTACATACCACAGATCGGGTCACGCTAGCATATGATGCATCTTCTACCTATTTGGTGAAGTAGTCAATCATCATAAAAATGAATCTATGCCCATTTGAAGCTTTTGGAGTGATGGGACCAATGACATCCATGTCCCACATAGAGAATGGCCACGGAGGAGCCAGAACGTGTAATGTTGATGGCGGAGCATGAATCTTGTCAGCATAAATCTGATATTTATAACATCTCCTAGCATAATCAATATAGTCACCCTCTATTGTCAACCAATAGTATCCAGCCCTCATAATTTATCTAGCCATCATATGACCATTTACATATGCCCCACAAACTCCATCATGCATTTCTTCAATAATTTTTTTCGCTTCAGCTGTATTCACACACCTTAAGAGTACTTGATCTCGACCCCTTTTATAGAAGACGTCTCCATCAAGAAAGAAACTTATAGCCAACCTTCTGATAGTTCTCTTATCATTTTCTGTTACATGTTCTGGGTATTGCTAGCTTTTAATGTATTGCATGATGTCATGATACCATGGTTTCCCATTAACTTCTTTTTCAACACCTGAACAATGTGTTGATTCATCTTTCACATCCAGCTTGATGGGTTAGATTTCAGTATTTACATCTATTTTAATCATTGCAGCTAGAGTAACTAGTGCATCAGCAATTTGGTTTTGCTCTCTAGGAAAATGCTCGAATTGAACTTCTTCGAATTGTTTAACCAACTGAGAAATGTACTTATGGTACTGTATCAACTTAGAATCTTTGGTTTTTCATTCTCCTCGTAACTGATAGATGACTAGAGCTGAATCTTCAAACACATCTAATATTTTGATTTTCTTTTCAATTGCTGCTTGCAGACCCATAACATAGCCCTCATATTCAGCCATATTATTTGTGCAATTAAAATTTAACCTGACTGTAATGAGATAATAGTGCCCATCAGGAGATATTAAAATTACCCTAATACCATGACCCAAAGCATTAGTAGCTCCATCAAAATACATCCTCTAAGATTCTTCAACAGGTTCATTTTCTTCAATGGCCATCACATCTTCATCAGGGAACTCTAGGTTCATTGGATTATAATTTTTGGCAGCACGATTAGCAAAGAACTCGGTTACGACACTTTCTTTTATAGCTTTTTGAGTCACATAAATGATATTATATTTTAAAAGCATAACTTGCCACCACGCTATTCTTCCTGTCAATGAGGGTTTTTCAAAGATATACTTAATAGGATCCAGCTTTGCTATGAGTCAAGTAGTGTGATAAAGCATATATTGTCTAAGCTTTCGAGTTATCCAGGCTAATGCACAACATATCTTCTTTAATGGTGAATACTTGGACTCATATTCAGTGAATTTTTTGCTCAAGTAGTATATTGCTCATTTTTTCCTGTTAGTTTCATCTCTTTGCCCCAGCACACATCCCATGAAATTTTCATGCACTGTTAATTACAAGATCAAAGGTTTTTTCAGGATTGGAGGCACCAACACAGGTGAATTTGACAAGTATTATTTGATTTTATTAAAAGCTTCTTGGCATTCATCATTCCATTCTCTTAGATCATGTTTTCTGAGGAGCTTGAAAATAGTATCGCACTTATAGGTGAGTTGAGAGATGAAACGAGCAATATAGTTCAGTCTCCCTAGAAAACCTCACACTTTTTTTGGGGTATGAAGAGGAGATAAGTTTTAGATGGCTTGTATCTTATCCGGGTCCACTTTGATTCCTCTTTCACTGACCACAAAGCACAATAGTTTTCTTGACTTGACATCAAATGTACATTTAGCAAGATTCAATTTCAGCTGAATTCTTCTCAACCTATCAAACAGTTTTTTGAGATTGACTATATGATCTTCTCTTTCATGAGATTTTGCAATCATATCATCCATATATACCTCTATTTCTTTATGCATCATGTCATGAAAGAGAGTCACCATTACTCTTTGATAAGTGGCACCAGCATTTTTCAACCCAGAAGGTATGACTTTGTAACAGAATGTTTCCCACATGGTCACAAATGTAGTTTTTTCCATATCATCTCGAGCCATCTTGATCTGATTATAGCCTGAAAAACCATCCATAAAGAACAATGTGAAATGCCTAACAGTATTATCCACTAGAATATCGATGTGAGGTAAAGAAAAGTTATCCTTAGGTCTTGCCCTATTCAAATCTCGATAATCAACACACATTCTCACTTTTTCATCATTCTTAAGAACTGGCACTATGTTGGCTACCCATTCAAGATATTTTACCACTTTCAAGAATTCAGCATCGAATTATTTCTTCACATTCTCTTTAATTTTCAGCAGCATCTCTGGTTTCATGTGCCTTAGCTTTTGCTGCATCGACTTACATCCTGGTTTTAAAGGTAACTTGTGCTCTACAATATCAGTGCTAAGTCTTGGCATATCCTGATAAGTCCACGCGAACACATCTACATATTTTCGAAGTAGCTCTTCTAACTTCTGTCTTGCAATTGGTAAAAGAGATGTACCAATTTTGACCTCTCTTTTGTTCTCACTATCTCTCAAATTTACTGATTCAGTAATTTTTTAGTGGGATTTAATTGGCTTATCTTCACGTTCCATTAATTTTAACAAATCAAGATACAATGTATAGTTATTTGAATCTTCCTCATTATCAAGTTCATCAACATGAATTAAGTTTTTAAAATCAAATCCGAGATTATTGTCATGATTGACCCTACAAAGGGTAAGATGGAGAGAATATTGGCACACAAAAATGGAATGGCAAGAAAATATAAGAAAGAAAAGAATGAAAGGTAAAATGAAGATAAAAATAATAGAAAAAATATGGATGCATCTTCTAAGTCTTTTATTAGAACGACAAACATAAACACACCATAAAAGATCTCCTAATACTCGAGAAAGTAATTAGAGATTTAAAGTTCACAGTACATTACTTTTCCAAAGTTTTAAAAATAACAGGCAGCTTTATAACTTTCCAATTATCCAGCTCAAAATCTGAAAGATAAGGCTACACAAACAGCTCTTCACTTCGACTATTCTTTTCTCTATCATCTACCATTTGAATGGCCAGCTTTAAAAATTTTTCCATGAATCCTGCATTTGGGACTTTCGGTAAATCTAGATAAATGTATCCTCTCGAGTGAAAAGAATCATAGAGGTATGGAATGACTATGGGCTCTGACTCCGGCTCATATCCCTTAAGATTAGCTATCCTCTTATCTCTTTTCTCATTCACCATTCTTGTTCTGTCCCCTCTCGTTGATTTATATCCCAAGCCAAATCTGTCTCTCTTTTCATATATGGTCCATGGCTTCATGATTCCTTGCAGGTTCTTTTCAAGTCTGACTTCAGGTCACCATCCCATCTTAGTAAGCTGTTTGACTATTATTTTAGTTATCATAGACAAGTGTGAAAAATACAATTTAGATTCTTCAGCTATATATGTTGCATTAGCAATCTCGAAAGATCTATAAGAGCATTCTAGAACTTTATCTGTCGATTTCACATAAAGAGTATTTATCGGTTGAGTTACCAATAAATTTTCTTCTCCTGCCACATATGTTAGCTTCCCTTCAACAATGAATTTAACTTTCTGATATAATAAGGATAGGACAGCCCCTGCCATATGGATCCACAGTCTACCCAATAAACAACTGTATGAAGGAAATATGTCCATAACTTGAAATTTCACATTAAAAGTGCAAGGGCCAATCTGTAATGGCACTTTTATATCTCCTGGCACCTCTCTTCTGGTTCCATCAAAGGTTCTCACTATCATATGACTAGGTTTCATATAAAATCCATCAACAAAGAGTTTTGTCAGAGTAATCACAGGCATAACATTGATGGATGAGCCATTATCAATCAAAACCTTAGCCATTATATGACTTTTACATTTCACAGTAATGTGAAGAGCCTTGATACTTCCTCTACCTTCAGGAGGAATCTCTTCATCATTGAAGGAGATATAGTTTGAAATCATCAGATTACTAACAAGTTGTTCCACATATTCAATAGAAGCATTGTAAGACACATATACTTGATTTAGCACTTTCAGAAAAGCATTACGATGTGACTTTGAATTGAGCAATAATGATAATAGCGAAATTCTAGCTGGCATCTTGTTAAGCTGTTCTATCACATTATACTCGCTATGTTTTATTAACTTTAAAAATTCACCTGCTTCACTCTCAAATACTGGCTTATGGCATTCTTTTTTTAGGGTTATGTCAAGACCACTCTGACTTTTATTTTCTTCTTTTACTTTGACTTTCTTCTTTCTAGCTTTTTTTAGAGCCTTTGGGGTATAACACCTCTCACTTCGAGTTATGCCTCTTACACCCGTTATGTTGACAGTATCTGGGTTGACTACGACATTATAATCATATTTCCAAGGTACTACTTTATCATTCTGATATGGAAAAGGGCCAAAAACTTTAATTGTTACCATAGGTCGGGAGATAGGCTTTTCTAGCTTCGATGTTGGCTTCTCATCATAATAGATAGTTATCGGTCTACGTATAAACTTATTCTTTGAATCAATGGTAGACACTTCAGCTTTCACCAACTCTTCTCTCTCTTGGTAAAATTTTATTCGACCCTCATCCATCAATTTTTGCATCTCTTGACGAAATTGGTGATAATTCTCGATAGAATGCCCTAGAACACCTCCGTGATAATTATAGCTTTCAGTTGAGTTAATTGCTTCAGAGTAATTTTGAAGTTCTATTGGCTTCAACATGTTAGCTTTGACCAAGACTTTAAACACCCTAGCCATCGAAGTCTTAACTTTATTTATTTTTTCCTCCACGTGGCTGCTCTGCCCATCAATTAAGGCATTTATTAATAGTCTGGTATGATTTTGGTAGAGGGTTTCCATTGACATTTGGAGTACCTTGTTGGTTGGTATCAAAATTTAATACTCTTTCATTGATTAACCCCTGCACTTTACACTTCAAAACATACAGTTCTCAGTGGAATGACCTGGATTTCTATAGTGATAATCACAATGCGAATTGGGGTCATACCATTTGAAAAACGGAGGTTTCATAGGTTTAACAATAACAGGAGCAAGTAGATGTTTTTCAACAAGCCGGGGATAAAAATCTGTGTATGTCATAAGATTGAGATCAAAAGTGAGTTTTTCTTAGGTATTTCTTAAGACTCTTGGACCACTATTAGGTCTCTATGTTGGTCTTATAGGTACAACAAGACGATTATAAGAATAGGTGGGTGTCCGAAAAGATGGTTAAAAATAAGATGGATAAGCTGATGGTTGTAATGGTTGGTATGGTTGATATGGATGAGGGATGGATGTAACATTATTTATGAAAGGGTAATGGGTTTGGTAGACTGGTATAGAGTAGGGTGTGAAACCTCTGAATTATTGCCCTACATAGTTTACTGTTTGGGCTTCATTCTCTTTCTTTTTGGGAGCTTCACCTTTTCTTGCTCCACTTATCTTTTCTGCATCGAGCTTATCATTTTTTATGGTATTTTAATGATTTCACTTGATATCACCATATCTGAAAAATTCTTGGTTGCATTGCCTATCAATCTCTCATAGTAGGGTGCTTTCAAGGTGTTCACAAATAAAATAGTTGTTTCTTTCTCAGTAAAAGGAGGTTGAACTTGTGCAGCCACGTCTTTCCATCTTTGTGCATACTTCTTGAAGTTTTCATTTACTTTTTTTTCCATACTTTGTAAAGATAGACAATCTGAAACCATATTTGTGACATACCGATATTGTGTAAAGAATGCCTTTGTATGCTATTGCCAAGAACGAATACGAGTCCTATCTTATTGAACATACCATCTAGCTATAGAACCCGTAAGACTATCTTGAAATATGTGCATTAACAACTTCTCATCACGAGCATGTGCTACCATCTTTCGATAATACATGATGATATGAGTCATCGGACATTTTGTGCTATCATATTTTTTAAATTCAGGGACCTTGAATTTAGGTGAAATGATCACATCTGAAACTAAACAAAGGTTAGCCGCATCTGTAGAGCCATAAAAATTCATTCCCTCTACAGCCCTAAGCCTTTTTTCCAATAACTTCATCTTCTTTCGGGCACTGGTATCTTCTACTTTTTCAAATGTTTGTATCCCTAGCTTTTCTTTTTCCTTGGGATCATCCAAATCAGGAACTAAGATTGGCTCAGGTGGTTTTTTCATTATAACGAGATTAACAAATTTTGAAATTGTTCTGGAGTAAGTGTGGATGTCATTCTTGGATAAGGATTGGGATATCCATCGGGAATAAAAATTTGTACTCTAGTTTCTTGAAAAGGTTTAGTCGGTTGTGGCTCAAACCTTGAAAGGTAAACAGGATCCACCATGTCTGGCGATTGTTCTTAAAAGGTGAGATTTTTTTTCACTACTTTTTCCTTGTCAAGTTTCCTGAGCATATCCATTATTATACTAAGATCCCCTCTTAATTTTTTTTGAGCTTTCTCGATTCTCTCAAATTGACTGGTCTGTTCTTGCTTCATAATTCTTGTTTGAGTTCTGGTGTTGTATGAATGGCGAGTGGGTTGAGTCAAAATTTTTGAAGGACGAGCTATTATTGAACCTTTATTATCACAAAATTTTTAGAAAAATCAGAATACCATGTGTCAACTTTTTTAAAAAAAAAATTTTTTTAAAAAAAATTGTACAAATGATGCATGAATGCAAGTGATATTTACTCCTGGACAAATTTCAATACTAGAAATTTTTATTGATTCCATACAACTTTGATTACATGAGCTTTATCATCCTAAAATTATATCCATAGAAGCATTTGACTTGCTCATAATGATCTTTTATCTTGTCTAAAAAGTTTACTAGGCACTGTCCATATTCTCTTACAGGATTGACTTATTGTCTTAATGCTTCTACCTATTCAACCATCTCTCGTGCCTTTTTTACTACCTTACAAACTTGACTGGTTATGTGCTCTATGTGTTGTTGCCTTCCTAAACTTTTTACTTTCCATATCATGCAAGCATCTCTTTTTGAATCACATGTGAAGATCCAATCTTTTTTTCTTCTATGCCACTTATCTATCATTACTGAAATATGGTTCTTGTGATCTTGTTGTTGTAGCTCTAATCCTTGGATCATCCGATGAAGTGATTCTTTTTCATTTAGTACTTCAAAGTACTTTCTTTTATCTTTTGCTAGCATGACTTTCAACCTTTCCTTTTCGTTTTGGCATTCCACTAATCTTGTTGAGGTTGTAGAATATAATCCCTTCCAATTCTGACATTCTTGAAAAATTTTGATGGTCTCCTCTTGCTTTTCTTGAGCTTGACCCTTTCATTGGTTTATTCCCTTTCGAAGCTCATCCATTTCACGTTGTCGACTAAGGTAAGACTTGGTGACTTTTTGAACTCATAACCTCTTATTTTCCTGATGTAAATCTTTCAAATCACTATTGGCCAGATCCTGTTTTTTTATGACTTTTTCTAATCTGCTCCCTTGTGTTTTTGTTTCATATTTCAATTGCCCAACTTTCTCGCGAAGTTTTAAATTTTCTCTTCTTATTTCTTCTTTTTTAGCTTCTAATTGTTTCTTGACAAGCTCAACTTCTAATAATTGCACTTCTTTCGAAAGATTAACCAATTGATATGAGCTATCATCAAGAGGGAGTACTATGTCTCTAGGTCGCTTTACTTTCTAAATTTGGTAATCATAAGTGACTTTGTCGATGAGAGGCCCTAACCTCATTCTTCGTGTTCTCTTTCATGCTTAGATCAACTACTTTGAAGTTCTTAATGGATTCGATTCCCCATAAATGAATTCTACTTGGACTAGGCCATGAGTAGCAGTAACAAACTGTTTTGCACCAAATTACCTAAATACCATCAATGAAGTGTAACTTACAATACCCCATAATCCTAACAACGGTATCCATAACTCATTTCCTCCATGATACAACAAAGGCACACGAGGCATTCAAGGCACCATCCACTCGATTTCATCCCTAGTAAGCCTTCGTAAGAAAAAGACCCAATCTTCTTTAGTTTTCAATGTTGACCATTGGCTTTTACAAAACTCTTCGATTGGTGCCTTATTTCGAAGATATGATTTTAAAAATGCACTCTTTTCACACTTGAAATGACTTCTAACCCATACGTATAATAGAGTTGCACATTTTATGAATCATCATTTTTTATTTTGTCGACAGAAATTCAATGACCTGATGGTTTCAGCTAGGACTGCAGGAGCGGGATTAATTGCTTGGGTTTTAATTTGCTCAAAAAAGTCTATCACAATTATCTCAATGTAACCCAAAGTCTTTGGAAAGATTACCATGCTATACAATACTAAAGCAAACACAGCCATACCTTGATCATCATTTAAATGCTCTTGAATGAAGTTTCGAAGAAAGTCCCAACGAATGCCGAGATGTTCACCTTTAGACTTTGTAAAGAAATCAATGGTTTCTACTTTAACCCCCATAAGCTTGGTTAACTTTTTACGATAACCTGATTTTAGCTTTTAGGTAAATACTTTATCTGAACATTATAGTTCTTTCTCGAGCAAAATCGAATACTCCTCGATAGTTGGCACTAAATCTTCCTAATTAAAAGTGAAACATCTATAGGATGGATCCCAAAACTGTATAGTTGTTTTGACCAGCTGTTCATCAATCACTATTGAAATGAGGGATGCAACCTGACCATACTTTTTATAAAAGCTTTCTTTTCTTTCTTCACTTAACTGACCCCAAACAGCAGTTAACTCTTTTAAATCATTCTGTGTGAGATCTAAATGCACTTTCTCTAGTAATTCAGACACATAACTGGTAGGCAAACAATCTCCATTCTTTTGTTAAACTTCTTTCGACCAAACATGTACTTCATTATACGATTCACATGGCACACTGACTGAGGATAAGCAAATTTATAGTTTTACGGGATCCATGAAAACTTCTTAAGAGAAATATGTCATAGAGCAAATATCTCGATGCAAAATTGTATGATATGATTAATGCTAAAAAAAAAATGAAACAAAATTAAGTTAGTGTGGTTCGAAAAAAATATTTTTTGTTTTTTAGTGTTTTTGATATTTTTTATGTTTTGTTTTGTTTCATATTATACACAACGTTTATTCTTAGGTATTTCTACAAGAAGATGGACAAGGCTCTATATAAAGCTGGTTTTCTAGGCTTATTATATGTTGGGTTTGGATTGATAGGGTCTAAATGTTCTTAAATTGTTTCTCACTTTCGTCCATGTTGGACTAGTAAGGCACCCCAATCCTTACCTATTACAGGCTACGAACGGAAAGGATTCAATTCGAGTGGAAAGTTATTTCGCTGCCATTGCGGAGGTTAATCACCTCACGAGAGCATAGGTACTTTACTTCCTCCTATAAAGGACGGAGCCAGGGTGTAAACCTCATATATGAGATGCATCGTGCCATTGTATGCAAATATATCCTAATTTATTGAGAGCAATATATATAGAAAAATAAAACATAAGAGGCATAGTAAAAGAAATATGTGTGAGTTTTTTTTTGTTTTTTTGCTTTTTATTTTTGATTTGTTTTGTTTTATTTATTTATTTATTTATTTTGACTAAAAATGAAGAATAAAAATTTAAGAAATTGATTAGGACTATTTAAATCAAAATTTGAGGATAACAAGTAGTTAATTTTGGCCTGACTCTCGAAAACAAATGGTGTCCCCAGTGGAGTCACCAAGCTGTCGTAACGGTTTTGTGTCGCCCGACGAATTTGGAAACGAAATTAAAAAAAATAACGGAGTCGCCACCAATCTTTTTTTGGCTAGGTGTGATTGGCCACCTATTAAAACATATCCTTTTAATAAAGTTTTAAAATTAATTAAAATTTATTAAAAAGATAATTTTATGATCTGTGAAACAGTCTAGGTTTGAGAGTCGGTTACGTTTAGGGAAGGATTAGCACCCCCACAATGCCCGTTAAAAACGGTACCAAATAACAACGTGTTATCCTTTGATTTTGATAAAAATAGTCCAATTTTCGGTGTTCGAAAAAATAATTTTCTTGATTTTTTATTTATTAGAAAAAAAAATTATTCTCGAGAAAAATAAATTAAAACATTTTTATTGAAATAATTCTTAAAATATTTCAGTACGTTGGTAACATTAGAAGAACATTTTCTCACCTAGAGATTTTTTAGGCATCGCTTCTTGGAATACCTTAAAATCTCATCCTCGGATGTTCAAATTTACTTTTCGTAAAAAATGTCATACATGCAATGCAAAATGTTATCATGTTTATGCACACATTTTACTTTCATTTGTTAGAAATTTTATTAATATTTTATTAATAATTGAAATTTTGAAGAAAAATAAATTTAATTATATTGAAGATTTTCTATAAATATTCCAATACACTAGTAATATTTTACAAAAAATCTTCTCACCTAGAGATTTCTTAAAGCATCTCTACTCGGAATACTTTTAGAATCACATCATTGGATTAAATTTCTTTTCTTCCTATTTTTATTACTTATATTTTTAATATATTAATCAATTTTTATTTATTATTTTAAAACAAAAAAATTTTTACTATATTAAAATTTTTTTATAAATACTCCAATACACTGGTAGTATTTAAAAAAAAATTTTCTCCTAAAGATTTCGTAGGCATCACTACTTGGAATACCTTTAAATCTCATCGTCGGATAAAAATTTTCTTTTCTTACATTTTTTATTACTTTAGTATTATTATTAAATTTATTTTTATATTATTGTCTTTAAAGTTTATTTTAAAAATTAACATAATTATATAAAAAAAATTTAATCACAATTTCATCATTTAATCTAACAAATATAAATATTTTAATATGCATAAATATTAATAAAATAATATATAAAAAATAAAAAAATTAAAAAAAAAATTTTTTTTACCTGAACCAGACCGGTCAACGCACGGTTCGGTTCGACGGTTCGGTCTGACGGTTTGGTTTGATCTGGGTGGATCAGCGGTTTAATATCGATTTGGTTCGATCTAACGGTTCGATTTCGGTTCAGTCAGATCGATCAGAGGGCTGATGAAGGAAACGGGTCGTGGGTCGAGTGCGCAGACCCCGGGCTGGGTCGTGGGTTGACGTGCAGATCCTGATTGCTTAAAACGACGTCGTTTTGAGTCTTTAATGAAACGACATCGTTTTGGTTCTGAGCGTTTATATAAAAGGTTCAAAAAAAATTTTTTCACTTATTTTTTCCTTCTTTCGAAAAAAAAACTCCTTCCTCTGTTTTTTTTTTCAGGCGACCTGGGATCGGTGGCCGTTTGTCGTGACGGCCGTCGTGGTCTTCACCGGCGGTAAACTCCTGCGGTCGTCAACGGTGCCGAAAAATTTCAAAAAATTTTTCACGAACTCCTCTCGACCTTCTGAGCATAGATCTGACCTCTTTTTCATCAAAAGGAGTCTCCACTTCCTTAGATCTGCTTTTAAAGTTTCAGCCAAAAAAAGAAAAAATTTTTTTTGTGTTTTTATAATTTTTGTTTTTGTTGTATGTTTTTGTAGGTATGTTTTGGCGTTGGGTTCCCTGTTCCAGGGGACTATTTCTACTTATTTTTTTGGGTTTCTACAAAAAAATTTTTTTTTTTAAATAAAGCTTTTTTTTTTGTAAAAATTTTTGCCTCTTTTTTTTTCGGTTCTCTTCCTCCGTTTGCAGATAACAAGCTCTATTTATAGAGCTTGTTGGGATTCAAATCCCAGATCTTTTGGGATTCGAATCCCATTTTTCAATTGAAAAATCACGTCTGTCGTTCATGATTGACGGCTTATCGATCGGCTGTTGGCAGCTAACGGCGATGATTTTGGACTTTAGGGATTGTGCATTTAATGCACTAGATTTGAATCGGATAAGGATGAAGAAGAAGGAAAAAGAAAAGAGGAAAGAAAGAAGCAGAAAAGAGAAGAAGACAAACGCAGAAACGGGAAGAAAAGAAAGAAAAGAAAAAATAAATTAAATAAATAATAATAATAATAATAATAATAAAAGATAAAAAAAATGGTGTTTACAAACCATTCAGCAAACTAATATCATACAATACCATTCAGCAAAACAATATCATACAGTACCATTCAGCAAAACAATATCATATAATACCATTAAGCAAACCACAATATTTAAACAAAACTACACATAAACACCATACATGCAATGAAAAGTGCTTAAACGACTAAGGTTATGGTGAAATATATAAAAATTTTATGCATATGTAAATAGTAAGGAACCGAAAAAAAAATACCTCTATTGAATAATACAAATAATACAACAAACAAAAAAAATAAAAACATACCGATAAACAAAGAGGTGTGTGACATTGAGTTATTAAAGGTCGGTGGTGATGATAGAGATAAAGAAATGTCTAGTTAATTAATGCAACTTTTATTCATTCTCTGTATTAGCAATTTGTGATTTCGAAGTTCAAGACAGGGGAATGAATATAAAAATTATAAGTGAAGCCATTTTTCTGACAAAAGCACCTTCAATAATCTTTTTTAAAATTTGACTATGAGCTTATTGAAGGCATTTTTACTAAAAGACACCTTTAATAAACCCAAAAATTTTTTTTTAAAAAAATTATTGAAGGTATTTTTTTTAAAGAAAACGCCTTCGATAATTCTATACAAAAATTATTAAAGGCGTATGTTGCAAAAAAACGCATTCAATAAATTCTTCTAAAAAATTGGAATGAATTATTAAATGTGTTTTTAGCTAAAATCACCTTCACTGATATTCCCTTGATAAAAATGAAATGAATTATTGAAGGCGTATTATGCAAAAAATGCATTTAATAAATTCTTTCAAAAAATTTGAGGGAATTAGTAAAGGTGTTTGTAGCAAAAAATGTCTACAATAATCCTATTAAAATTTTACTATGAGATAATTGAAGGCATTTTTACTAAAAGATACCTTTATAATCTTAAATAATTTTAAAAAGAGATTTATTGAAGGTGTTTTTTTAAAAAAACCCCTTCAATAATTCAGTTTATTTTTTTAATATCTTATTTATTAGAGGCATTTTATGCCAAAAATGCCTTCAATAATTTTTCTCACAAACATTATGAGGATTATTAAAGGTGTTTTTATAAAAAATTCCTCTAATAATTTTGAAGATGAGATTATTGAAGGTGTTTTTAGTAAAAAAACGCATTTAAAAAATACTTTCGTTAAAATTTAAGGGGATTATTGAAGGCGTTTTTAGTAAAAAACTGCCTTAACTGATTTTTTCAGATAAAAATGGAGGGATTATTGAAGACGTATTATGCCAAAAACGCTTTTAATAAATTTCTTAAAATTTAACTATAAGATAATTAAAGGCATTTTTTACTAAAAGACGGCTTTAATAATCTCAAATATTTTTTAAAAGGAATTTATTAAAGGTATTTTTTTTAGAAAATGCCTGTAATAATTCGGTCCATTTTTTGAATGCTTTGTTTATTGGAAGCATTTTATGCCGAAAACGCCTTCAATAATTCTGCCCATAAACATTATGACGATTATTAAAGGTTTTTTTATAAAAAATGCCTCCAATAATTTTGAAAATGAGATTATTGAATGTGTTTTTAGTCAGAAATGCTTTCAAAAAATAATCTCGTTAAAATTTAAGGAGATTATTGAAGGTATTTTTGGTAAAAAATTACCTACACTGATATTCTCTAGATAAAAATAGAGAGGATTATTGAAGGCATATTATGCCAAAAATGCCTTCAATAAATTCTTTCAAAAAATTTAGGGAATTAGTGAAGGCATTTGTAGTGCAAAACACTTTCAATAATTTCATTAAAATTTTACTACGAGATTATTTAAGGTATTTTTTTTTCTAAAAGATGCCTTTAATAATCCTCAATAATTTTTAAAAGGAATTTATTAAAAGTATTTTTTTTTAGAAAATACCTTTAATAATTCGGTCTATTTTTTTAATACCTTGTTTATTGGAGGCCTTTTATGCCAAAAACGCCTTCAATAATTTTGGCCACAAAGATTATGATGATTGTTAAAAGCATTTTATAAAAAACACCTCTAATAATTTTGAAAATGAGATTATTGAAGACATTTTTAGTCAAAAATGCCTTAAAAAAATTATCTCATTAAAATTTTAGAGAATTATTGAAGGCGTATTATGTAAAAACTATCTTTAATAAATAAAGTATTAAAACTTTGAGGCAATTTATGAAGGCATTTGTAGTAAAAAATGTCTATAATAATCTTGTAGTCAAAATTTATGATGAGTCTTGAAGGCGTTTTTGGTAGAAAATCACTTTCAGTGATAAAAAATAAGTAAAGACATTTTTCTACCATAAACACCTTCAATAAAAGATTATTGAAGGTGTTTTTAATAAAAGACACCTTTAATAATCTAGTCTAAAATTATTACGGGGATTATTGAAGGCATTTGTTTGTTGAAAACACCTCTATCTATCATATGTATCTGCGTGTGCCTTACAAACTCCAATAAAATTATCCCCAAACTTAATGCATCCAATCACTAACTTCAAGCTTCATCTTTATTAATCTACTATTTCTCTTTCCAAACCAACTACAGTTTGCTTTATCTTTTCTTCAGCTTTTAGTATTCAAACTTTGTCTTTTAGAACCCTATTTTGACTATTCTTTAGTTATTTACTTTAGCTTTTACTTCATTCTACTATTCCTTCAGCTTTTGCAATTTGTAATATTCTTTTGGTTTAAATCATCCACTTTCCTTTCCCTTTCATTTTTTTTTTTTGGGTTTCCTTTGAATCGATTTTACATTATTTCAACCCCAACTACAAATACTCTAGGGTAATGTCTAGGTTAGCAATAGAGTTTTAAATGTTTTATATCAGGTAGCTAAGAAATTACTTCACAACAGGGAGTTTTGGTCTTCTGTAAGTACTGGTTTTGTTGTTATTTTTTATTTAAAACATAGTAAACTTAAGTATTTTACATGTTCATTTTCAGATAAATTATTATATAAATTTAGTTTAATAGTGTAACAAGTACTAATTGGATAAGAGTTGGATGCAAAAGTCAAGATTAAGTCAAAAGTACAGAGATAGAGTGAAAAATTTTCTTAATTTTGCATTTAAGAATACAAGTGAAGATAATATGATATTATGCCCATGTGTGAAGTGTGCTAATATCGATTGATAGATGCATGAAGTTATTTTTGAACATTTAATTTGTATTAGATTTGTCTTGGTATATATTAATTGGTATTTTCATAAAAAGTCTATACCATTAAAGTCTTCTGCTAAAGTTCCTTCAACTTCAAGGGCTCTCTAATACCAACATGATCCTTTTATAGTAAATGATATTGAAGGCATGTTATAAGATACTTATAACATTCATAACCAATATTTTCATAATCCGTCTCCTCAAAATGATGGATTTAATCAGTTTAATGTTGAAATGAATGAATTTGATGAACAAGAGATAGGTGTAGGTCACTAACAACCTAGAAAAAAAATATCAAAGTTTTATAGGTTGATTGAGGATATGAATGAAGAACTTTATGAGGGATTAAAACATTCAAGGTTATCTTTCTATGTTCGTCTTTTTCACTTAAAATGTTTATGTGAATGGGCGAAAAAATCTTTGACTTTATTATTAGAATTTATGAAAGAAATATTTTCTTTTGCAAAAATCTCTGAATCTTATAAGGAATAAAAAAAAGATGATCAAGGATTTGGGTCTCGGATATGAAAAAAATTCATAGTTGTCCCAATGATTGCATGTTGTATTGGGGTCATAAAAAAATCAAGAATCTTATCATTTGTGTGATTTTTCTCGTTGGGTGGACAAAAATCTCAATGAAAGGTTGAATGAGGATGGTGATGAGGTCTATGTCAAAAAGAAGTCTGTTAAGGTTTTACGCTATTTTTCATTAATACCAAGACTTCAATGACTTTTCATGTCTTTCAAAACTGTAGATTCAATGAGGTAGCATTATGAGAAGTGGATAGATTATGGATCATTAAGGTATCTTACAGATTCTTTGGCATGAAAATCATTTTATTTTAAGGTTTTAGACTTTACATCTGATCCTCAAAATGTTATGCTTGGACTAGCATCTGATGGATTCAACCCATTCAAAATAATAAGTACTTCTTATAGTACTTGGCTAGTTGTATTGATTCTGTACAATTTACCACCATGGATTGCTATGAAGTAACAATCATTTATTTTATCTATGATAATTCTTGAGAAAAAGGGTCTAGGTAATGATATAGACATCTACTTATAACTTTTTATTAAAGAGTTAAAGCAATTATGGGAAGAAGTTGAAACCTATGATGCATTAAAAAAAAAGAGAACTTCAATATACATTCTACTTTATTATGGACTATCAACGATTTTTTTGCTTATGCGAATTTATCTAGTTGAAGTACAAAAAATTGTTATTATTGTCCATGTTGTGCTACGCAGACATGTTTGAAGTGGTTACCTAATGGTAGGAAGTTCTGTTATATGTTACATCATCGATGGTTAGATGATAATCATCGATTGGGATTCTAAAAATATCTCTTTAATGGAACTGAAAAGTTGAGAAGATCACCTTTATCAATTAATGGGTCTAATATCTTATCAAAGTTAAAATATACTAATTTCACTTATAAAAAAATTGACTCTATCAAGGAAAAGAGCGGGGGACATCTTTAAAGGTGTCTGGCTTCATATTATAAAAATTAGTGATATTGATACTTAAGTTGGTGATCTTAATGTTCAAAGTAATGAGAAGGACGATGAAGAAGATGACCCTAATGAGTCTGAGTTATGAAAAAAATAAATATCTTTTATAAGTTACCTTGTTTGAAATATAATTTATTACGTCGTAACCTTGATTTGATACACATAGAGAAGAATGTTAGTGAAAATTTTATCGAGATAATTCTCAATATGAATAAAAGATCAAATGATGACTTAAAGAGTCAGCTTGACCTAGTTGATATCGAGATTTGCCCTGACCTTCATTCGAAGTTGCTTCCTAATGGCAAATATCGATTGCCTTTTACCTATTTTGGGATTTCTAAAGCTGAGAAAGATGTGTTTTGCAAGGTTTTAAAAAATGTCAAAGTTTCGGATGGCTATGCATCAAATATATCAAGATGTGTGAATTAAAAGAGTGAAAACTTTCTTTATTGAAGTCACATGATTATTACCTTTTGATGTAAGACTTACTTCCCATTATTTTACATTCATCAATGTCAAAGTAAGTTACTTCTATTGTAATTGAATTGAGTAATATATTTAAAGCTCTATATGGGAAATGTCTGAATGTGGAAGAGCTTGACAAACTTGAAGATCAAGTCGTGATTACTTTATGCCATTTAGAAAAGACTTTTCCTCCAAACTTTTTTACTATTATGATGCATTTGGTTATCCACCTTCCATATGAAGCAAAAATCAGTAGGCCGATTTATTGTTAATAAATGTATCCTATCAAAAGGTATTATTTGTTAATAGCTTGATTAGGTTGTTATTGTTAATCATACCACTCTAGTTAAAAAGATATATGACTAATGTTTTATGCGATAGGTTTTTGGGGAGGTTAAAATCTTATTGTCGCAACAAACGCTATACAGAAGGTTCTATTGCTGAGGATATTTAGCAAAAAGTTTATGACATTTTATTCTTGTTATTTGAAAGATATTGAAATGAGATTTAATAGACTATCAAGAAATGTTGGTATGCAGCATACTGACTTTGCCTATAGTTATTTTTTTAAAAGTTTTGGACAACTAATAGGCAAAGCTAAAATGGTGGAATTGGATGATAAGTGTTAGGCACAGGCACATCGATATATTCTTTTCCATTATGACGTAATTGAATCGTTTCGCACATAAGTTTTTTTGCAAGGAAATAATTTATTGTATTTTTTGTTATTGTTAATACTTTATCATGCTGCTTTGTAATGAGTATAGAAATAATTTGAGAGCTCATACACATTATCGATGATCAAACTCTCGAAAACTTGATGAGTTGTTTGCCAAAAACTTTCATGATTGGTTAGGAGCAACTGTAAGTAACGTCATACTTTCTATTATGAGAAATCTACATCGAATGCTTACGGTATAACTAACATTAATAACAAATATATATTTATTTCACCTTTATAGGTTTGGAGTGGAAGGCTTGTTTGTGAAAATGTGAAGTACTTTTACAATGTCCAAATAGGATTATGAAATGATATAAAAATTTCATCATCAATGGATTTAGATTTCACACTAAATCTCATGAGAGATTTAAAAGTACACAAAATTCAAGAGTTGTTATTACTTTATCAACTACTAGCTATGCTAGTGCTAGAAACACAAACCCTTTAAAAGGAAATATTGACTATTATGACATGATTAATGACATTATTGAGTTGGATTATTATCGCAAGTGCAAAGTTGTCTTATTTTAGTGTGATTAGGCTGATATGAATAGTACAAAAGGCATTAAGAAAGATCAATTTGGATTTACACATGTGAATTTTTTTCGATTAATTCACACTAGACAATAGCTTATCGATGAACCTTATGTTTTTTCATCTCAAGTCAAACGAGTTTTTTATTTTGAAGACCCCAAAAATTGAGTTGGTTTGTTATTCTTTGAAACACACCTAGGGACTTATTTGATGCAGGGTTAGATACCAAAGATAATGTTGAACATGGAACTAAATTTTATCTTTTTATTGAACAAAACTTAGATGAAAATATCTCCAGTACCTTTGCTTAATGAGTCCATGAAGATATTAATAAAGACATTTATGAACCATGATGGATCATCTATGTTTTGTAATTTGAGTGTTTAAGACAATGTAATAAATTCTTATATGTAATTAATGTCGCATCGTCATTGTATATTTATTGTATTGTAAATCATACATTATCTTTTGATTTAATTAAATTCATATGTTATTTATATATCGTAGTTTATGATTTCTTAACTTCTCAATATCTTTATATATGTTTTGAACTAATATATCTTATATATTCACTTTTATGATACAGATAAGCTACAATGCGAAAAAGTAGATTAAAAGGAATGTATATAAGAGATATTAGTTTAGAACTGTCTGCGACACCTATTGATATTGGCTATGGACTGAATCATTTGGATGGGAATGAACGTACTGTTGATTCTAACTCAGTTACTTCTAAACTTTCAACTGCTATTGGATCTAGCAATCCGAGAGGTCCAGGTTTAGATAGTATCTCGTTAATTGATTATGTTTTAAATATAAATGCAGGTATCATATACCCTATATTTAGAATTCGATTATAATGATTTAAGTATTGACATTTTACAAATTGATTTTTTATTTTTTGCAATTGATAACAATGGTCAACGGAGGACCAGAGGCTGGACAACTTTGAAAGAATTGTTTGCAATACCTCTTAATGAGCGTATTGTAGTGTTTGCAAACTCTGATAAGTAATCAATTGGTGAAGAGACTCAACTGTTGTTGGATT
The DNA here is from genome assembly GCF_002303985.1 of Durio zibethinus. The sequence goes on along the minus strand of NW_019167860.1, from coordinate 2,740,059 downwards.
TCTATGCATGCTTGCCCTTACTGGAATGAAATTGCCTATTCATTATGAAACATAGCATAAAGTTCCAACAAAATTAAGGTCGATGCTTTAAACTTTATTGAGGTATTAGTATAATTAATTACATATAAAAATATAATTATTTTACATTTGGTTTACTTATTCAAACATTTTTTTATTGTATTATTATAGTTAAGATTTGTACTTGAAATATCAACTTCATTTGTGCTTAAATCATTGGAAAAAAATGGAAAGACTATAAGCATAATTTGAAGAATAAGTATTTCGATCAAAATACTACAGTAGAGGCCACAATGAAAAATCTACCCTATAATGTAATTAAGTGGCAATATGAACAATTAGTTAGATTTTGATTCTCAAGAAAAGAAAAGGTACTAATTTATAATTTTGTATATTATAATGAAATAATAAAAGTGTTTTATGCTTTAAGTTGGTAATATTTATATTTCTACTATATATGTAATTATTTTTTATGACCAGAAAGAGAACAGATTGGGATTGGTAGTAGAAAGCAACAAAAATATAGCCACACAAGTGGATCAAAAAGTTTTGCAAGAAAGCAAAAAGAAATAATAAGTTTATGATTTTAAACTTGTTCGAATGAATGAACTTTTTATGCTATTAAAAGGTAAAAATGCAAATTAATAGTTATTGTTCTATTTTAATTGTTTTGATAGTTTTAATACATGATGTTAAACTTATCCAAAGTATTAAACTTAGTTGCCACGATTGATATGTATGAAAAAATTATTGTTTACGTCTATTTAAGACTTTTTGTGCCATTAATAGGTAAAAATACAAAATTGTTGTTATTATTCTATTTTAATAGTTTGGATAGCTTCAATACATGATATTAAACTTATCCGAATGATTAAACTTGGTTTCTACGATTGATATGTGTGTGAAAAATTTATTATTTACGTCTATTTGGGACAATTTTTGCCTTTTAAAGTAAAAAAAATACAAATTAAACTTTTGGATGGCTTTTAACAGTTTGGATGGCTTTAATCCATGATATTAAACTTGTCCAAATAATTGAATTTGGTTTTCATGATCTATGTGTGAAAGGCCAAAATGCTTTTATTGTTTACGTTTGTTTAAAACTATTATGTTGTTAAAGGGCCAAAATATAATTTTAAGGTTATATTTCTACCATAACAATTTAGATAGATTAAATACATGATATTAAACTTATTCGAAATTTTGAACTTGATTGACAGGTTTGATATGCATGAATAAGTTACGGTTGATATGTATTTAACAATAATATATATTTTTGTATAGGAGATTGTGATGAGTGGTAAAATTATATGTGCACTTTTTCGCTTAATGCACACAAAAAAAGACGGATCTTACCTGAATGTCAAAACAGAAGAAACTATTGTAATTTGTAACTTCTATTTTAATAGAAAGTAAATATTTACTCTTTTTAGCATATTATGAATTAATCATTAAACTTGATAGTTTATATGATTAATTTATAGGAGAAAGTGAAAGAGAAAATGGATGTTGAGATTGAAGTAACATCTGATGATTCTGTCAACATTCAAGAATTAAAAAATTGAATTTTTATAAAAATTGCTAGAAAAGAAAGGCATGGACAGATCTGAAGCCTTGGATTGGGTCCAACACCATTTACCTACTATGGACTTTGTTTCAAAAATTTAGATTTTTAGCAAATCAGTCTTCGCAAGATATTTTCATATTGAAAGAAAAGTTACAAATTATGCAACAACATTTCCAACAAATGGAAGTAGAAAGAGAACATGACCATGCCAAAATTGAAGAAGAATGTGCTAGAATGGACCAAAAGCGTGCAAAATTTTAGCAGTTGCATGATCAATTTAATCATTTTATGAATTTTGTGCAACAATAATTTTCAAGAACTAATCTCGGTGGTCCACCAACTTAGATATTATATTTGGTAAATATTTATATTTTTAATATAAAAAAGCTTATTATTAAGTGTTAAAACTTGTATTATATTATTCAGTAAGTTCTTGAGCACGCTAGTGACTAAGATAAAAAAATTCCTTCATCAAATGGTAGTCTTCCAAATCTATGCAGTTATAAAATTTATACATTTTAAATTTTTTGGTTAATGTATTAAAAAAATTTTGAATGTTATTATACTAATTATTAAACTTTGTGTTAATTACATGCATATTTAAACATGAATTAAGTATTTATTAATTTCAATTTTTGAATTTTAGTTTGTTTTAATTTCTTTTAACATTTCTTGTTAATGAAAATAATAAATATTAAATGAAATTTAAAAAAAAAAAGTAAAATTCTTAATTTGCGGCATTCACGTTCAAGAATGCCACTAAATTTTAAATTTAGTGACATTTGTATCATAAAACGTCACTAAAAGTAGCAATGTTCTTATAAAAAAAAGGGTCACTAAATTAGCAATGTTTCTATCATAAAAATGCCGCTTAAGTAGTAGCGTTTTTATGATAGAAATGCTAGCATATTAGCGACGCTTTTCTGATACAAATGCTACTAAATTAGTGGCATTTTTCATATAAAAATGCCACTATTTTCCCCAATGCATGTATAGCCAACATTTTTAGTTTCATTTTTTGCAAATGTCGCAAATCTTTTAGTGGCATTTATAAACGCCATTAAACGTTGAAAAAAATGCCATTACAAACCTAAACCTCTATAGTGATTATGACATCGTGATTGTTTTTTAGTCTTGTGATTTGCAGGGCTTTTAGTGTAAAAAGATAGGCTGATCTGATTAAAGCTATATCTAAATAGCCAACATTCTCTGTCAATCAATAGAGTATTATATTTTTAATTTTAATAATTAAAATTTAAATTTTGATAATTTCAAATATTAAAACAAACTATATCTAAATAAGTAGAATATTGCATGTAACCCTGCTCAAAGCAAAGTTTGAATTTTTTTCTCTATAATAAAAAATTAAGAATAAAAAATAATCATGATACATTTTGGTAGGACAAGTTCATAGTATATGTTGGTGTTGAGCTGTCCAACAAGGTCAAAAACTTGAAATCTCAAGATCGGACATTAACTAGAAGCAAAGATTGGAGGTTTATTTAGTGTTTGTACTACAATGCTCAAGCTAATGTTTGAAAAGAGAGAGAAAAAAAATCTTAAGAAGAAAGAGAAGGAACCAAATGTCTCTACTCGAGATGAATGGGCTTATTTATATATGTAAGGTGAGAGTAACAACCTAGGTGGTCCAAGCTTTGAAAGTCGAGTTTAAGATTAACAATGCTAACCTAACCTAACAAGTGAATGTCTAATTGAAAGATAACAAGTCAACATACCCATGTGTCTTTAGTTGAAAGGTCAAATAATCGAATTGACGCAAATCCTTAGATTTTAGTTTGGGCCACCACGTCAGCTTGGGTTGGTATGAATAAAGTACTCTCGCTTTGTTGATGAGTCACTTTTTTTTTAAAAAAAAAGTCTATTATGCCCTTATAAGCATAAAATTTTTAAAAGTTTGTCCGTTCATCAAATAGTCTGTGGTGTCAGATGGCTGAAAGGTTTATTTAGCCGATTTATTGACACAAGAGTCGAGCTAAGAGTTGAGTGTGGATTTTTTAAGATTATAACATTTTTGTAGTAAAGTGATAAGGAAATAGTATTCATGGTAGTTCTAATATGGTTTTTACCGAATCTATTTGCTTAAGTGGCCTTGGTTTTCTAACCTGTAGCTTTTTTTATGTTGCTTGTACAATGTGATCGATGTGGCATTCAAAATAATTTTTTTGAGTAAGTTGGTTCTTGATTTATCTAAATAAGCATTTATTAAAGAAAGAAAAATTTAAACAAGATTTAAAATTTTGGATGGTTCTTTGAATTTTAATGGAAAAGCGAAAGGTTTTCCTTAATTCGTGCAATGTGATATGGCTTAATCTGGACCACTCATTCGATCGGGGGCTTTGCCTATGCAAAGCATGCTTAAAACCATTATTTCTTCACACTTATAGCATTTTCATTACCTTTTTACTCTTGTGTCAATCTGTTTTTTTGTTAATCTTGTAAAGCTTTTCAATTTTTCTTTGTTCGATCTTTTTCATTACCTTTGATTACCTCGGTATGTCTCTTAACTTTTAATATGTCTTCTAGTTTAGATTTATTTAACTTTATGGTAGAAGCTAAGAAAGGTTAGCTTGGCCAAAATAGGGTAGAGGTAAAGAAATGTTAGATGATGAGGTCCATTTTATTATTGTAGGAACATATTATAGTCAAACTACTTAATGTTTGAATCCAATGTTTGTAGAGGGAAAAAAATAGTTTGAGAAGAATGCCTGAGCTTAGCCTAAGAAGATTATCCATGGTATGAATTAGCTTTTGGTGACAATAGATTCTGACCTCTAAAATCTTCTTGTTCAAACCAATATGGTTAGTTTGGCTCATCTTTCTGACCTTTTCTTACTTGTTTTAGCCACTTCCTTCTTAGTTCCTCCCAAATACTTCTTCTAGCCAAACCTCATTGTTGTTAAACTTTTAATAATTCTTCATAATGCCCAAACCATCATAGGTCTAGTCTTAGACCTGATTATGGATCATCACCTGATTCTAAGTATTTTATTTCTAAGTCATCATTGTCTTCCTTCAATGTCATGTAAGACCCTGGTTTTAAACAGGTTTAAAAATTTTTTCAATCTCTAGTGGTTGAGCAAACTAGCGATGATGCTTTTGAAATTGAGTAGGTTGAATGATCTAGGCAGACAGATGGGTCTGACTAAGTTAAAAAGAGGCAAAGGTGATGATGAGGAAGCAGAAAGTTCTAACATCATCGTTGATACTTTTATACCTTTCTACACTCCTTTGGAACTCGACACAAAGTAACTACTCAAGTCTGAGGATATGGTGACCGATTTAATAAAATATGATAATTTATAGGTTTATTGGGACTTTATCTTAGCTGATCTTAGGTTTCTCTTTCATTTTTTATTGTTTAACTTCTCTATCCTATAATTTAACAATCACTTAACTCGCCCCCAATTCTTTTAGGTACATATAGGTTTTATTATTCTTTGTAAAGAGTTAGGTCTTGTTTCTTCTATAGGACTCTTTAAAGAATTTTTACCATTAAAAAGTATTCCTATGATAAGAGTTGGTGCTATGTGATAGCTGGTATCTCTAGAAGAATTTTTGCCAATTGGCCAAGCTTAATAAAAACCTGAAAATCGAGCTTATGTTTAGAAGATCGATGGGGTTTAGGAAATAAATAATTTACGAGCTTATTTGAGGATGCTAATATAGGTCTTTTGATCAATGATGAGCTTGAAGCTTGAGATACAATAAATGGTTTCTTGAGGGTAGAAAACTAGTGATAAATGTAAATGAACTTACCTTTCCTAGTGCCATTAAAAAAGTCAGATATTAGCGTAATATTCTTACCGTAACTATTTTTTAGTTTGAATATCTTCTAACTGTTAAGTCAATTTTTTCAATTAAAGATATAGCTGTTTAGAATAAATCGAGTTTTGACATAACCATGTTTACATAGCCTCCCAATGAAAAATAGATGAGGGAAGGCTCTTTCTCAGATTAATGGTTTATATTGCAGCATTAAAATCATCAACCCACATCTTTAGCATTTTTAGATTGAAGGTAAAAGTCCTGCAGTAATGTAGAAACTAAAATAAAAGGTGGTCATATAACAGCCTTAAAAGAGGCCAATGATTCAATTTTCATCTTCTGATGCTACATTCAAGGTCCAACCTTCTTTGGTCAAATACTCTGTAACTTTAGAATTCGACGCAAGGAAAATGCTTTCATAAGAAAGGTAAGTTGCAAATTGGTTTTTTAAACTTCAAAAATTTTACAAAGTCTAAGTTTGACTTTTTTTGTCCTACAAATTATGATTGGCTTCTTTAGTTTGCCTCTTAGAATATAGGTTAGACCTTAGTGTATACTCATAAGGCTTTCGTTTACCTCTACAAGGTCGAAAAGGATTTGAAAATATATACAAAAGATATTAACAACCTTATGGAGAGCACAAAAAAGATCAAGATCTCCAACATCGAGTATAAAAAAAAAAACCAACGATGAGCTTGACAAGAAGTTTGAGAGCTTATCCAAGCAGATCAAAGACTTGTCAATCTAAAAAGCCATAATTGAGTTTCTTCGTTAACGTCTCAATCTCAAATTGACTGTTGCTCTAGCTAAAGTATAATGTCTGAAAAATGAACTTTAAGCTTCTAAAGAAGTTGAGCAATGAACTGTGGAAAACTTCTTTCCATCCACAACTTCTACAATATATAAATAAACTTTGCTTGGGAATAGATGGTCGACTTTTTTGACTTAAAGTTGAAAAAGGTAAACTTCATATATGGTGACCTCGATCTTTCCATGATCAACATCAATTACTTGAAGACCTAACAAGCTACTACTAAGGGAAAGAAACAAGCTGATGAGTAATAGCAATAGGATAAGGATGATATAGAGATTGATCAAGTTGTTATTATGGTTGGAGCTGACCAGAAGAAGGGGCAAGCTATTAAAAATCCTAAGACTTAGATTAGGGAGCCTAAGGTAACTATTGTTGAAGCCTAACCTGAAGATAGGGCCTGACCTATCCCTTAGGCAAATTTTTAAAATTTACTTATGTTTATATTTTGTTTTTTTAAATCATGTAATTATTTATTATTATTAATGAAATTTAGTTTTTATTCTTTATTTACATTTTTTAGCTCAATGTTACTTAATTTAATATAACCATTTAGCTTAGTATGCAAGAACGATACAATTATGGCTTTGTATGATCTTTTTTGAAATTTTGATTAAAAATTAGGTCAGTTTCATCCTTAAGTTGGATAAAGAGTTTTGTAAGGATTTTCATCAGACATTCATAGAAGAATTTATTCAACTTTGAACTATATTTACCTTGGATTTTGAGTTTACACTCTTGTAGATCGGATACTCATAAATTAGCTCAATCATATAGCCTTTATTGATAGTAGATCTTAAAATATCCACATTTCGCTTCCTCGAGATGGGATTTTTATTCAAATCTAAGTCAGACAACTTCTTTAACAATGTATGATCATTCCCAATTTGGTGTCAATTTTTTTTTCGATTATCAATACTTGAACCTTCAACTTTTCTAAGTACTAGGTTGCCTTTGTGTAGCTTTTTTCAATTAAAACCTCTTATTATAGTAGCTCGAGACTTTCTGTTGATGCGTAGCTATTCTAGTTAAAGCTACATCATTTTGCTCCTAGGTTAGGTCTAGGTTGACTTTTAAAGCTTATTCGTTTCCTTTGTCATTGCTTAGTTCAACATAAAAGCTCAGAAAGCCTATCTCAATTAGTATCACGATCTTTATTCTAAATGCCTATAATACTCTAGGAAGTTCTTTAGCCTATTTTCCCTTAGCATCGTCTAATCTCTTCTTCAGAGCTTTAAGTATAGTTTTGTTAGCTACCTAGGCTTGGCCATTAAATTGTGGGTGAGCAACCAAGTTGAATCTCAGCTTAATACTGAGGTTGAAACACCATTATTTCAACTTTGGATTATCAAATTGCTTTTTCTTGTCTATTACTATAGATCGAGATAATCAATAGCTGCAAGCACAAACTTTTTTTGTCTAGGGAGTGCGATGGATGGTTCGAGCAAATCCATCCCCCATTCCATGAAGGGCTATGAGCTTATTATTGGAGTTCACTTAGTTGAGGGCAAGTGTTGGACATGCGCAAACTTTTAACATTTATCATATATTCGAACTTGGTAAGTTGTATACTCTTTAATGGTCAGCCGGTAATGTTCTTGCCTTAACACTAAACTTAGTAATTTTAGACACAATGTGATGATATGATACAAAAATAATACGAAAAAAAGTCATAAATGTGTTTAAAAAAAATGTGTTTAATGTTTATTCATGTTAATACAAATTTCGACACGACACAATTTGTGTCTTATACATATTAACATGTCTAAACACATATAAAACATAGAAAAATACATTTAAATAAAATGTGTCATATGGATACACGTTTAACATGTGACATAACACAAAAACGCATTTACCACATTTTTATAGTTATTTTAATTTAGTATAAATATATAAAAATTATTTAATTTTTAATCTTTTAATTATGATACCTAATTAGCTATTCAATATGCCATATGAAGATTATTTTAAACGTTTAATTATGATACTCATTTAATAATTATTAGAAATTTATTTTTTATATTATTAATATAAATAAAATATAAATAATAATATTAGTATGATACATCATTATTTTATTCTTTAATCTTTAGTAGTTCATTATTTTGGATTTGGTATTAAAAATTAATATAGTTATGTATACATTTATGATTGTTATATTAGTAATGTGGATATTAAAATTTAAATATATATGTTAAATGTATATTAAATGTTATCAATTTTTTTATACTTTTTAATATGTAAGTATTTTTGTATTAGTAATACATATATACATATATATTATATTCCATATATATAAATCTTAACATATTAAATATATTAGAAAATAACCTCGGCTATGCCTATGTAGCAAATTTTTTAATTTTTTAATTTAATAATAAATTTAAAAAGTAAATATTTTTTAGTATTTTGTTGGCTTTTTATTTTTTATTTTTGGAAAATATAATCTCTTAAAAAAATAAAAAAACTGATACTCTAATTGTGTTATGCAAATGCAATTATATAGGAGTTTATTTCTATTTTGACTACTTTTTAAAAAATTGTATAGATTAAATTTAAATCAATATTACATACATAACAATCCAATCTATTAATACATTATTTACTTATTATCAATATTGATCAATTATTAAATTCAAATTCATTTACCAATGAAATCAAATGCCGCCAATATCATCAACCCTTTAATTTAATTTTTTAAAGAAAATAAAAACGAATAATTTTACTATGGTAGAAAGGTATTATAGTAATTTAAATAATGATAATAAGAAGGTATTTTCATAATTATGGTGATAAAAGTATTATAGTAACTTTGATCAATTATAATATGAAGGTATTTCAGTACTTATAATAAGATGAACATTATAATAATTTTAGTTGATTATAGGATGGAGGCATTATAGTCACTTTAGACATGTGTCGTTGAATTGTTAAGTAATTAGAAGGGCATTATAGTTATTTTTAAGAAATTACTTTCATATTATTATATAGATGTTAAATTTTAATATGTAATTATAAAGTAATTAAACGGGTAATTTCATAATTATAGTGAGAATATATTATAGTAAATTTGACCATTATAGTAGTAGAGGTATTTGCGTAATTATGATAGGATAAGTATTATAATAATTTTGAAAAATTAAGGTAAAATAAGCATTTTCCTAATTATGGTAGTAAGGGCGTTAGTAATTTTGCCAAATTATGTTAGGAAAGATATTATCATAATTTCAACTCATTTATGATAAAAAAAATATTTTTATAATTATGATAAAAATATTATAATTATTTAGGATATGTGTCAACTTCTAATCAAAGAATCATAAAAGGATTTTGATAATCTCAATGAGATTAATAATTTAATATATAATTAATTTTATATTTTATTAAAATTTAATATATGTAATTTAATAAGAGTATTATATTAATTTCAAATAAAACTCTATATGTTAAATTTCCACGAAACAATAGTAAAGGTTTTTTAATAATTTAATAAATGATTAATTTTATATTATATTAAAATTTAATACATAAATTAAATATAATATTATAAAAATTTTCAAATAAAATAATATACGTCAATTTATTATGAAATAATCATAAAAATATTTTTATAATTACGATAAGAAGCGTTATAGTTAATTTTAAACAATTTTGATATGAAAATATTTTATAATTATGATTGAAGGATATTATAAAATTTTTAATCAATCAGAATATTTTTATAATTATAATAAAAAAATATTATAATAATTTTAATTAATTATAAAATAAAAATATTTTCATAATTATGATATAATGATATTATAGAAATTTATCAGCGAGGGATATTTTCATTATTTAATACATAAGAGGCATTGTAATCACGTCAGTAATACCATTGAAAGTCCATTTGTCAATGAATTTTATACTACTTGTTTATGCATGCCATGTGTCTGATAACTTTCTTTGTCCATGGTCAGGGTAAGAAAAGGGCAACAATTCCTAGTCTGAATCAAATCCGAGTCTTTCGAAGGCTTAATCTTAGTTCTTCGCAAGATCTACCTTTCTCTTTCTCTTTTAGATCTCATTGATTCACAAATGAACCCGACGATTCCACCCAAGCTTCCTTTAGTTCTTAATTCTATATTTCAGATCTCTCTCATTTGATTCAAAATTTCAGGTCTCTTTCTTTTCCATTTCTCTTTTTTATTTTAAAAATTTTCTTTCGATAAAAATCTTACAGTCCCTCAAATTTTCTCTGCCCACTTTTTTCGTAATGGATTCCACATCTATTCATTTTCTCTTCGTTGCTTACTTTTTCTTCTTTGCTCTCTCTTTTTTTTGCTCAGGTATCATTTGTCTCTCTTTTTCCACTTTGTTTTTTATATTTTAAAAGCTTATTCTTTCAAATTTATGTAAATGATGAAATGGGTTTTTTTCTTATTTTTATGATTTCTTAGGAGTCTGGACTTGAAGTTGAGAAGGAGGAATAATGTCAAGGGATTTGAAGGCCAACCCAGATTGTGTAATCTGGGAAAGAATAAAATCGAGATTGCCTTGGAAGTCACAAAAAATGATTGTGTTGAGGTTTGAGAAGTGGAGGAGAAGACAAGGGAGAGATTCCAAGGTTGGGTCAATGATTGTGAGTGTCACGAAAAAGATTGGTGATGGAAAGAAATCTATTGCAGACTAAAGAGAGAAGTTCGAAATAGCTGTTGTGTTGTAAGAAATTGCAAATTAATTCCCAGCATTCTTTAGGTAATTCCAACTTCAATTTTCTTTAGTAAGAAAGAAATGAATTAGCAAGTTGCAGACTAAAGAGAAAAGGACTTTTGCTTCCTTCTTTTAATCTTGGGAAGTAGCTGGATAACGGGCAAGATCATCGAGAAAGTAAATGGCTATTTGAAAATACGGTTATGATATTGGCATAGGTGCTTTCTTCTGATTAATCATTTTATTTTTTCTTTTTGATTAATTTGTCTAAAATGATTTAATTTTGTTTAAATTTCAGTAAGGTGTATTTGTTCATGTTCTGATTAGTTTCTGTGCTGTTTGATATTATATTTTCTTTGACTACTGCTTTGATTATTACCACTTAATAAGTATCATTTGCTTTGGTAAATTTAGATTATTGTATGCCTTACGCAATGGAACCAAACCATCCTCATAGTGCCTTGCTAGCTGGTAAGTATAAAACTAAACATCAAAATCAAATAATTCTATTGCTATGTCTCAAGCGAAATAGGCACCAACAGAGAAAAAAAATCTGAAAACTATTGAACAACAACAAAGAATAGATAAACAGCTCACATACTCAAAAGTAAAAAGAGAGTTAGTTTTTAGTTTGTGACTTTGTGTTGTAATTAGCCAAGTAAAGCCATGACTCTTCAAGCAACTTCCTGTTACTTTGGAGGCATTTTATCTCTTCTTTGTCCACCTAAGACTTGCCATCACCGTTTTGTAATCAGAGTTAAAGGTAATGACTTTTGCTTGTTTTTGGTGAAGGCCTAAGTTTTGTATCATTATTAGCTTGAATTTGATGAATTTGAGTTGCCTTTTTTGTTTTCTTGTCTTTGAGTTTGAATGTTATGTGATTATGTGAGTTAAAGTTTCTTCCTTTTTTTATAGATTGAATTTGATGCTGTTTTTAATGAATTGGAACTGTATTTTTGGTTTTCTGTGTGATGTAATTCATAGGGTTTCAATGTTATAAGATTATGCGAGTTAAAGTTTGTGTTTTTTTCTTGATGAATTTCTTTTGGGTCCTTTGGTTTTCTATTTCAGTGGAAATATCAGAGAAATTTGTGGAATAATGAGGAAATTCTCAAAACAATACGCACGTTGGTCAGGAACATATTTCTATATGGATAAGGGAGTGACTTCTGTTGTAATCAAGGTACTCTTTAACTTTTGCTTTTTACAGATTTATCTGCATATTCTCATTCAGAATCTTCCCATATGAGTCATTACCCAATTTTGATCCTACCTAAGTGAGACATTCAAAGGGCTGAATTATAGAGGGTACACCCTTTAACATTTTGGCTAATATGGCAGCTCAAAAAGCTTCACATATTGGTCTTAGAGTTTGATGCAAAGCCTTATTAAAGCGTGTGAATATGGTTGGCGTTGGAAGCTATGTCATATTCTCTCATTTGTAAGATATTACTTTGAACAAAAAAATTTTGTTGTAGGTATTGTTTAGGTCGTATCTAATATGTGTCCACCATAATTAAATGGCCATTACGTATTTATGGCTTCATTAAGTGAGTTCTTGGAAGGAGTTCCCATCTTTTAGTGTTTTATCCTAGACCGTTTCGAGCAGAAGCATTAGTTATTCTGAGTTGGTGAATCTAGGTTGTAATTGGAAGGAATTGAATGTCATCTTATAACGTTAAACTAGTGGGGAAAATCTTCACTTCTACTCAATCTGAATTGAATTGTTTTATTGGAAAAGTCGAGTTTAAAATTTTTCAGTACTTTGCATGTGAACAATGGACGGAAGGATCACAACTTGTATATAATGATAGAGAGATCTTTATTTTTCATGCTTCAATTTGAATATTGAAATCAAAGGTTATTAACGGAATATGTGTGACAATATAACTTGATTAACTTAATTTAATATCAATATCTAAACAATATTGATATATCAATATCTAAAGTAGTCCCCCAATGGGAGATTGTCCATGAGGCTTTGTAATTTTGTGCCATGTGTTATAATCAATTGGCTTTTATTTTTTATTCATGAATGAAAGCGAAACAATGAGTTTTGTTGAAATGGTGTGATTTGCTAAAAAATGAAAAAAGAAAGGAAAAAAAGGGAATAGTTGAGAAGAAGAATCGAGAAACAAAGAGGAAGAATAGTTGAGAAAAGAAAGAAACAGAGAAAAAATCTTCTTCTCATTATTATCTTTTTAGTTTTTCTATTAAAGATTGCATAATGGACGCAAAAATGGGCCTTAATTCTCATCAGAGCATCAAAAGCAGTGTAAAATATTTGAGGGTTTAGTTAAGATGTTTAAAACCGAACAACAATAGCTCAAAACTCTGGCTAAACAAATAAAGATTCTTAAAGATCATATCAATATGCAATATGAACGGTGGGTCTCTTATGTTTGCCTTCGTGAAGATCACACCTCTCAGGTAACAATTTCAAATTTAGGGCTTTTGTTGTTTTCATTTATTAGAGGAGTAATATGAGATTTTTGGTCATCTTTTTTTATTTAGATGAAAAGTGATATGGAATTGAAAAATATGGCGCGTGTGCTTGAAGCTGTAAAAGTTGATATAATGATAAGATTGCGCATTTCTTTGAATCTTCTTGTTTAATTTTGTGTAGATATTATTAATGCTGGCACTCTGCTTTTTATGGTAATTAATTTGGCCTATTCAATGAGTTTTTGTCTTTTGATGATATTATGATCATATATTATGGTTGATTGACAGGTAAGACTTCTGTAAATTCAAGATATGATCGATAGTCAGTATCCCTAAAGCATGAGGAGGATGTGCCATTTGAATATCATCTTTCCTTTATGGTTGCCACTTCACTTACTAAATATTGCCATTTTGACACCTATATAATTTTTTAAGAATTTACTTTATTTAAAAAATCTCTTTGGAAGCCATGTCAATTTCTTCTTGTACTTTTACACCTTGGGTTCACTATCAGAAAAATTTATATTATCTAAACATCTAAGAATCAAATAGTAAATTAAATATATGGTTGAAACATAGAGGCTTATTTTTGCAAATTGAAATTGGGTATGTGTTTTTTTTTTTTTAGATATTTGGTACTTAAATTTGTTTTGGCCAGTTGTTTATTTCGGTTTAATTCACAGCAGCAAAATAAAATTGTGATAAGTGATTACTATGATGTCTGGTGGTTGTGCTGTTTGGATGCAAATTGTTTTATGTTTAGTTGAATTCATATTTTGAGGACACGATTAAAATTTGATACCTTTTTCTTTGTAATTTACTAATGGTTTGATCACTGATGTGTATGTTTGCTTAATTGGCTTATTACAGAGGAAACACTTGATGAATTGACTGATATCAAAATCTTGTTTAACATCTGTTGAGAAAAATTCAAGGTATGTCGATATAGCTATAGTTAGACCAGTCCTCATTGGAACTAGATAGGGGCTTGTCTGATTTTAAAATATACTTCAAGATATCATTGGTATTACTGTCATTTTTTTGTTTAAATTATGAAAAATGATTGTGATATGTTTGTTGATTGAACAAATATGTTCTTTAAAATACATAGCTCATGATTTAAAAAATTGTTATCAAACCCTATACAAAGAAAGCAAAGGTTGATTTATCTTACTCTTTCTATATTCATTAATTACAGAAAATATTAATTTGCGAATAGATTATTCCCCTTAAACTCGACAGATTAAATAAGTTGAAAATTAAAAAAAAAAATCCATTGCTACCCTACATTCATGATCTTTTTTTTGTTGATGGAATTCTTAATCATAATCTTAGTGTATGGAATTAAAATATAATAAAGTAAAGAAAAGTTATGGTGATGAAATCCTCTTGAAAGCATCTTTCACACCTCAAAGGCAGTAGCTTCTACGAAAGCATAATGGTTAACCTTTGTTACGATATTGTTGATTTAAAAATTAACTTCCAAATGATACTTCCTTTTGTTTTTCTGTATTGGTTTGAGGGTCTTCAATGCTTTTCCTTTTGAAAGGTGAGCTCTTCTATTTGTTCATATATTTATTAATTATTTATTTTAGTATTGAAACAGGTGTTAAGATAATCTTTAATAAATTTCTGCTTGAAGTTTAAGTCATCTAATGCTTATGCATTATATTTATTTTGTGTTTTAAGTTGGCCTTTGTGCTGAGTTATCATGAATTTACAGCATGTTAAGCTTTATGCTACAATTTTATAGATGTTAGGAGATGAAAGTATTTCTAAATTATCCTTTTTGGAATTAAATCCACTGAAAAAGGTAATGGCAATAGAAGTTAGTCCATGATTGGCCTTTTAATACTTCTTCCTTTAAATGAGGCTAACATGGATTGCATTGTAGGTTATGTCAAGATTTTAGCCTTTTACTCATAACATGTTTTACTGAACCTTTCTCTTATTTAATTGCTATTTATTTGGTGCAAAGCTGGGAAAGATACGAATTTAAGTTTTGAGTTTTAAACGTCTAATTTTAACTTTTTTGGTTGGATTTTGATCTTAGGTATGAATGACTTGCTTTCTCCTTTTGTTGTTCTCTTTGAGGACAATGCATTTTGGTACTTTGAATGTTTATTAAGTGAATAGTATTTTAAACTTGGTGAATATGTTGATTTCAAGTGGAGGGACCAAATGGAGTGATGAAGCAGCTGCACGCATTACGACATCTTTTGGAATTCACAGACGGAAATTTTACATATCTATCAAATATAGGTGCTAAAAGCCTTCATTTTGCATTTCCATTGCTGGTGGTTCTATTTCGTCAAGAGTTATCATTTAGTGAGGCTCTTCGTATGTGAAAGGTTCGTGCTTTTAGTCCATGCTGCGACATAAAAAGGTAATTTTGTTGTACGTATATAAGTAACATATACGTACCAAAGAGACTTACACTATAGGTAAGCCTATCGCAGGATAAGTTGCAGAATAGTAAACTTTGTACCAAAGAAACTTACACTAATTTTACCTTCTTCAATTTACACTAATTTTACCTCTTCAATTTACACTGTGCTAAAGCCTATTGTACCTAGGATATCAGCAAACACTTGCAGAATAGTTGAATGTCTGACGTCAGTAACTAATAAATTTCTTTTTATAATGTCATGATTGCCTGATTTATTAGGGGATGCAATTTAGTTATTATTATTATATTTTTTTTTACATATCTTTTGATATTAGGCGGAAGTTTTTGAAACGAAAGTTTTCTTAAAAAAGGTTAAATGTTTAAAGTAGGGGTGTAATTGATTGAGTTTGAGCGGATACAGTATTAAGTTTGAGTTCAAGTACGATTTCAAATTCGAGGTTTAATATTTGATTCGAATTTGATTAAGTTTTATTTTTTCAACTTGAGTTCAATTCGAAATAAAAATTAAGTTATTCAAGTTTGTTTGATTAGTTTTGATTAACATATAAAAATAAATTTGATTTTTATATTTGATAAAAGTTTGATTATTTATATTTAAGATTAAACTCAAATTTGAGATATTTTATCAATTAAAATAATTAAAATATAAATATAAAAGTTTCATTAGGCTCGTAAGTTATTTGAGTTAAATATAAAAATGTTTGAATTCGGTTTGATCGACAAGTTAAGTTATTCGAGTTTAAGTTTAATTCGATTACAATCGAATTTGAATTTTATTGCTCTCGTTACAAAGTGTGGGTATTTTCTTAATTTTTAATTTTTATTTTTTATCAAGTTTGAATAATTAGAAGGAATTGAAGAAACTCAAAGCAGCCTAGCAGCCATCCTACATCTTTTTTTATATATATGAATTTCATTAAGTGAATGTAGCAGACGAATTTGGTTGGTTAAATATGGAAAGCAAATTACTCATTAGGACACCTCCCTAAATCACTCATCAGCTTGCTAATTAAATAAGCAGAGAATCGATAAGCTGCTTAAGCTCCAAACCCTAAATTATAAATCTTTTTTAAACCTTAAAATCATAACCACTAAACTCTGCCTCAAGTACTTGGAGTTACAAATGCAGGTTCTAATCATTATTGTTAGTACTTATTATATCCCTAAAAACATCTGCATGATTTATTCATTATATTTCTATAAACAAAAAAAAAATTATAGGCCAGAAACATTAATTAATAGCATTTCGGCTCAGTAGAATTATAAAATAATTAAGCAAAAAAAAATCTTTAATTTCATGCTAATTAAGGCCGTACCATATATTCATTGAACAGATTCATGTCCAAATTCAATTGTGTCACAATCTATTCTTGAGTTCAAGATATTACATTCTAAAGTTTGCATTTAATAAATTTAATATGCTTCAACAATCATTAAAATTTAGAATACAAAGTAAAATTCAATGAAATTAAAGTTGAATGCCAAAGTCGATACTCACCTATAACATAGTGATAAATGTATAGTATGGCATAATATACTGCAACTACTTAAGTTTCAGACTGTCTTGAAGCTCGAGAATTTAAATCTAATTTCAATCTTGGAATAAAATATGAGAAGAGAGAAGACTACTAGTGATTTGTGGAATTGAGGCAGTGGCCTGGCTGTGGCGTGTGGCTCTCAGCATGTAACTGCCTTCCACTGCCACTGAAAGGTTATCTGGTAATTCACTCCTATCGACACATCTTTCACAGCACCAAAGCAGCCACGCCACTTCACTCGACTCAAACTCTTTCTTTAATTTCCTTTTATTTCATTTCCAATTTCCAACGACTCTGTTCCCCTGCCACTTGTTCTTATATCAAGTTCAAATCATGTCATCAGCTGTGGTTGCAGGTACCTCTTCTTGCTCTGCCGCCTTCACCAGCAGGAACCACTGCATCAAAGCTATCCCAACCCCATCTCCCAAGGCATTCACACCTTTCACTTCCCAGGTATGAATGAAATGCGTGTGCCATCAGATCCTTTCAAAATGCTTTTACTTCCATATCCCATTGACAGAAACCTCTCATTTTTGTCCATGCACGTAAAGAAACCACATTCCAAGGCCTGTCTCTTCAAGAGGCCAAAAGGGGTGTCTCACGTTTCTTCCTAGATGAAAGAAAGGGCACCTTCAGTTCCTGCCATGCAAGAAGAGGAATTGAGATCACTGCAAGAACTGCTGGTGCTTCAAAAACTATAGAGGTTGAGGTTGACAGGCCCCTAGGCTTGACATTAGCTCAGAAGAAAGGAGGTGGTGTAGTTATTACTGTAAGTTTCAGATTCGGTGCTCCTTCCAACATTGATACGGGTCATGATATTTATTCACTGTGGATTTTGAATTGGTTATAGGCCGTTGATGGGAGTGGGAATGCTGCACAAGCAGGGCTTAAAGCAGGGGATCAGGTACTTTACACTAGCAGTTTCTTTGGGGATAAGCTTTGGCCTTCGGATATGCTTGGATTTACTAAAACTGCCATACGGTCAAAGCCAGATTCGGTCTATTTTATAGTTAGCAGGTTTCCCTTCTTGTCTAAATTTAACTTCTTTGCTTTATGTTTCACTTCCGTTTATTGTATTAGTTGCATGATTTTGACGAATGTATAGAGGAGAAAAGTTGTTGGTAATTTGATATCAATTCATGGTATAGTAAGTAAAATGCAACATTTCTTCTTTGTTGTGGGTTTATGGACCATAGATAAAAGGTCATATTTCTTTTGCATTAGAGTTAAAAAACAATAATGCAAATCCAATTTGGTAGTGTTTTTTTTTTCTTTTGCACTTTTGAGTTTTTACCATTCAATAAATTCCTTATTAATCAAGAAAAAAAAGGGGAGCTTGTCAGAGGGGTGAGGCAAACAAGGATCCTTTTCTTCCATTTCTTTCTTTCTTTCCCTGTTGGCAATATTGCTGCTAAACCTCCTTCAGAATTGTTTTTTGTTTCTTGAAGAATATGAATGTTTTGCAATTAGAAGATATAAAATGACCAGTCACCTATAAAAGGAGACAAATTTGAAGTTTTGTGCTTTGTCCTGCTTCACAATTAGAGTGATAGAACATGTTTCTCCCTTCCAGATAATGTATCTCATTGCTTATGTTTATTAAATGTTGGCTTATCAGCTAATATTCTTATTTTTAATTATTGGTTGCTTCTTCTGATTCAATTTTTTTCTTTATTTCTAAATGAAGAACTTCACTAAAGATTGACAACAAACTTGCCATCTTTTGTATTCGGTTACTAGTAACACAATGATAAAATGTTTTAGCGTTGTCAATGGTTTCAACTTGATAGAACTGATGTTTTTGGCGGATTTCATGACAGTATCAGATGAACTTCATTTATATATTGCATGCTTAAATTTGTAGTGATTAACTACGATCCTACCATGAGACCATCTACCGTTAATTGAAAATACGTTTTATAAATAGCTTGTATAGCCTAAACAGATGTTCATTAAACTGATGTTATAAAACAACAAACAATATATATTAATTCCTTAAAGTTGTCTAGAAATTAATTGCATAACAATCAGAATCAATCTATCACAAAACAGGTTAGATACATATATATGATATCGCAATTAATACAACCCTAACTCATCTATGTAATCTAACCCTGGAAACAAACGATCAATCTTTTTCTGATCAACCTTCAAGGATTGCTCTCGCTTCTTGGGTCTTCTCAACCGCTTCACACCTGCCAAGGCTTCGATCGCTGCTATGTCCTCTTCAATCTCTGCTTTCGAAAGCGTAACCGACAAAAGTCGCTTCTTTTCTCCCTTCTTTGCTGCTTTCCTCGGTTGAATACTATTCTGATCATCAGGTTGATTAGTCTGATCATTCACAGGCAAACAGCTAGTAGATTCTTTGGATATTGTTGTTGGTTCACTTTCAACCACGAGGGAGCCAATGGGATGATGTTTTAGACGGATCTTTAACACAATCTTATTCTCGGGTTTCTGATATGAAAGCTTTGGATTTGAAGGGACAGAATGAGAGATTTTTTTATTCAAGGAAGATGACAACGTAGGCAACGAGAAGCGATGTATAGGCTCAGACAAATTTGCAGATGCCATAACTTTATTTCTTCTGTATACAAGGAAGGAATTGACATACTAAAATTTTACCTCGCGATTATGCATGTCTATACTATATATCTCTCATGAAATATTCGTTTTGCCCTTCCAGTTTATGTTAATTGCTTGAAATTTGTCCAAAAAGACCACAAATAGCCCTCCTGTGCTAATGATAGAAATACCCTTCTTTTGAATAGTAAACTACTATAATACCCTTTCCTTCTTTAATGATAAAATCACTATCTTATAAATGTCAAATCACTATAATGCTTGTTATGCCTTAAATAATGAAAATATCGCTCTTATAAATGTCGAATTACTATAATACCATTGTATCATAATTACGAAAATATTTTTTATTTTATAATTAACTAAAATTATTATAGTATTCCTTTTATTATAATTATGAAAATATTTCTACTAGCATGATTGAGCAAAATTATTATAATATCCTTTTATCATAATTACAAATGCTTTCGTACCAAAATTGTTTAAAATTAACTATAATGCTTCTTATCGTAATTATAAAAATATCCTTATTATTGTTTCATAAGAAGTTAATATGTACTATTTTATTTAAAAATTACTATAATATCCTATTTAATTTACGTATTAAATTTTAATATAATATAAAATTAATCATATATTAAATTACTAAAATGCTCTTATTATCGTTTTATAGAAATTTGACATGTAGAGTTCTATTTGAAAATTGATATAATATTCTTATTAAATTACATATATTAAATTTTAACATAATATAAAATTAATTATATATTAAATTATTAATCTCATTAAGATTATCAAAATCTTTCTATGGTTCTTTGATTAAAAGCTGACACGTATCTTAAATGATTATAATATTTTTTATCATAATGACAAAAATATCTTTTTTTATCATAAATGAGTTGAAATTATAATAATAACCTTCCTAGCATAAGTTGTCAAAATTATTGTTGCCCTTACTACCATAATTATGAAAATGCCCCTTCTACCATAATTTTTCAAAATTATTATAATACCCATTCCACCATAATTACATAAATACTTCTAATATTATAATGATCAAATTTACTATAATATCTTCTTACTATAATTACAAAATTACCCCTGTAATTACTTTATAATTACATATTAAAATTTAACATATATATAATAATATGAAATTAATTCCCTTAGAAATGACTATAATGTCCTTCTAATTACTTGACAATTGAATGACATGTGTCCAAAGTGACTATAATGCCCTTCATTCTATAATCAAATAAAATTATTATAATATTCCTCCTATTATAAGTACTGAAATACCTTTCTATCATAATTGGTCAAAGCTATTAAAATGCTCCTATTGTCATAATTATGAAAATACCTTCATATTATTATTGGTTAAATTACTATAATACCTTACCTACCATAGTAAAATTATTGGTTCTTTTTATCTTTAAAAAATTAAGTTAAATGGGTGATGATATTGGTGGCTTTGATTTCATTTGTAAATGAATTTGAATTTGATAATTGATTAATATTGATAATAAATAAATATTGTATTAGTAGATTAGATTGTTATGTATGTACTATTGGATTTGAATTCAATCTATACAATTTTTTAAAAAGTAGTCTTCCTTATTTAAAATAGAAATCAATACCTATATAATTGCATTTGCGTGACACGATTAGAGTATTAGTTTTTTTATTTTTTTCAAAAGATTATATTTTTCAAAAATAAAAAATAAAAAGCCAACAAAATACTAAAAATAATTTAATTTTTTAATTTATTATTAAATTAAAAAATTAAAAAATTTACAACATAGGCGTAGTCAAGGTTATTTTTTAATATATTTAATATGTTAAGATTTATATATATGTAATATATATATGTATATATGTATTACTAATACAAAAATACTTACATATTGAAAAGTATAAAAAAATTGGTACGCATTTAATATACATTTAACATATATATTTAAATTTTAATATCCACATTACTAATATAACAATTGTAAATGTATACATAACTATATTAATTTTTAATACCAAATCCAAAATAATGAACTACTAAAGATTAAAGAATAAAATAATGATGTATCGTACTAATATTATTATTTATATTTTATTTATATTAATAATATAAAAAATAGTTTAATAATAATTATTAAATTAATATCATAATTAAATGTTTAAAATAATCTTCATATGGTATATTGAATAACTAATTAGGTATCATAATTAAAAATTAAAATAATTGTTATAATTTAAACTAAATTAAAATAAATATAAAAATGTGGTAAATGCGTTTTTGTATCGTGTCACGTGTTAAACGTGTATCCATGTGACACATTTTATTTAAATATACTTTTTTATGTTTTACATGTGTTTTGACGTGTCAACACATATAAGACATGAATTGTATTATGTCGAAATTTGTGTTAACATAAATAAATACAAAACACATCTTTTTAAAACACATAAACAACTTTTTTCGTATTATTTTCGTATTGTGTCTAAAATTGTCAGGTCTAGTGTTAAGGCAAGAACATTATCGGTCGACCATTAGGAAGGATGCAGCTGACTAGGTTTGAAGATGTGATAAATGTTCAAAGTTTGCCTATATCTAACACTTGCCCTCAGCTGAGTTGACTCTAATAATATGCTCATGGCCCTTCATGGAATGAGGGATGGATTTGCTCGGACCATCCACCCGTTCCCTAGGCAAAGAAAGTTTGTACTTGTAGCTATTGATTATCTCGATCTATAGTAATAGACAACAAAAAGCAATATGCTAATCCAAAGTTGAAAGAATGGTGTTTCAACTTCAGTATTAACCTGAGATTCAACTTGGTTGCTAACCCACAATTTAATGGCCAGGCCTAGGTAGTTAACAAAACTATACGTAAAACTCTGAAGAAGAGATTAGATGATGCTAAGAGAAAGTGAGTTGAAGAACTTTTTGGAGTATTATGGGCATTAAGAACTAGAATCGAGGTCCTATGTAGCCTTTAGAATAAAGATCATGGTACCGGTTGAGATAAGCTTACCGAGCTTCTGTGTTAAACTAAGCAATGACAAAAGAAACGAAAAAGTTTTAAGAGTCAACCTAGACCTAACCTAAGAGTAAAATGATGCAGCTTTGACAAGAATAGTTCAGCAGAAAGTCTTGAACTACTATAATAAGAAGGTTCAACCAATGTATATATATATATATGTATTAATGTATATATAACTATATTAATTTTTAATACCAAATCCAAAATAATGGCTACAAAAGATTAAAAAATAAAATAATGATGTATAGTACTAATATTATTATTTATATTTTATTTATATTATTAATATAAAAATAATTTTATAATAATTATTAAATAAGTATCATAATTAAATGTTTAAATAATCTTCATATGGTATGTTGAATAGCTAATTAGTTATCATAATTAAAAGATTAAAAATTAAAATAATTTTTATGTATTTATACTAAATTAAAATAAATGTAAAAATGTGTTAAAAGTGTTTTTGTGTCATGTCATGTGTTAAACATGTATCCATGTGACACATTTTTTTAAATGCATTTTTTTATATTTTATATGTGTTTAGACGTGTCAACATGTATAAGACACGAATTGTGTTGTGTTGAAATCTGTGTCGATATGAATAAACACAAAATACCTTTTTTAAAAACATATGTACGACTTTTTTCATATTGTTTTTGTATCATATGATTGCATTGTGTCTAAAATTGCTAGGTCTAGTGTTAAGGCAAGAACATTACCGGCTGACCATCAAGAAGGATGCAACTGACCAAGTTCAAAAATGTGATAAATATAAACAATTTGCCTATGTCCAACACTTGCCCTTAGCTGAGTTGATTTCAATAATAAGCTCATGACCTTTCATGGAATGGGGATGGATTTGATCGGACCATTTACCATTTTTCCTAGGCAAAGAAAATTTTTATTTGTACTTGTTAATTATCTCAGTCTATAGTAATAGACAACAAAAAGTAATTTGATAATCTGAAGTTGAGAGAATGGTGTTTCAACCTCAATATTAACCTAAGATTCAACTTGGTTGCTCATCCACAATCTAATGGCCAAGCCTAGGTAGCTAACAAAACTATAGTCAAAGCTTTGGATAAGAGATTGGATGATGTCAAGGGAAAATGGGCTAAAGAACTTCTTGGAGTATTATGGGCATTAAGAACTAGCACTGAGGTCCTATTTAGCCTTTAGAACAAAGATTGTGGTATCAATTAAGATAGGCTTGTCGACCTTTTATGTTGAACTAAGCAATGACAAAGGAAATGAATAAACTTTAAGAGTCAACCTAAACCTAACCTAAGAGCAAAATGATGTAGCTTTGACAAGAATAGTTGTACATCAACAGAAAGTCTCAAGCTATTATAATAAGAAGTTTCAATCGAAAAAGAGACATAAAGGCAACCTAGTACTTAAAAAAGTTGAAGCTTTAAGTATTGATAATTGAAAAGAAAAATTGACACCAAACTAAAAATGATCATATATTGCTAAAAAAATTGCCCAACTTAGATTGAATAAAAATCCCAACCCGAGGAAGTGAAATGCAAATAACTTAAGATCTACTATCAATAAAGACTATATGACTGAGCTAATTTATGAGTATCTTATCTACAAGATTGTAAATTTAATATCCAAGGTAAATAAAGTTCAAAGTTGAATAAATTCATCCATGAATGTCCATTGAAAATCCTTACAAAACTCTTTACCCAACTTAAAGATGAAACTAACCTAATCCTTAATTAAAATTTAAGAAAAGATCATACAAAAGCCATAATAATATCATACTTGCATATTGAGCTAAATGGTTATATTAAATCAAGTAACATCGAGCTCAAAGATGTAAATGGAGAATAAAAACTAAATTTCATTAATAATAATGAATAATTACTTGATTTAAAAAAAACAAAATATAAACATAAATAAATCCTAAAAATTTGCTTAAGGGATAGGTCAGACCGTATCTTCAGGCTAGGCTTCAATAGTAGGTACCTTAGGTTCATCGATCTAAGTCTCAAGATTTTCAATAGCTTAACCCTCCTTTTGGTCAGCTCCAGCCATAATTGCAACTTGATCAATCTCTATGTTGCCCTTATCCAATTGCTACTACTCATTAGCTTAGTCATCTTCCTCGACAATAGCTTGTTAGGTCTTTAAGTTATTGATGTCGATCATAGAAAAATTGAGGCTAGCATATATGAAGTTTACCTCTTTTAACACTAAGTAAAAAAGGCCAACCACCTATTATCGAGCAAAGTTTGTCTACATATTGTAGAAGTTATGGATTGAAAAAAGTTTTCCACAGCTCATTGCTCAGCTTCTTTGGAAGCTTGAAGTTCATTTTTCATACATTATACTTTAGCTAGAGCTACAGTCAGTTTGAAATCGAGCCACTGACAAAAAGACTCAGTTATGACTTTATGGATGGACATTTCTTTCATTTGATGGGATGAGCTCTCAACCTTCTTGTCTTGTTGGTCTTTTTATACTCAACGTTAGAGATCTTGATCTTTTTGATGCTCTCTATAAGAGAGTTAATATCTTTTGTATATATTTTCAAATCCTTTTTGACCTTGTAGAGGTAAGTAAAAGCCTTATAAATATGCACTAAGGTCAGACCTATATTTTAAAAGGCAGACTAAAGGAGCTGGTCATAATCTATAGGACAAAAAAAAAGTTGAACTCAGGCTTTGTAAAATTTTCGAACTAAAAAAAAAAAAGCCAATCGCAACTTACCCTTTTTATGAAAACACTTTTCTCGCGTTGAACTCCAAAGTTACAGAGTATTTGCTCGAAAAAAATTAGACCTCAAATGTAGCATCAAAAGACGAAGATTGAATTCTTGGTTTCTTTTAAGGCTTTTTCACGACCACTTTTTATTTTAGTTTCTACATTGCTACAAGACTCTTGCCATTGGTCTAAAAATACTATAGAGATGGGTTCATGATTTTAATGCTGCGATATGGACCATCAAGCTGATAAAAATCCTTCCCTCTTTTTTCCCCTTAAAAGGCTAAGTAAACATGATCATGTCAAAACTCGATTTTTTCTAACCAGTCATATCTTTAATTGAAAAAATTGACTTGAGAGTTAGAAGATATTTAAACTAAAAAATAGTTATGGTAAGAAGATTATCTAATAACCAACCTCCTTAATGACACAAAGAGAGGTAAGTTCATTTACATTTATCACTAGTTTCCCATTTTCAAAGAAATCATTTATTGTATCTCAAGCCTCGAGCTCATCATTGGTCAAAGGTCCTGTATTATCATCTTCAAATAAGGTTGATAAATTATTTATTTCTCAAACCCTTTTGATCATCTAGACATAAGCTCGATTTTCAAGTTTTTGTTGAGCTTGGCTAATTGGCAAAAATTCTTCTAAAGAGACGAGCTGTAACATAGTACCAGCTCTTATCATAAGGATGTTTTTTAATGGCAACAAATTCCTTGAAGAGTTCTATAAAAAAACAAGATCTAACTTTTTACAAAGAATAATTAAATCTACTATATGCCTAAAACAATTGAAGGCGAGTTGAGTGATTGTTAAATTATAGCATATAAAAATTAAATAATAAAAAATGAAAAAAAAACCTAAGATAGACCAAGATGAAGTCCCAGTAAACGTATAAATTATCATATTCTATTAAATCGGTCACCATATCTTTAAACTTGAGCATAGTTACTTTGTACCTAGCACACAGGGAGTGTAGAAAGGTTTAAACGTATCAACGACGATGTTAGAACCTTTGCTTCCTCATCATCACCTTTAGCCCTTTCTCAACTTGGTTAGACCCATCAGCCTGCCTAGATCCCTAAACCTATTCAGTTTTAAAAGCATTGTCGCTAGTTCGCTTGGCCATTAGAGATTGAAAAAATTCTTAAACCTGTTTAAAACTAAGGTCTTACATGACATTGAAGGAAGACGAGAATGACTTAGAAATAAAAGACTCAGAATCAGATGATGATCCATAATCAGGTCTAAAAGCAGACCTATGATGGTTTAGGCACTATGAAGAATTATTAAAAGTTTAACAACAATGGGGTTTGGCTAGAAAAAGTATTTAGGGGAGGAACTAAGGAGGAAGTGGTTGAAGCAAGTAAGAGAAGGTTAGAAGGAAAAGCCAAACTAAACATATTGGTTTGAATAAAAGGATTTTGGAGGTCAAAATCTATTGTTGTCAAAAGTTAATTCATACCGTGGAGAATCCTCTCAGGCTAAGCTCGCACATTCTTTTCAAGCTATTTTTTGCCCTCTACAAACATTGGATTCAATCATTAGTTAGGTCGACTATAGTCTCTTCTTGCAATAATAAAATGGACCTCATCTTCTAACATTTCCTTCCCTCTACCCTATCTGGGCCAAGCTGACCTTTCTTGGTTTTTACGATAAAGTTAAATAATTTTGAACTAGAAGACATATTAAAAGTTAAGAGACATATCAAGGAAATCAAAGGTAATGAAAAGATGGAACAAAGAAAAATGAAAAAGCTTTGCAAGATTAGCGTAAAAACATATCAACACAAGACTAGAAAGGTAATGAAAATGCTAGAAGTGTGAAGAAATAAAGGTCTTAAGCATGCTTTACATAGGCAAAGCCCAAATCGGATAAGTGGTCCTAATTAAGCCACGTCTCATTGTATGAATTAAGGATAACCATTCAGCTTTTCTGTTAAAATTCAAAGAACTATCCAAGATTTTAAATCTTGCATAAATTTCTTTATCTTTAATAAATGTTGATTTAGATAAATCAATGGCCAACTTACTCAAAAAATTATTTCAAGTGCCACATCGATGATATTGTACATGCAGCACAAAATGAAGCTTCAAGTTAGAATACCAAGGCCACTTAAGCAAATAGATTTGGTAAAAACCACATTGGACCTACAATGAAGACTATCTCCTTGTCACTACATTACAAAAGAGTTATAATCTTAAAAAATCCATGCTCAACTCTTAGCTTGACTCTGATGTCAATAGATAAGCCAAATCGACATTTCAATCATTGTAGACACCCAATTGGGTCCGGGCCCAGATCAATTGGGCCTGGCCCAAATGGGTAAGCTCAATTCAATTTTATCTTGTATTTTTTTTTCTTCTTCTTTTGTATTTTATGTATTGTATTATTTATTATTATTATTATGTATTAATATATGTATATATTTATTTATTTATTTTTTGTTAATATTTATGTGTATTTTATTATTTATGTATTATTACTAATATGTATATATATATATTTTTTATCTTTTTTATTTTATTCATTTTTGTATTTTTACTTATCTAATTATATATCTGATATATATTTTTTATTATTATTATTTTATTTATCCTATAATATCTGTTGATTTATCTTCTCTAATTATCTAGTTTTTTTTTATTTATTTTGATTTTTATTTTGGAGGGCTAGGATTGAAAGTTGAAGAATCCCACTGGGAGTGGGAATTCAATCAGAAGAGTCCAGACTGGATTCAAAGAATGAATTCCCGTCCAAAGGGGAATTGGGATTGATCAGAAACTCCTGATCAATCCCTATATAAAGCACTTCCTGGAACAGAATGAAGGACACAGAAAACAGTAAGCAAAGCTATTGATTTGAGAGAAAAGGAGGCGTATAGGAAGCTAGGAAAAGTTTAGGAGTGTTCTGGGAGTGAGAAAAAATTTTTAGAGAATTTTTGGCGAAAAATTTTTCTGGAAATTTCTGGGAAATTTCCAGATTTCGACGAAAATTCAGGCGAAATTTAAATTTTTCGGCAACAATTCCGACGAACATTGAAGTTTTCGGTGACCAGCCCAGTTTTCGGTGAAGAATCCCAGAAACCGGCGATCTTTCGACCAACTTTCGGCGAAATTTCCAGATTCCGATGAAATTTTCCAAAATTCGGCACCTGTGTTCTTCAGTTTTTAGAGAGAAGGGAGAGGAAAAGGAAAGAAGAGAGAGAGAGGGAGGAGCGTTCTACCGAAAAAATGAAGGAGATTACCTTTTATACCCTCCCAAAACGACGTCGTTTTGGCCTTAAGTAACCCAGAGGATCCGCGCGTTTTGCCGAACCCGACCCGACCCGGGCGTCGACCCGCTTTCTGACCTGCGCGTGCTAGCCCCCTCCGAGCCGAGCCGAGCCAAGCCGTCAAGCCGCTCCCCCCGAGCCGTTTTCTCTTCCTTGAGCCGAGCCGAGCCGAGCCGCGATCCGAGCCGCTCCAAGTTTTTTTTTTTTTTTTTCTTTCTTTCTTTGAATTTTTTTTCTTTGTTTATTTGTTTATTTTATTTTTTATTTATTAGATTAGGTTTATGTAATATTCTTTTTATTTATTTTTATTATTTTTTATTATTTTATTTTCTTTAAATAAGAATAAAAAATTTCAAAAAAATATATTTTTAGGGAAAAGTTGAAAGTATCAATTTTCCTTAGAAATAAATTTCCAAAAAATATTTTTGGGGAAAAGTTGAAAATATCAATTTTTCTCAGAAATAAATTTCAAAAAAAAAATATTTTTAGGGAAAAGTTGAAAGTATCAATTTTCCTTAAAAATAAATTTCCAAAAAATATTTTTAGGGAAAAGTTGAAAGTATCAATTTTCCTTAGAAATAAATTTCCAAAAAATATTTTTGGGGAAAAGTTGAAAATATCAATTTTCCTCATAAATAAATTTCAAAAAAAAAAATATTTTTAAGGAAAAGTTGAAAGTATCAATTTTCCTTAGAAATAAAATTCCAAAAAAATACTTTTTGGGGAAAAGTTGAAAGTATCAATTTTTCCTCAGATATAAATTCAAAAAAAAAATATTTTTGGGAAAGTGAAAGTATCAATTTTCCTTAAGAATAAATTCCAAAAATATTTTTAGGGAAAAGTTGAAAGTATCATTTTCCTTAGAAATAAATTTTCAAAAAAAGGGTTTTGAGGAAAAGTTGAAAGTATAAATTTCCTTGAAAATCGAAATTTCAAAAATATTTTTGGGGAAAAGTTGAAAGTATCAATTTTTCCTACAAAAAAATCATTATTTCCTTCCTTTTCTATCTTAATTTTGATTTTGTTTTTTTCTTTAAATAATCCGACGACGGAGCCTCTGCAAGTGAAACAGTAGTTTTTCTTGCATACTCTTGAGGTGAGGGAATTTTCTCAATTTTCTGCTAAAAGTATTAGAGTCAATTGAGAAAAATTTCCAATAATTAATTACTTGATAAAATTTTAAGGCTTTTGGATAATACGAATTTCAGCTGGTACTATCTTTTGATGGGCGTTGTGAGGGTGCTATAACCTTCCTCACACGTAACCGAACTCCCGAACTCTGTTCTGGTTAGTAGACCTGAACCTATTCTTTTAGGGACCCTTAAACTTAGGTGTTCCCTAAAAGGACAGATTCCTTAGGTGGCCAATCGTACCTAGATAAAAAAAGATTGGTGGTGACTCCCTAAAGTTAATATCTAGCGATAGATCCCTGGATCTAGACGTTATGACAATCATCTAACACCTCAGACTATTTGATAAAAGGACAAACTTTTAAAGATTTTATGGTTATAAATGCATAATAGACTTTTTCTTTTAAAATGTGACTCATCAACAATGCGAGAGTACTTTATTCATTCCAGCCCGAGCTAACGTGGCAAGTCGACCTAAAATCTAGGGATTTGTATCAATTCGTTTATTTCAATATTTCAACTAAAGGCACATGGGTATGTTGACTTGTCATCTTTCAATTGCACTTCCACTTGCCAGGTCGGGTTAGTATTATTAGTCTTAAACCCGACTTTCAAAGCTTGGACCACCTAGGCTAATACTTTCACCCTATAGGTATAAATAGCCCTACTCATCCCAAGTAGGGGCATTCAGTTCCTTTTTTCTCTTCTTAAGATTTTTCTCTTTCTCTCTCTTTCCAAGTATTGACTTGATCATTGGACTACAAACGTTGGAGAAATCTCCAATCTTTGCTTCTAACCAATGTTCGATCTTGTGATTTCAAGTTTTTAAACTTGTTGGACAGCTCAACACCAACCTATACCATGAACTTGTCTTAACAAAATACATCCCGATTATTTTTTATTCTTAATTTTTTATTCGAGAGAAAAAATATAGCTTTAATCAAAATTTAGATATAGTTTTTTTTTTTTAAATATTTGAGATTATCAAAATTTAAATTTAAATTATTATAATTAAAAATATAATACTCTATTAATTAATTGATAGAGAATGTTGGCTATTTAAATATAGCTTTAATCAGATCAGCCTATCCCTTTGCGCTGAAAACCCTGCAAATCAGAAGACTAAAAAGCATTCACGAAGTCATAATGTTTCACACGTTCACCGTTAGCACATTTTATATAAGAAAGAAAAAAAAGAGAGCAATCTTGGTGCATACTGACTGTAATTAATTCTGATTTTGCCTGAATCAAGGTTTACAATCTTAGCAAAAGCAGCTCGAGAAAGGTCTTCTCATGCCAAGCAAAGTACTTTATCAAGTCATTACATATTTACTTATTTGTTAATTAATTTCCACTGAATTGGTGTGCACCTAAGTCCGACGCTTAATCGACTAGGTACAAGTTACATAGCCGTCAAAAAAGACTTTTGCGCCTGCTTTTGCGATTGCTAAACGAGAGGGGATTCCAATTAATTCTCTTATAGCAAATGGATATTATAATACAAAAATATTAAATGTCCATTATCACATATTTGAGTTTTATTTTGTGTATGTGAATTTTGTTTTAATTGTCTATTAAATTGTTGGTTATTGATTTGATTCTTTTTATGTATATGAAATTTTATTTAATTATTTATAATTATAATTTTTACTCGTTCACTTAATTTCATTAAAAAAAAAAGAATTGTCTTTTCTCTCTCTTCATTTTCTCTATCACGTTTATCGCCTTATTTCTCTTTATCAAATTAAGGTCCCAAATTCTATCTCTTCTTTCTTTCTTCTTCAATAAAAAGGATTACTTCAATTGCTTTCCTTGCCCTATTGTTATTATAGATATAAATAATAATGTTCAGAACAATGGTGCGAGAAACCTTTACCTCCCTTCTTTTTTTTTTTAATTAGATAATAGTTTGATTAATTTTATTGGCTAGTCCTTTCCAATTCAAAGGTTCACATAAATTAACTGTGTCTAGAGGATCACCAGTATATACCATGCTTCAATCTTAGGTTGAAATTAATGTCAAGAGATTAGCTTTAACTAGTTTGAATTAACTTTAAATTACGAGAACAGAATAATTCTCCTGGATATTCTTATTTGAGATTTGCTAGGCAACAGAGATTACAAATCGGCTGTTTATTTAGATATAATTATCATCAGCCTGTCGCTTGGAGTTCCATTGTCTTCATGTCCCCATTATACCCTGCAATTTTATAAAAAAAAAAAGAAAAAAAAACCTTATTTTTTTTACTTCTGTATATTAATGGATTAAAATTTAGATCAATTTAAGAAATTTTAACTAAATTTCTCCCACTTACTCATTGTACTCGATTTGGATTTTGCCTGCATTAGGGTCAGCAATCATGGCAAAAGCCTCTTGAGAAAGGTCAATGGTTCCCTGGCACCCTGGAGGACAGTAATCCACAACTGTTACGACAATGGAGCCACCCCGGCAAGGCTGTGGCACGCCAAGGTTGGTGGCTCCGGTGCACCTCACACTGTACCTTTTATTGCATGCTGCCCTGTTGTTCCATATAGCATCACTCGCTGCCGCGATCATAACTCCATCGTTTTGAAATCCATTGCATGAAGAAGCTGCCAATGCAAACAATGCTTAACAAATTTGCAATATTATTATAGCATCTGCTACTGGTTGAATGCAAATTTTTGAATGGGCACTAAACAAAGGTCACTACGATATCTTTAATTATGCAGGCAAAGAGACTGGGGATATATACTTACGGACATATGGAGGAGTATAGAACGTAGCAGTTCCTTGAATGGCAGATGCAACCGATACAAGGGTTGCTGCAGCCATTGCCATCATCATGATCATTACCGCAGCTCTCGCCCCCTCAGCCATTTTTTTTTTCCTCAATGAAGTCTAAGTGTTCGTTGTGCAGAGAGGAAAGCTTGTATTCCCCTTTATTTATAGATGGAAACCTTAAAAGCCAAAGGGCCATAACTCTCATAAATGGTCAAGACAATGAAAATTACTTTTTCATTTTACTGGAAATGTTGAAGTACTAGATGTTTGAAAAGTGTACAGGAACGTTGCGGTCTTGATGGATTATTCCAAATGTTACCATCGTGGAAAAGTAAGAGAAGACTTTTCCCGCCGCGTTGCAGTAGCAATTGCCAATTAGAGCCACTCGTCGATAAGAAAACTGTTTTTCCACATCAAACTGAGAGACGTTTGAAGATTATAAGCCTCAAAGACAAAATTTCTTATTTGAATCACTTGATCTTGAATTATACAAAAGAAAGCAACCCTACCGTATTTCATTTGTACTCGTTAACCTTGGGAGAAAGAGAGAGATCCAAGGAAGGAGACGGATTTATTTTACTTCAAGGGAAAACTAAGAAAGATAAATGATTATTAAATGTTAATAAATTTTGTTTATATTTGTATAAATATAAGTTTAAATGATAACATACAAAATAAAAAGAATTACTTACATCAATATAAGTAATAGTTCTTTTTTATTAAAATAAATTTATAATACCTACATTTAATCATTTTGATTTAAAAATTAAATAATATGTAAACTTACATTGATATAAATAGATACTTCTCGTAAAAAATTATATTACCAACATATTTACAAAATTTAATAAATAACTAAATTATTAAATGAACACATAACAATTATCTAATTTAATTGTAAAGTCTACTAATAGTATATAGAATAATAATTTTATCAAGATAATTCTTGGAAGACCAAACGATACGATGACTCAGCTTTTAGACACAATCAACCTACAGTGAACTAATAAAAAATAAAAAAATGTGATATAATTTTTCTTTTTTCTTTTTTTTTATGAAAGTGACGGACAACAAACTGATAAATATCCTAAATTTAGAGTAAACTAATAAATAATTAAAAAATATGTGGCTATAATTTGTCGTTTTTAGAGTATCGTAGTGTATAAACCCGTGCACTCGGCTGCTAAACATAATTTTAAGAATTATCATCAAAATTCTCTTTTTAATTTAGGTGTACTTAACAATTTAACTTAATGCGTCTCTTTTTTTTTTTTTAAGAAATATCTCATAATTGATTCAAATTTATTAAAAGGATAGATTTTAATTTGTGATTTCAAATAAGGTTCATTAATATAATTATGTACATAACAATATAACATCTATACAATATTTATCTAAAAAATAATATCAATTAATTTCGTGTTATTTAAAATTTTTTAAAAATTTTATTAACTATTTTAATATTAAAAATTATTTTTAAATTATTCTAATACGTTAATAAAAGGCACCATAAGATTCATTAATATTTTGTAAAAACTTTATTTATGAAAAATCAAATTCTATGAAAATTTATGTCAATAAAATTTAAAAAGAATTTTTCATCTAGAATTTTACATATAAATTCTTATTTATAATGTTCTAATAATTTCATAATCGAGAGATTCAAAATTAATTTTTTATGAGACAAAACTAAATAAAGTACATCAACATTATTTGATTATTCGAAAAATCTTTAATATAGGGATAAGATTTTTATCCAAAAAAAATTCTCCATTATGTTGCTAGGATTTATAAATATTATTTTTTTCAAAGTATTAATTTTTAAATCAATAAAATTTTTTAATATGTAGTAGAATTTATTTTAGACTTTCAAAATAAAAAAACATTTCAATATATTAGTAAAGTTATTTGTCAAAGTCAATTTATTCTTCCAAATTCATTTTTAAGTTATAATACCCTCCAATATATTGATTATGTTTTTATTCTTTCCAAATTTGCTTTTATTTTTATTTCAAAACCTTCAAAAATTATTTTTAAAACTTTAAAACCCTCTAATATATTGATAAGATTTTTTTATTTTCAAAAGCATTTTTGTTCAAAACCTGCCAATATAGTGGTAAAGGATTTTTTATTTTCTAAATTATTTTTTTAATATTATTTGTAAGTTAATAACAAATTTTAAATAAATAAATAAAAAGTTAAAAAAAATTAAAAAAACTTAATTTTTGTAATTTTTTTTAATATTATTTGTAAGTTAATAACAATAAATAAATAAATATTTAAAAAGAAATTTAAAAAAAACCTAATTTTTTATCAACTCGGCTCAACTGATAGAAAGCTTGGCTCAAGACATGAAAACGGCTAATGTCACGTGTCGAGACTTAAGGTCCGGGCTTGTGAGGCTCTAAGACCCTGGCATACACTCATCCGACGTCTCAAATCAACCTGCCTGTCACGGTTCATACCTTTGTGAGGTATTATCCGCTCTGACCCCCTTTGACCTCACTGTTTTATCCTACAAAAGGTGTCTCACAAGGTAAATGTGGTGTAAACCCTTATATACCCCAGTGACCTTCCTTTTATATTCAATGTGGGATTCAAGACTCCTCTTTAGGTTCGTGACATTCTCCCCCACCCAATCTTGTAACGCCTTCGTCACAGAGATTGGACATCCTGCCTAGCTCTCTTAAGGTGCTTGGAGTAGATCGAGCGGTTAGGGTTAACTCTGATACCACTTGTCACTGGCCGAGACTTAAGCTTCGACCCACATAACTCCAAGACCCGAGCATCTACTCATTCGGTATCCCAGATCAGTCTACTTTCATAGTTCATATCCTTGTAAGGTATTATCCGTTCTAGTCCCCCTAGTCTCACGATTTTATCCTACAAAGGCGTCTCATAAGATAGAGATAGTGTGAACACTTATATACCTTAGTGACCTTTTTATATCCAATGTAGAATTTAGGACTCCTCTTTAGGTCCGTGACACTAGCAACTTGCTTTATGGCTCAATTAAGGAAGGATCTCCAAGCTTTTGAGTCATGGTATCATGGGTCGAGTCACCCATGGGTTCGTACGAGGATTTTTAAAGTTTAAGATGGTGCCATTTCTTCATTGCCTAAAAGACAATTTTTTTTTCTTCCTTTCCCCTTCTTTCTAGATTAGTTTTCTCCCATTTATCTCTAAGGTTCAAAAAACATAAAAACACCGGCGCCAGCGCCTGTAACCTATCACAAAAAACTGGGAAATCTCATTGGAAAATTCAAACTATGTCGTATTCATTATCGAAATCTAAAAAAGTTGTTGAAAACCTAAAGAGCACATCAATAACATACCGAGAATTTAAATTACTTCAAAAAATTTCGCTAAAAATTGCAAACTCATCAAAAAATTCAATAAAATCTAGAAAATTTCCAAATTTGATCTCCTAAGCCTGTTTATTTATGAATTTTCTCTAAAATCATGCTTAAAACCTTTCAAACCTAGAATCCAAACACTAAGCAAGGCCTCCCAAGCTTAAACTCCATTGCCTAAAATTTTTCTATTCTCAAATTCCCTTCTATGATTCTTGTGTATCTCCTTCATCTTTCGTTTCTATTGAATTGCTTGACTATTTATAGGGAAAGAGTCTTGATCACAATAGGATCCTTAAAGATTAAATCTCTAAAAAAACCTTCATTATAAAAAACTTCCTATGTTAATCCTAAAACTAGAAATTATCTTCAATTATCCTAACCTAAATCCAATTTGAGTTATCACTAATAATAATAATAATGACATTTAACATTAGTCGAACCTTCTTTTTTTTATTTTTACTTTTTTTATTATCTTTTTCTAATAATAATAATAATAATAATAATAATAATAATAATAGGTTAAAAAGATGAATAAGATGATTGAGAAATAAAATAAAATAAAAATAGATATAATAAAAAATAAATAAGATAAATAAATATAATGATAAATATAATGACAAAGATTAAAATAAAAATAAGGATGAAATAAAATAAAGAATAAAAATAACATTTGGGCTTGAATTATACCGAGCCCAATTGATTTAGGCACCAGACAAAATAAGATATCTACAATTACCCTTTTTGCATATTTTATGTAAAACAGAAAACTATCTAAAGACATAAATACCTATTACATCCAATTTTGATAAAAATTAAAAAATTATCATTTGAAATAAAGATTCAGAATTTGAAACTTTCAAAATTTCATTATGCTAAAAATTAAGGATTCACAATTTGAAAATAAAAAATTTGCAATTGAACTTCAAAATTTTGCATTTTGGAATTCAAAAGTTCACAATTTGAATTTAAAAAATTCAAAACAATAATTTCATGGTTCGCATCTAAAGTTTAGAGGTTTACAAAATTTTCATGGTTTGTAAAAGTTTGAAGATTTGCAAAAATTTTTAATATTCACAAAAGTTTTTAAGATTCATAAAAATCCAAAGGTTCACAAGAATTCAATGATTTGCAAAAACTCAAAAATTCACAAGAATTCAAATATTCATAAGATTTCAAAGATTCGCAAGAATTCAAATATTCTCAAGAATTCAATGATTCACAAAAATTCTAAGATTTGCGAGATTTAAATATTCACAATAGTTCAAAGATTCATAATCATAAAGATTTGTAAGATCTTACAAATTCGCAAGAATTCAAATATTCATAAAAACTCAAAGATTTGTAGATTTAAAAATTCATAAGAGTTGAAAATTCACAACCATAAAGATTTATAAATAATTTCAAATGTTCACAAATGAAATATCAAAGTTTATTTTTTACAAATCTTAGAGATTCAAATCCAAAAGTCAAATATTTATATTCAAATTTTTTAAAAAAAATTCCATCTAAAATTTAAAGGTTTACATTTGAAAAAAAAAAATTTAAGATTCACATTTTCAAATTTCAAAGATTCACATTTTAAAAATTCAAATATTCACATTTAAAATTTAGAGATTTTCATTCAAAAAATTTAGAGATTTATATTTAAAATTCAAAGATTCGCATTTAAAAAAGATTCAAATAAAAAAAAACTTCATAACAGAAAAAGCTTCTCTAAATAAAGGATTAAGAACTTTAGAATCTTTTCAAAATATCTTTTTAAACAAAAAAAAAATTCTTTTAATCAAGAATCAAAATCCCAACTTAACAAAAATTTTCATCTGAGGGACAAAATCTTATCTTGGAAATTTTCTTCATCTGAGGATCAACATCTTCTCATAAAATTTCTCAATTTTTACTAAGTTGAATTTTAAAATCCAAAATCAAAATTCTTGTTTATCAAATGACTATTATAAATGCAATGCATGTAATGCAAATGTCAATCAACGTCATGCAATTCTAATTATGATAATAAGGTTCTCAAGACTCTACTATCACATATTTTCCTTTTCAGCTGCTTAACATTAATAGTTTTGGTATTAACTCACAAATTTCATCAACCGATCCATTACCATTTCCATCATTTAATCACAACTCACATTTACTTTTTCAAACATCTTATCAAAAAAATAATTCCTCATTCTCATTTCAATTTCCTCTTGCCCTTATCATTCATGGATATTTTTATCAAAATAATCTAAGAATTTTTTATGAACATTATCATTCATTTCTTCATCACCATTCAAATTTCATGACAAATATAATGCAATATATACTTCCTTTATTCATTATGGGATAGAAAATGGTGAAAAACATGACAAATAGGTATTTGTTATTGCAGGAATAAAAGAAATCTAGTCGAGAACAATCAAAGATGAATAAAAGCAAATAACTGTGATTGTTTGGATGAGATAACAACATTTAAATAATGAATATTTATACAATTTTGAATTCTAATTCCAAATTCTTTCTCAAAAACTTATTCCATTGACTTTCTAAATCATTGTGAACACATCAAACCATGCCCTAATTTCATATGTTCTTCAAATGACACTGATATTTTATATACTTAACTATTTTTTCTATTTTAACCTCAAAGCTTCCCAAATCATCCTTTTGGGCTTTCAATTTGAATTTTTTTTATTTCATCATTTTTCTTTTTTTTTCTTTTCATTTTTTTCACTGCATTCATTATTGATATCCCAATCTAATTTTAAATCAATCCCAAAATAATGGAACAAATTCGACCCCATTGTTCTTCATAAGCATCCCCTAGTTCAATATATGACTTTTCAATTCGAGCCTTTATATTTGATAAAAATGAACTTTTAAGGTACATATTGTAGGCTAAAATAAAAAGGTTATGAAAAATAAAAAGGTAAAATAGCCTTAAAACAAGTTTTTGAAGGATAATAGACCAAATGATCATTTCTTATCATACGAAGCAATTTTATGATTTTGCTCCCATTCTTATTCATTTTTACATTTTGTTTTCATTTTTCATTCTTTATCTTATTTTTTTTTTCTAAAAAAGATTCACTCACTAAAGGATTTTTTCTATTTTGTCACTTATATCCTTTGTCGCATGCTCTTTTTTTTTTTTTTGTGAAAGGGCTTTTTTTTCTCCATCTTTAAGACCTTTTATGACTTGTTTTTTTTTTTCCAAATAAGTTTTTTCCCAAAATTTTTTCTCTAGTGTGAAGGGTGATCCTTGATTGTTTTCTTTAAAAAAGATCATTATAAACTCAAAATGGGTAGCGATGAATGATTTTTTTTTTTGCAAAATGTAAAGAAAAGATAACCATTTTTTATTTCAACTATTAATACTTTTTTTGAAGGTCATTTATTAAACAAAGATTAACTTATGGATAAATCATTATAAAGGACCATATGTTTATAAGACATCTTTATTTTGTTTTTCAATGGATAAAAACTACATGCCAATTTTAACTCATTTCATAACTTGTTTATTTTGTTCCTAAAATCTCCCTAGTTCTCTTTTTGTTTCAATAATCTTCATAGATTAGGTTCATCAATAAAAACAAGCTTTAAAAATGAACCTCAAATTATTGTCATCATTGTGTAAGCATTCATAATTTAAAATCTGAGAATGGGTGTAAGAAAAGATATATCATAGAATGGTGATTTGCATAAAAAAATGTAATGAAAATGCATCATACTTGCCACTTTTACTAAAATGATAAAAAAATGAAAAGCAATCCTAATACATAAAAGAAATACTAGCATCACTCTAAAAGAAATCTTAAAATGACAAGTAGTTCTAGAAATTTCCAATTTTCCTCATTCTTCCCAATATTATGCCTTTATGTAGTTGGGTAAAAGATTTTCAATAACATTCGACCCTCATAGCTAATCAAAGTTCACCAAGCTTACTCTAATTAAACTTTGTATCTTGCATTTAAAAATAAGGCAACATTTCTATAAAATAGCCTCATGTTTCCATTATGATAACCACATATGCCATTGGCATCATACTATTTATGATAAGGCGACTTCATTGGTTCTAAATGAATTGGTGATACTAGGTGATTCTTAACAAGTTCCAAAAATAACTTAGTGTAGGTCATAGGGATAGGATCAATATGGGCTCTCTTTTTGTTGTTTCGAGGCTCTTCAAACCACTTAATTGGTTGTTAAGCCTTGAAATTGGTCTTATAGCTAGGGTAATGGTAGGGTTAGGTACATATACAGGTGTTTGAGGTTGAAAAGTTGGTGTTAGCATTGGCTAATATGGATAATAGGCTGCTGCTACATAGGCATGGTACATTGGGTAAAGGTAATATGAGGTGTAACTTCCAAACACTTGGTTTTTTTAACTTATAGTTTGAGCTTCACTATCCTTATTCTTGGTTGCATAAATTTTTTTTGCAATGATAGTCTCTCTTCCAACTAGATTGCCATTCTTGATGGCATTTTTAATAATCTTACCAGACATTACCTTGTTAGTAAAGTTTTTAGTTGCATTCTCAATCATTTTCTTATATTATGGGCGTTCAAAATGCTAACAAATAAGACAATAGTCTTTTTTTTAGTAAGAGGTGGTTAAAGTTGGGCATCAATATCTTTCCACCTTTAGTGTACTTTTTAAAAGTCTCCATAATCTTTTTTTTCATACTCTGTAAAGATAGACGATTAAAGGCTATCTATGATGTGGTAATATTGTGTAATGAACACCTGAGCAAGCTTCTTTTAGAAGTGAATATGAGTCATGTCTAATGGGACATACAATCTTACAACTAAGCTAGTAAGGTTATCTTAAAACACATGTATCAAAAGGTTTTTATCACTGGTCTAACTGTCATCTTTCGACAATACATAATGACATGGTCACTAGGCACTAGTACTATCATACTTCTTAAACTCCAAGAATTTAAACTTTAGCAGGACCAGACAGAGCTTGGTTGCATCTATAAAGTAATAAAAATTTATTCCCTAAATGGTGTCTAACCTCTGTTCCAACAAATTCATTTTTTTTTTAGATTTCAAATCTTTTAAGCTCTTGATTACCTTTAGTTTCCACTTCTCCTTTTCTTTTGGATCATCTAGATTAGGGACTTGAACTGATTCACTACCATTTTGTAAAGACGTGATTAATATAACTTTAAAACTATCTTTGAGCAGTTCCACATGACATTCTTGGATAAAAGAAGTAGTGTGGCTAAACCCCTTAAGAAGTTAGGCTTGGTATAAACCAAACCCAGAAAGGTATAAGGGATCCACTACATCATTTTATGGATGTTCATGCAAGCTAGGTGCATCTTCCACTTTCTTGCCTTTATCGAGCTTACTCAACATGTCCAACATCTTATTCAATTTTCTTTTAGCTTTTCTTGGTTCTTTTCCTTTTTTAAAATAGCTAACATGTTCTTACTCCATAATTCTTGCTTGGGCCTTAGTGTTGTAATGGTGGTAAGAGGGTTAGATCAAAGTCCTTTGTAGTCAAGCTATCGTTGAACCTTAATTATCATATTTTTATAATTAGGATGTATATGCTTATGTTATGAAAAAGAGATTTACAAAGATCATCCTAACATACATCCATCAAAATTCACAAGCTAACATAAAATGACATGAATGAAATGCATAGATCGGATAAATGCAAAAATACTTACAACCTAATGTTATCATGTATAAATTATATAAACTAAACTATTTAATTTAATTAGTTATAGAGAAATCTATCTTTCTAAGAAAAATCAATATTAAGAAATTATTTGAAACCATTACTAGTGGCACACAATATCATACAAAATAAATTTATGGTGAATTAAAATTATATGATATTCTTTCGATCTCGGGTTACAAAAAAATTTTGGATTATAACACCAATGATAAGGACAAGGTTCAAAGATCTTATTTGCAAAAAGGTCCATGCTAACTTTATGAATATAATATTTCTCAAAGAAAAATAAAAAGGCGCTATGTTGTTTTATTCCTATATGGTTTAAAGATTATTCTAATTGATTGGAATATAATGTAGAGAATGATGTTGATTTTTGTTTATGTTGTTATCTTTATATACCAAATATTGGAGAGTGAGTAAATGGTGATTGTTTTGTTTCAAATAGATTCACAAATTGAAAAAAGAAAAAAAAAATTGATATTCATGTTGATAGTCCTAATAATGCTCATAATGAAGCTTAAAAGTGTTATCAAGAGTTGCTAAATCAAAAGCAACATATTCAATTTGCTTTTACAAAGCAATCCGATCAAACATGAAAAGATAATCGAGTTCGCTTAATTGTGACATTTGGTTGCATTCACTCTCTTTTATGTCAAATTCTAGTATTTTATTTTAGAAATTAAACTAAGAATTCCCACAATCAAGAAAATTTTCTTGAATTTTTATATTTCTTGCCGATCACAATGAAA
This sequence comes from Durio zibethinus, assembly GCF_002303985.1. The sequence continues at coordinate 2,697,497 of NW_019167860.1, read as the reverse complement.
CCATGAATGGTTTTTTTTTTTTTTTAAGAATGCATAAAAAAATTCATAAGTGATAGTGCATGCCATTAAAAAATATCATGTTTGTGCTATCATAATCAAGACTATCAATACTATTACAAAAGATCTTGAAAATGGTTTATTTTTTATTTTATTTGATAAATCTCATGACGTTTCAATTAAAGAATAAGCTACTATTGTTTTGCACTTGTGGATCCAAAATGGATGATGTTGAATGTTTTCTTGGTATAGTACATGTCAGTGATACAACCGTCTTGTTACTTACAATAACATTAAGGCATTATCCTCTAAATCAAATTTGAGTATTTTAAGGATTTATGGACAAATTGACTTTGATAAAACAAGCAACATGTAAGGTGAATTCAATGGTCTAAAAACTTTGATCATGAAAGTGAATGCATTTGTTATTATGTTCATTGTTTTATTTATCAACTTTAATTGCCATTTGTAACTGTGACAAAGAATCATGTCTCTTCAACATTATGACAAATGTTAGTAAATATCGTAGGAACTTCACGTAAACGACAACTTAATAAAGTTGTTGAGGCATTATAAGTTGGTGAACTTTTTACATAAAGAGGTTTAAATTAAGACACAAGTCTCCAATGAGTCGAAGACACACAATGGGGCTTACATTATGGGTCTTTGATAAATTTGATCTTTATGTTTAGCTCTGTTATTAATATGCTTGAAATTATTAGAATTGGAACAATCTTTGCTTTCACCTTACGTTTGATGAAAAATATCTTAGAGATTACTAATAAATCTTCGTTGGTAGCACAATGGCGAGATCAAGATATTGTGAATGATGCAATGAGTTTAGTTAAAGCAACTAAGCAATGACTACAAACAATAAGCGATGATGAATGGGACGAGATTTCTTTATTTTGTGAAAAAAATAAAATGATCATCTCAAATAAAGATGATACATTTGTAACTCATGAAAGACCTAGATGCAATGCTCAAAGAATGACAAATTTACATCATTATCAAGATGATTTGTTTTGTACAATAATTGCTATACAATTTTAAAAGCTCAACAATTATTTTAATCAGTGACGTAGAGCTATTTCTTTTTATGATTTCTTTAAATCCTTGTGATTCTTTTGTATATTTTGATAATAAAAAGTTGATTCGTTTTGTTCAATTTATCGGATCAAATTTTCTCTTGTGGAACTATTTATTCATTGACAATTAATTTGAAACTTAGATTGTTGATTTAAATTCTCATGATAAGTGTACAAGCTTGAAAGCATCAATGATGTATCCATTAAACTTGTTGAGACAAAGATGAATATTGTGTATTCATTGGTGTACTTGTGAAATTAACTTTAAAATTATCAATTTCTACTACATCTGTTAAAAGAGTTTTTTTTACTTGAAGATTGTGAAGAAACATTTGTGCAATAGAATGAAAGATTTTTGAATGAATAATTTTTTTGCTACACACATATCAAACTATGAAAACTCGTAAGTAACAAACATAATATGTAATCTTTATGTATAAATAAAACAGTTTTTAACATATTGAAGTTTGACTTATATTAATATTGCATATACACTACAAATTTTTCTGTCACTAATGCTCTCAATTCCTTCAGAATAGTCATTATAGATGAAATTTTTCGTCAGTAAAAATCCATCGAAAAATTTGAAGCCACTAAAAAGGTTCCAGTAATGGGATTTTTGTCAGTAATAACAATGATTTTAGCAACGAAAATTTTCCCTGGGTAATTTCTTGCATTTTTTGTTCCTAAAACTTTTTTTCCTTTAAAATATTTGTTAAATTAAATCTAAAATTTTATCAATAATATTAATTAGCAACAAAAGTTTCTGTCATTAAAGTAATTTTATTTTGATTTTAAAAATTTAATTATGTATCCATCCAAAAAAAACCATTAATGATAAAAATTTTCATTGTTAAAAATATTAATCTTTTAATTTTATATTAAATTCCTTTGTAAAGTGTTATACCAACAAAAAATCTCATCAGTAAAAGTTTGTATACCAACAAAAAATCTCATCAGTAAATGTTTATATTTGGGTTTGAAATTAATTATTTATTTGTATGTCGTTTTACTTTTCTCCAATTTTAAAATTTCTTTTGAAGTAATTAAATGAAAATTAAAACATATCAAAATAAAATAAATAAATTCTACATTTTATTGATAAAAAATATAGTATATTTGCAAGATTGTTCATGAATTTTAATAATAATATGTAATAACAAAAAAAACGTTACCTGTGCAAACATCCATGAGATATCCAACTTGACATTCCGAATTGTTTCAGTCTATTACTGCAAGATCCTTCAATTTCTTTATTGAGCTTGATAGATTCAATTGGTTTCTCTGCTTTCCGGTGACTATAACTGCACCTAAAAAATTAATTTATCCAATCAAAGATGAAGCATGTTACAATAAGCACATAGAAACGCAAAAGTTTAAGATTCAATTTTATTGGCTTTATCAAAAAAGATGTTCCAACATCATGATCTATGCTTCAGTTTATCATGGCTACAAATCCATCATTCTATTCTTCCAAATTTATGTTTTACCAAAGTACAATAGCATTCATCAGATGTAGTCACAAAGCATACAAATTTACCAAACACTAACATTTTCCAGAATGCAACGCTTGAATTGTGAACAGCAATTTCAACCAGAAGAGGACATAAAACATCTTCCAATGGTTTCACATGATAAATACTTTATAATGACTAGATTTCATATCTTTATCTGAAACTTATATTGATGGTTGTTATTCCAGTTTATGGGATGGCAACTTCCAGAAAAGCCAAACATTAATATGCATCCATGTAAAAGCAGTTTGTAATTGATCATGGTATTAAAGAGCCCAAATATAATCTAACTATTGACAACTAAATATAACTAATAGAAGCAAAAAGCAAACCAGCAAAACTTGTAAACAGCAGAGATGTTTGAAAGAAGAACAATTTTAAATGAGTCACGGCCATATAATCGGGAAAATGAGATGCAATGTAATCAAAAGGTAAACATCAGGGAAAGCAGAGAAACAGTAGATGAGATTAAAAATAAATAAATAAACATTCGTAAATCCTGTGAAAAGGCAAAACTATATCATTTCATCTAAACAAATAGTAAGAATTAAATGGGAAAATGAAATACAAAGTGCACAAGAACACACACATATTAGAATTTTATATTTCATAATTTATGTACTACCTGTGTTGTACCTGAAGCAATCTTTTCAGATGGTTTAATCTCAAGGATCTTACTCCTGCACAAATAAGAAAAGAATCACTCGTAGATATATTTGCATAGGTCCAACAAAAGAAATACACATGACAGAAAGTATAATTAAGATAATGCTAATTTTAGAAACAATAAACCTTTTGGTTATTTTGGCAAATCCCGCAAGTACTAGACAAATAAAAGGGGTGCCATGATGCATGTAGCAAGTACACTTCCAAGCTTCACTAAAAAATGGTGTAAAAAGCTAGCTAAAACGCCATTTCTAGCACTGTCAAACAGTTCTTCCATAAGTGATTGTTTCATTTTCCAACGTTCCCAATGACAAGAATAGCTACCATTTAACTATAATTTACATAGAAGTTGATTCCTCTCTAGTCTCTACTGACAATATACACTTCATACTAATCTTTTTACATCATTTGCTTAATTATTTGAAACAAACAATAAGGCAGAGATATCTTCAAGAAGCTCCCCCAGTGTCAAATTTTCATTGTCTAAAATTGTCTCAACATGAAATGATCATAAAAAACGAAACTTGTGGAAAGAAAAAAAAAATGAAGAACAAAAGCCATACTTTCTAAAGAATACAGAGGCAGAAAATAGTACACATACAAGTTGACTGTAAAGTAACAACAAGCAAGGGCTTGGCCCTTGAATATCTTCTCCTTCCACAATGGGCCTTATTCGGAATAGAACACGGGTAACAAGAAGCAAGGGCTTGTTGGGGAATAAAATATCAGTCCCAGCTAAAACTTCAAAGATGAATGGTTATTATAGGAACATCATCTTGGGCCTCTAGAGAAAAGCATGGCAAATTTTCATTAAAAAATTTTAATTGAATTTCATTTTAAGTACATGACTTGTAAAATTTGAAGCGTCCAAAACAGGGTCATGTGATTAAAGAATTAACATTACAAATAGAAACAAGAAAAGATTCAGGGTATCGTACCTCCGCAACCCACATCTCAGTCCTTGGAAAGCCCACTCCTTAATTCTTTCAAGGAAAGCCCATATAGAAAAATTAAAGGAAAAACGAAAACCGGTTCCTTTCCTTATAAATTATCTGAAATCTCTCGCGCTCAATTTCCAAAAATTTTCTTTCTTTTATTTACCACCGATCGTCGCCCGCAAACTCAATCCAAGAAAAAAAAACTCCGCCATGCCGCTAAATCCCCACGACTCCCCCAACGGTGGTTCACCTCCTTCACCGTCAAAACCGAAGGAAAAGTTCCTGTCTTTAATCCTGAAAGCCATAATCATGATGTTTCTCATCTCCTTCTTCTTCCTTCTCCTCCCTCTAGCCTCTTTTCTCCTCCTCCTCCTCCTTCCTCTTCTTCTTCGCCACCAGCGTCACGGCGACGTTTGCCACTCTCATCCCTCATCTGGCTTTTCTCCAAAACAGCTCAAAATGCTTCCCCAATTCAGATTCTCCCAGGAAACAAAACCTACCCATTTGGAATTTGACTCTTGTGTTATTTGCTTAGATGGGTTTGGACGAGGGCAGTTGTGTAGAAACCTTGTTGGGTGTGGTCACTTGTTTCATAGGAAGTGTTTGGATGCTTGGTTAATGAAAGTTGCTGCTTGTCCAATTTGTAGAACAAGGGTTTGCTTGGATAACGAAGATAATGGCATATGGGGTTTTGGTACAAGAAGAACAGATTTTCAGGGTTTGCTAGATTTGTAAGTGTTTTGTTTGCATTAGTTATAAAATTTCGTTAGTCTATGGAAAATTTGGTCTTTTTTCTAATAAAATGTACAGCTTCTTTTCTCAATAATCAATGTGAATATTCCTGCAATTTTGGTTCACATTTGTGCTTTCTGTTAATTGTTCAACGCCCATGAAAATGGAAAACTTTGATAATTGAATTGCCTTTCATTTATGTATTTATTTTTTTCTATACAACTATGAAATAAAAGGTTGTTGGTACCTTTTTTTTATTTGATTATAATGAGGAAGTTGGTTGTTGGATCTGGATTATGAACTTTGAATTATGTTGATCTCATAGATGGATAAAAAGGGTAATCAAAGAAGTAGAACTATTTTGGGCTTGTTGAGGTTTTCATTGTTTGTGGAAGTGATTCTTCTTGTTATTTCCATCTATTGTTCTTTGACCATACCAAGTCAAAGATCTCAGATTAAATGTGCAATTCTGGGATGGGGATTTCAACTAGAAGTCCTGTGTTTTGTTGTCATTATCGATTTTGAAGATATTTTATTTATGTTATTTTTTTCCTCCTGATTGAAGTATTTTATCTAGGTAGCCTTTGGGTGGAAAAAAGAATCTGTAGGGGATTTTGGATGATGATGCAGTTGCTAAGTTATAATGTTAGACACTGGATGGTGATAATTAATGCGATACTAAAGTATTAGGAAGTTCTCTCCTTCTCCTCAATGTGGTTCATCCTTCTAGGAGATGAAAACGAGCTTAATGTCAGCGTCTAATGGTCCAAATGACATTATAAAATGTCTGTGACATTTTTCCATCTAGAAAACGTATTTACTCTTCTATCAGATGGAAACAAGCTTAAAATCAGCCTCCGTTTTCCTTATCAGATTCTGATTGTCACAATGGGATAGAAAATTTTCAGTGAGCTTTTTTTCTCATTCATCTGCTAACTATAGTTCCACTTCTAGGAGGAGGAAACAAGCTTAATATTAGCCTCCCTTCTACCCAGAGGGTCGGATGTAACTATCAAGTGGACTTTTCTGTTATTGGGGGCTCAGAAACACTTTGCATCATCTATTCTTATCCGTTCTCCCATCATTGTTGAAATAGATTGTTATGCTGGAGGAGATTCCATCTTTGCTTTCAGGTCTTTCTTGACAATTTGAGAATTCAGTAGTTTACATCTGCTATAGCAATAGAATTATTATTAGTTTCATTTGTATCCTCCCATCAACTCTTAAACCCCAACCCCAGTGCTGCTTGTATATCGCTGGTTGGAAAGCTTTGCCAGCCCTAATGGTCCACTCATCTCAATCCTCAAGCCTGCCATTAACTTTATCAACTACCTATTGGTTGCTCAGCCTTCGCAGGCAATGCCAATGGATAAATTCCCATCAATAAGCTCTCCATAATGGAGTTCCAACAGCTATGGCTTATGAAGCCACCAATTGCCTGATGAGTCAAAATGTCATTACTCCACCAAGTCTCTTACTGTTCCTTTTATCCACTCCTCCAATCCACTTGGGGGCGATCGTTTGTTGACCTGATCGCCAACAAGAAGACATGACCAGCAGACATCATCAATCCTTTTAGCGCCAAGCCGGGGAAATTTCGTTGGATCTTGTAAGGCAACGTTTTGCTATGTTTGTATGGATCCTGTTATTCATACACGTAGGCCAAATTCATAAACAGGCCGTCCAATGTTTTATTGGATGACTGTTCCAAGGAAATTTCCAGTTTGCTAGCTTCTGTCGTACTTGTCCTTTCGTGTTCCCAAAAGGCCAAAACTAGCTATTCACTTTGGAGCTCAGCTGAGAGTTTGGTGTTATACGGACATATTGGCACCTATTTATAATTCTATAGAAAATTTATCCGTTGAAGCATACGAACGGCAGTTGATTTTGGTCCATTCTATACTTGTTCAAGGGTCAGGATATCCTTTCAAGCTTGAAAGTTCTTGAAAATTTATTTGAAATTTAAAAGTGTTTAGATATGAATTTTATACTCATAGATAAGTTTGGACTTAAATTTTAGCTCTGTTTGAAAAATGGATAGAGTTTTGAGCATGAAATTTAAGGTTTAAATTTGATTTGAATAATTGTAATATATATTTGTTTTTAATTTTATTACATAAAAATAAATAAATAAGTAATATATATGTATACATTAGTATCTTTATGTTTATATATACTAGTACATTCAAATACTAAATTAAATTAACAAAGTATTTTTTAGATTTTATTTTGTTGATTATTTATTTTATCATTGTTGATATTTATTATAAATTTTTTATTTTTATTAAAAAATTAAAATATGTGCAAATTCAAAGAATTTCTTTTAAAAATAGGTGGAGCTTAGATAATTTTAAAACTTATTAATACTTTATCTAAATTAAATTTAAATTCAGTTCGATCCGATTTATATGTACGGATTTAATTTTTTCAAAATTATTTCTTTTTTATTATTATTAGTAAACTAATAATGAATTGGTAGTTGTGTTATGATTTAATCTTTAGAATTCACCAAGCATTTCAGTGTTTTGGTGTACATTAATACATCGTAATGCGCCAACAATTCTTGTCTGGCACTGCCATTAAGGCACAACCCTACTTATTTTAATTAATTAAATTAAATTAAAATTCTAACCTAGTTTTCAACCAGTGTCACTGTATGAGAGTTAAATATTTTCAAGTTACTTGAAAGTTTAAGCATTCATCTCCTTGAGAGAACAAAAGGATGGCTTTTGAGATCGAATTAGGAGGTAGAAATACGAATTATACAATTTATATCATATAAAATAATAATTTATATATATTTATATTATATTTTATATAAATTTATGTCATTAATAATAAAAACAAAATGTATATTTTATTTTTATTAAATTTATATATAATTTTATTAAAATTTTAATTTATATTATTTTTGTATTTTATTACCGATGATGTTAATGATAATCAAACCAGCATTTTTTTAGCGTAAAAAACTTGCTTTTCATAACAAATATTCCCATCAAAGGGTTATTTACGGAAAACCAGCTTACAACAATCCGATTCTGTAAAATCTAACTAAAACTTCCATATATTTTCTATATTTCTTTCGTTTTTTTCCCTCATTCTTCTTCAAACTTACCTAAATTACACTCTTCATACTCCATCCAAGCTTAGAATAAAGAATTCAAGGAATAAAAGAAAAAAAAAATGTCCGAAACAGAGGACCAAAATCATGATCAGCATACCCCAGCCAAATACTTCTCTTCTTCTTCTTCTTCTTCATTTTATGTCTTCCTTAAACTCATGTACGATCCCCTCAAAATTTTCTTGCAAAACAAACACATTTTCTTTCCAATCCTCATTTTCTTGAACCTCCCTCTTGCTTTCCTTCTCTTCTCCCTTTCCTTCGCTTCCCGCCCTCTCAAACACCACATCTTCCACCTCGAATACGTTGCTGTCCTTTCTTACACGCGCTTCGAAGCGCGTCACGTCTTGAAAGAATCCCGTGAAGAATCACTGTCTCTCCTCCGTCTCAAACTCCTCTTTTCCTTTCCTTCCTTCATTCTCTCTCTTCTGTCCTTCGTATCCACCGTCCACGTCACCTCCCTCTCCCTCTCCTCTCCCCACCGCCCTTCCTTCCTCTCCACCACCACCGCCCTCAAACTCGCTTGGAAGCGGGTTGTTGTCACCTCCCTCTGTTCCTACGGCCTCTTCCTCCTCTACGTCCAACTCCCGCAGCTTTTCGCAGCCGCATTTGGAAACCACCCTCGGATAAGCCTATCCATTTTGGTAATTGGTTTGGGTTTCGAAGTGTACATAATGGGGGTCTTGGGTTTGGGAATGGTAGTGTCGACTTTAGAGGAGAAATTCGGATGGGATGCATTTAGGGTCGGGTCGAATTCAATGGCGGGGCGGAGAGTTTGTTGGTGGTGGATTACTTGCATGTTGGTAGCAGTCTCGGGATGGATTGGCAATCGGTTTGAGAAGTTAACGGACAGTGACGATTTGGTTAAGTCGGGGATTTGGGCGGTGGTGATGGGGTGGGAATCGATGGGGTTGTTGTGGTTTTACGGGGTGGTGATAATTTGGAGTTTTATTGTTAGTACGGTTTTTTACGGCGATTATAAAAACCGGCTCAATAAGGGTGAAAATGATAGCCCAAGCGGTTCGGATGTAACTGATTTTACGGTGTAAAATTTTTTTATTTGAATTTTTATCGTTTTCGTTATATATAACATAATAGTATTTCTGTATTTCTTAATAAGACTGAACTACAATTCTTCAAAAAAAAAAAAAAAAACTATGAGATATGATGATAAAGTGAAAATGACTTGTTGATTAACAATTGCTTTCGTTGGGAAATTAAAATAATAAAATCTTTGTGATGAATCGTTATGTCATTAACGGCAGAGATATCAAGTTGAAGGAACCAGGACTGAGTACTGAGACGATAATGGGAGCTGATGCAATTGCTGAAAGTGGTGTTGAACTCGCAATGGCGGCTGTGGCAGAGCAAGGAACCAGGACACTAAGGAGGCAGCAACAGAATTGGAAGCTGAGCTTGAGCTGGGAAAAGAAGCTGATAAATCAGGAACTGATCATGAGGAAACAGACAAGGAGCTAAATTTGGAGCTACAGTAGAGAATGGGGTGCAATGGTTGAAGCTAACTTGGAAGCTGATTATTAAGCCATTTGTGTTTATTATTTATTTGTATATATATATATATATATATATATATATATTTGAACTTAAATATTAAAAATAAAAACTTAATTAAATTCAATCTTTCGAATTTAAATTAATCAAATCCGGCTTGAGTTCAGAACTCAATTTAATAATGAATGTCAAATTTAAATTTTTTTAATGAAATAATTTATGAGTATTTTGATTTGTTTATATTTTAGTTTCAAATACGGGCACCTCCTGGCTCCTGCATTTGAAGGCAACGGTAGATTTTAAATTGCCTTTTTTTTTTTTTTTTAAATTGCCGCGACAGCTTAAGTGGAATTTTTAAAGCAATTTTTTATTGCCTACAAATAAATTACTAGTAAGTTTGATAAGGAAACAGAAGGCAGATTCCGGGTTGAATAAATGATTTCTAATAATAATAATATAATAAGAAATAGAAAAGAGAGAGAAGAATGGAATTTTGGAAGTTGCAAAGCAAAATGATGCTACGCCACCGCCCACCAATTCCATCCGCACCTTATTCCGGAATAAAGTTGTCTCCACTTAATTTTATCCATTTAGGAAAATGTTTAAAAATGTCGAAAATATAAACTATTAAGTAGTTCCAATATAATAATATATATTAAATTGTTGTTCTTAGAATTCCTATTATATTAAACACAAAATCTTATTATTCGTATTATTTTTTGTCATCTTTTCCTGTGCGATCATTTAGGTTTTTATTATTTATTTATTTATTTATTTTATATCACATAAACAATAGTTGAAACATAGTTAAAGAGTAAAAAAATATTTTTCAATTATAATTTAATAATTATTTAAATTTTTAATATTTTATTACAATAAATTAAAATTTTATTTTTTAAAAATTCAATTTAATTTTAAAATAATCTAATCAAATCACTTAAAAAATTTAATCAATTAAATTTTATAGGAATTTTAGTAATACAAAAAATTTAAAAAAAGTATTTAATTTTCATATATATTAATTAAATGACATGATAAATTTTTAATTATTTTATTGATGTTATATAAATTTTATTTTAATTAATAAAAAATTAACAATATTAATTTTTCATTTAAATAAAAATTTAATTAAATATAAATAAATATTAAAAAATTAATTAATTACAATAAAAAATACAAGCTTTGATAATTTTTTTAATTAGTGTGGAAGCCTATTCCTTTCAGTTTTGAAACATTAAGCAGAAAGAATCTTGGCAAAAAGAAACGGCTCATACGTGTCAGTACCTAAAACGTGGCAAAAATAAACGGCAAGTGCATTATCCTTACAGTATGTCAAGCAGCACCTGATATATTTTTCCACTTCACTTTCTTCACTGGACTAGCCGCTTGTTGTCTGCTGCCCTGCATAGCTTATACAACGCCATAATTGTCCATCAACCAAACCATGAAAATAAAAAGAAAATATTAATAAATGAGAAGAAGATGAGGCGAATGAAATGGTGAAGTAGCGGAGGTGTTTACCCTCCAGTGTGCACCAAAAAATGAATAAAATTACAAAAAACCTTAATTAATAAATTTTTTTTATAAATGTTTCTATGAAAAAATTACAAAAAAATCAATAATCAACAGTATCTTCTATCTATAATCTATAACAATGTATTAAAATTGTCTCCTAAGAGAGGCTAATTGCTTGATAAGTGTGAAGCAATTAATCTCTTAATAGATTGCTTTTGTAATTAATTAATAATTTTTATTAAATATATGTTATAAAAATAAAAAATAATTTAATAAAATATTTTATGATAAATATTTTTATGAAATATTGCAAAAACTTATAAAATATCCATAATCAATAGTCAATTAAATATATATATATATACATATGTATAAATACCTACATCTATTATTATATATTATGGTATTAAAGGGAGCTAAATTTTTATTAAAAAAATGTTATGAAAAAATTACAAAAAATTATAAAAATATCATTAATTATTAACCAATTAAACATATATAACTATTAATAAAAGTAGTCTCCCAATTAAAACTATATTTTAAGCTAATTAAAGGCATATACACTCTTATTTAAATAATTTATATTGTTTTTAAATAAAAAATTGATCTCGAACGTGGCTCGAAAATTTTTTTAATTTAAATGAAATAAGAAAAAGCTAATTTAATTTAAAGTTTCAAAAGATCCATTTGGATCCTCAATTGGTGCCGGTGCAGTGCGATTAACACTTTCAACTACAATGCTGATCTATCTATTTGGATCAAATCCTTATTACTAGGTGGAGTTATTTCCTCTGAAACGAAGTCCCAAATTCTGACTGGACTGGACCTTAAAGGTCCAGTGAACACTTGCAATCTTCTCAACAGCCTTTTCTTTTAATTAAACCCATTTTCTTTCTTTTCTTTTCCCATAATGTAGCCCAAAAAAGCCCATATCATTTAGGAGGTGTTGCTTCAAAGATTTTAAAATTTTGGAAGAGAAAGAAATTTAAGAAAAAAATGATATAGAAGAAAAATGTGTGATTTTTTAGTTTTATTGATTTAGAACATGTAAAATTTTTGTATTTGATTCATAAGAATATAAGATTATCTAATAAAATTTTTTATTATATTATCCTTAACAATATATGACATTCATAATATTAATATATAAATAACAAATAACACCTGAATAATATATTTTTTTCGTTAAAAATTAATATTTTTATATTTTTAACAAATATAATTTTATAATTATAGTTATTATTATAATATTATTATCCATACGCAGAGAAAACATGCATAACGACCTTCACAATAAATTTGACTTGAGGATTGGAAAGGGTGTAAACTCTTATCCCAAGGGTTTCGTCCTTGAAATAAATTTTATGTGTGATAATATTAAGTAAATGTATTTTAGATTTTATACGTAATAATATTAAATAAAAATATTTTATATTTTATATTTTTATATTTTTAATAAAACTATATTTTTTATCTTAAAAAAGTCATTTTTTAACAAAAATTAAGTTTTAATTTAAAAAACTTTTTTATTGAATTCTAAAAAATATATTTTTTTATATTTTCAATAAAAACTGTATTTTTATATTAAAAACATAGTCTTTTCAACAAACACTATGTTTTTATCTTAAAAATGTCATTTTTATTAAATTTTAAAACTATATTTTTCATATTTTCAACAAAAACTACAATTTTCATTTAGAAACATTGTATTTTTAATAAAAACTGCATTTTCTATCTTATTTACATCATTTTTATTAAATTTTAGAAATATATTTTTTCATATTTACAAAAAAAATCATATTTTTATCTTTAAAACGTGAACTTTATTAAATTTTAAAAAGCAAAAATTTTTCATATTTTTAACAAAGATCATTTTTTTATTTTAAAAATGTCATTTTTGTTTAATTATGAAAATTTTTTTTTCATCTTTTAAACAAAAATCATATTTTTAATCATAACTTTGTGAAGATTTTAATAGTATCGTGTTAAAAATATTATCTTTGTTTAAAATATGTTAAGAAAAAATTTATTTTCATAATACTTTAAAAAAGTTACAATGATTTCTAAAATAAATAACATTATTTATATAATTTAAAAATACAATTAAGTAAGGATAAATGAGAAAAAATTTTCACTTTCCTTTCAAAATCTTGAAAAACTTCAAGGGGAGAAGAGTATTTTATTCTCTCCTTCTTTCTCATTTCTGGACACTATTAGATATCTTAAAAACCCTAGTAATCATATTTTTGTGAATCAAATTAAGAAATCAAATTATAAAAAATAAGATTTTGAGCGAGAAATTTACTTTTCCCAAACCAAATGCTCCTTTAGTCTTTTTTCCATTTTAGATGAGTAAATGTATTATTATTTTATGACATAATTATTATTTTGATAAAAAATTATCATATAAATACATATAAAAATAATGAATAATTAAATATTATGTTATTTAGTTTCAATTTGTGTAACTATATTATTCTAATTTTAGAAGAATTTATTTTATATATTACTAACATTTTATTAATTTTTAATTATTTATTAACAAAGTTATTATTTGACATAAAAATATTTTTAATAATTTTCAATTACTCATTAACTTTAAAATGTCAAATAATTGAAATTTTTTATTTTATACAAACTTTAGGCTACTTAGTAGTTATTTTTTTTCACTACCCTTCATCTTATCCTCACTGCTGCATTTGTATTTAAATACATATTTCATCACTGATTGTAATATTACTAACACAATAACCAGTTTCACCATCACAGTAACAAATTTTACCTCTACCATTATTTTCAATCTCATCATAAAAAATCTGACCGTAAATTCAAATGAAACTTAAAACACCAAATTGATTTGACATAACTGAGAACTAGCATTAAGTGAACTTAGATGACATTTTATCTCTCATCTCTTGCTATCTGACTATGTAATTTATTTTTTATTTGTTTTATTTGATTCATTATTTTTATTTATTTGAGATTATCATAATTTGAATTTTAATAATTCAAATTAAGAGTTCAATACTCTATTTATAAACAGTGGTGGACCGCCATATTAGTATAAGTGGACCTTGGCCACCCAAAGTTTTGAAATCCCTTAATATATACTATAAAATAATAATTTCATTTGTATTTGTATTAAATTAAATTGATTTTCACATTAAATTGGTTTTTTTTTATTTTTAACTTAATTATGTAATTTAAATGAATTAATTACATTATTATTGATCTATTTATTATATTCACAATCACTATACATAAACACTTAATGCTATGATTGGATACATATAAATAAAGGAAAGAAAAGGAAAGTCTTTTAAATGAAAGGAAATGGTACATGTACCTCGTGTTTGGATAGTTAAAATTAATAAAAGAAAAAAAAATGAATTATAACAACCATTATTTGGATAAATAATAAAAAGGAAATGAAATAATTTATTATAATATTTTTTTCAATTATAACCTTTTTTTTTTATAAAATAACATAAATATATAAATATATCTTTATACTATCTAACTTGTATAAAAAAAAATTTTTAAATAAAATTGAGCATGTTTAATACGATAAGATGTATTAATTAGTTATTGATTTACTTTTAATTTTGTGTTTAATTCAATCTTTTAATTTATTTTGACAATAATTTGACTTGTTTTATTGTTAAGACTTGAAAAATCATAAAATATTTATAAATTGTAATGTTATATAAAATACTCATAAAAAAATTATTGTTATAGGAAGTGTAAATTATATAATCAAATCTAATATCATAACAAAAATATTGATATAAAAATAAAATTTTTTCAACTTTTCTTTCATTAATTTTTCTCCCAAATTAAGGTATTAAAAAAATGAAAATTACAAAGAAAATCAAAAGTTATTAGATTTTCACTTCTTTCATTTCTTTTAAATTAAAAATTCATCCAAACAAATAAAAGGTTTTCTGTTTCCATTACTTTTTTTATTATTATTTTTCCTTTCTTTCCCCTCCCTTCAATCCAAAGGGTAAAAGTAATATATTTATCATAAAAATTAAGTTACATTTATATAAACTTATAAAAAAAAACACATTAACTTCCTAACTTTTTCTATCAAGTCCCAAATCTTTAACCAAGTACAAAAATCTATTTTTTTAGTCGATTGCACTTGTCTTTTTATATATTTGTGATCATTTTCAACTTTTTTGATAAATTTTCAAATGAATAATATTAATTGTTTGATTCTTCATTTTCCTTGATATATAGATGTTTGATAAATATACTATAAATGTGGGTACAAAGGTCTAACAATCTAAATATATGAAAATTTTTGAAAAAAAATGAATACATTTATGTTCAACACGTACTAGTATTTGACACTCAATTTTGAATTCAAGTAATATAACAAATGAAAATATATGTGATTTGAATTGATCCCTCCAAAATCAAATGTCAAGATTTAACATTACTTATAGAAAACGCTATTATTAGCTTCTTCTTTCATTTTAATTGTAAGCGATCCGTTAATTATCTCTAACTTCGAGCATGATTTGTAACTGTAAAAATTACTGATGAGAAGCAATGTAAAAGTATAGAAATATTTTTAGGTTGATGGAAATATAAAAGAAAATAAGGATATTTATATTTTTTTTTCTCAATTCTGATTAATGCACACGATAATAGGTATGCAAGGATCATGCGTTTATTCATGTTCATAAATTTTGCTTGATTTGGGTTCAGCTTGTGCTTAGGTTCTAATCTTGTGCAATTCAAAAATACTAATTTATCAATAAAATATTATATTTTTCTTAATTTTAATTTACAACATATTTAAAAATATTTTTATATAAACTTTTAACTTCGTATCCTTTTTTTAAAAAAATTTTGTATATTTTTAATAATGAAATATTAATATAAATGGATAATTAGTCCAAATGCAAATATTCAGGTGCTTGTTAAATTTTCCAACGAAGGGGTGTCAATATAATTTGGGATACTTTTGAGGGCGCTTTAGCAATTTATCCAACTTTTATCATAATTTGGCAACTATAGATGGTTCGCAAATTTGTGAAAACGGATAAAGCAGAAAAAAAAAAAAGACTCCGAAACACATGATGGCAGTGTCCGCATCTCTGCAACCACAGCCTTTCTTCAATGGAATTCTCCTCTTCTCATCTTCTAATCTTCAATTTCATCATCGCTCTGCTACCATCTTCAGGTCAGCTTCACTCTTCTTTTTCTCTAATACCCACTTCTCCTGTTTGCTTCTTTTTCTTGCATTTCCAGTCAATCCTCCTTTTGTAACCCTACTCTCTTTTGTATTTGGGATCAAGTTAACAAACCATGGTAAATATTTTCTATTTTTGACCATCTGAACTTTGCACAAATTTGATTATCTGTAAATGTAACAGCTTTTATAAGGAAAATTTTCCTTATAAAAAAAAGACGAGAAAGACAACAGAGAAAATTTGGGCAGGGGCTGATATGTTGTTTTCAGACAGACTATGTATTTAATCTTTTCATGACCTACCTCAACTAAAATAATCATTGTTTTTCTCATAAATGCTTATGTTTCTACATTAAACTAATACTTAAATGCGTTGTTTAACTGCTGCTTCACTATATTTTGATTCTTATATTTACTCTTTCGAATTTCATGGTTATAAAACCTATAAAAGTTGATGTTAGATGAAAGGGAAACTGTAAAATAGGTTTATGCTAAAGGGGTTGCTGGTTGACTTTCCCACTTGGACCTCTTGAGTTACCTTGAGAAATCTATATATAGTTCCTTTGCTACAAACGCTTTTTTTTTTCTACATTATATGAAATAGTTGCAGTAAAACAAAATTGGAAATTGATTCTTTTCTCTCCAATAAATGCATCACGCCATGATATGCCTCTTACTTCATGTTGCTGCCCAAAGTTTGCGACTTGAATTCTGTTGGGAAACCTATATAACTCATTAAAGTTAAACCTTTAATATCTGAGAAGTTCTTTAATAGAAAAATCAGTATAACCTAAATTTTTAGCATTTTCTGAAGTAATTCCTGGACATGCCTCTTTTAATTTCAGTTATTAAAGGTCTTTATTAAAAGTTTGCAATGAAATTTCACGCAATAGCTCCGTTTGTTTGAAGTCATTATTTTGCTTACGTGACCAGTTGTCTATGACCCATGATCGAAGGTCTAGAGGATAGAAATTGATGCAGCACAGATTTTTATCTTAGGGCGGTTCCAATTCTAAAATTTCTATCTTTTCCAGGTGGAGGCTTGGAAGGGACCAAGATTCAAGTCTAGTTACTACTTGGGCAATCCTAACACATGCTTCAACCAAGGCTTCTTCATGTATAATGCCAGTATATTTGGTTTAAATATGGCCAAAGGTTTTGTAGGTATGTAATTAAATGATTTAGTCAGTAACTGATTCATGTAATAAGGATATCTATGTCTAGATTTCAGACAATATTTTATGAAAAATGTTTATATTTTTGGAAAAGATATAGATTTTTTATTATTTGGATGAGTTAACGAAAAATATTTTTTATTGGTTATTTTCTAAAAACTTGTTAAAGTATTAAAATATTAAAAATTATTAAAGTATATAAAAATTATTTATTATTAAAATTATTAATATTCAAGAATAATTATATTTTAGTAATAAAATTTAGTATTAAAATATTATACCAATATAAAAATATTTAAAATAAAACTATTTAGTATTCTTTATATTAATATTTTAAAATATTTAAAATAGTATTATTATTGTTAAAATATTAATTTTATCAATATTAAAATAATAATATTTGTTATTAAAATATTTTTATTATTAAAATATTTATATTTTATATTTAAAGTATTTATTAGTAAATCATAACAAAAATCTTTTTTATTTATATTTATTATTATTAAAATAATAATATAAATACCTTAATAAATAAAATATAAAATTATATATTTTAAACTAAAAAGATTAAGAAATTATTAAAAAATCCATATTAAGAAAATAAAAATATTATATTATATTATATTAATTATTAAAATAATAAAATATTATAATATATGTTATTATTTATTATTAAAATAATAATATAATACTATTTATTATTGAAATATTAAAAATATTTGTGTTTAAAAATAAACAAAATAAAATATTAAAATTGAAATATCAAAAGACTTTTAATGTTAATATTTTAATATTGTAATTAAAATTAAATCAAATATTTTTATTAATATAATAATTTTTTAGGTCGAGTCAAATTAATGTCGAACTTAAAATATTATATTCAAAGTTTTACTCGAGTAGAATTATAAAATAATTTTAATATTAAAATATTAAAAGACTTTTAATATTAATATTTTAATTTTTTAAGTAAAATTAAATAAAAATATTATTTATTAATATAATAATATTTTATTACGGACCAAATTAAGTTCAAGCTTAAAAAAAAATTATATACAAGGTTTTGAGCAAAATTATACTTCAACATATTGATAAGTAGTTCTATATAGCTTTTTTTAAAAAATTATCTTTCCCTATTCAAAAGGGAAGATAATTTAGTAATAAAAAAAAGGTCTAATTTTTTGTTGATTAATAAGTTATTTTTCGTTAGTTTTCAGAAAAATGGCCTCATTTTTTGTTGATCAATAAGTTATTTTTCATTGATTAATTGGTTTTATGCCAAACTAACACATGAAAATATAAAAATTATTTTTTACAAAACAAACGGAATCTTAGTATTGTTTGATCTGGAGGTGCGAATGTCTTATTTATGGTACATAGTATATAAATGGACTTGTCATCCTGTTATGACTTGGTTTTATATCAGTTGTGAATATGGAGAACAAAAATGATATTCATTTTTTCTCATGCTTGATGAAAGAAGTCCCTGGTCAAATGACTTTACTGTCTACTTTTGGCTGCGTGGATTGCCTCTTTGCCTCACTTGCGGCTGTAAACCGTATAATGAAACAAACATTATATCAAATTAAAAGTCCTAAAATGATATAGAGTGAGGCATGATCAGATTAGATTGTCGATGGCTTAGTGAGGAAAGCATTCATTGCGCCTATAAATGATATTTAATATACTAACCTCCCGATGTTTAATACTTGAAAATCAAATAATTCAAAATATTAAGTTACTCTATGAAAAGATTTCCGGCCTTTTTAGTTCAGAATTAGCTAAATCAAAGCAGTGGACTGTTATTTGATTTTGTTGGTAGAAGATTCTGTATTGTTTTAAAATCACTTTGAATTAGCTGGAGTTGCAGCCTTATTATTATACTCCTCTTTTGTCAATTGTCTGTCATGTCATTCAATGAGCTTGCAGTTCCGAGAAAGGAAACCATTTTTCTTCTTCCCCTGTTTCTCCTTATTAGCCTCACTTTCAACTGCTAGTTCATAGAAGGAATACATGCTACTTTTTATATCATATTGTATATGACCATGGGTTTTTTCCATGTTGCATCTAATAGGTATCTTCAGTGAAAGGAGATCCAGGTAACGAAGTCTTCATGGTTGACCCCTTGGAAGCTAAACAATTAGCTGCCAAACAAATGGAACAAATTAAAGGTAAAGAGAAATTCAAAATAAAAGGGATTTCATGTTAATGAGAGTTTAGCATCCTTTATCGTATATTTATTGCTACCACTGAAGAAGATATCAGTGGCTGGATGTTACCCACTGAAGTTCGAATAGAAAATTGGAAATTAACAATTTTACCTAAATCTCTGATAGTCCTTTTATATTCGACTTGCGCATGTGGTTCGGCCAATCTCAAGTCTTTATAAATATGGTCTTCCGTTGATCTACGGTTTATCAAAGCTGTTACTTTATTTATGACCCTTCTGTTTCCTCTTGTTCTGGGATTTTCTGTTTTGGTTTGCTAGAGGGGTGTCAGCAATGTAACAAACATATCTAGATGCATAGTCATAGGCATGGTTTTGCGTCAATGTGCTTTCCTAAGAGTGTTTGCGGTAACTGTTCGTTTTATTTTAGAGGAGACGCCAAATTGAAGCAATTAATCGGGCGTGGGCAGTGATTGGTCTGACAGCAGGCTTAGTTACTGAAGGTCAAACGGGAAAAAGTATTCTAGTACAGGTAAAGCCATTTTAATATTGTCTCCCTATGAAGTAAACGGAATAATTCCCTTTTCAGTTGGTTGGATTGCTGATTACTTTGTACATGGATGGTTTTGTTTTTTTTTTTTTTTTTTCCCTCAGTTGGCTTGTTATTTGTCTGATCATCCTCATTTTTGTGTGATAGGCTTGCTCCATTCGTGGATGCTTCGGGGAATGCAGGCTCATTCTTGAAACTGTCTTTTTCATATCAAACATGTAAGATTATCAAACAATTGTTCCTTCATCTTATTCATTTTGTAACCCTTTGTCTTTTATGTCCGCAGCTCTTCTGCCTACCTGTTCATAACAACTGTAATCATTCTTTATAAAAAATGCCGTAATTCTTTCTTCTGGCTTCAAGTACTTGTTGGCTGTATTTATTTTGGTAACGAGATCTTCAATAAGGTTTTTCCAGGGGCCTGACTGCATTTTTGTCAGCTGTGAATAATTTTTCCCAATGTTAAACAATATGAATCTGTATTATTTTTTGGCATTGTACCCTCTATAAAGAGAGTAAAGGCAAATTATTCCCGGAAAATACTTTCTAAAATCCTGGAGAATGGTAAAAATGCACATTTGTTCCAATGACACCAGCAACAATTTTTGCGATTATTCATTTAATTGAGAAGTGTTGACTGCAGAAACTTTTCTTTTGAGACAAGTACTCCTTGATATATTTGATCTGGACGAACATGAAAAACCAGTTGTTGAGGGAAAATGTCCAAATTTAACGTGGGACAAACATTGGAATCTGAACAACTGACAAAGAAAATGTTTACAAACGATAAATAAATAAGAATTATGAGGAAAGCTGTTCGGGGACTTTTGTAGCCTTTTTTATCGATGGGATTGCAAACCACAAGGTCTTTAAAATCGAAGTTGATGGAAAAAAAAATTCTTAAATTGCCTCATTTATACTAAAGGGTAAAACAATTTTAAAAAAAACTTTATCATTTTACTTAAATAATCTCTATATGTTTATTAATTAAAAAAATAACTTTATCATTTTACTTAAATAAATCTCTATATTTTTATTATATTTTAATAAGCCATCAATCTTTAATTTGCGTCCAAATAAATTTTTAATTTTTAATTGATACTTAAATTAACTTTTAACTTTTAATTTGTATTTAAATAAGCTTTTAAATTAATTTGATCTTTTGTTTGAAATAAAAATTTATTTGAATATAAAATATAAATACTTATTTAAATAAAATTAATAAAGTTTATAAATTTTATTTAGCATTTTAGCCTTTATAAAAATTAGAAAGAAATTATATATTGCAGTAATCATTCTATATTGTTGGTCAGAAAAAGGATATGCATAATCAAAGGTTGAGTATAAGTATAATTATGTTTGACCTAATATCGATACGAATTATAATATAATTATTTTTATATTATATATATTTAATACAATATACATACAATAAAAATACATAAATTATCGAATGGTACTATTTAATTATTTAGTTCAAAATTCCTTTTAAGAGTCCAATATTTTATATTTTTTAGCTGCATGTGGATGCTTTATTAGATTTAGCTAAATCTTGATAAAAATATTTTCTTTTTGTTTTAGACTCTTTGATGTTCAATAATCACTTTAAATCTCAACTAATCTAGAGTCGAGTCGAGTCAAACTTCATATAAAAAGTAAATTTTTTCAAACCTGTTTTCTTCTATCACAAAACTCAAAATCTTGATAAGAATATTTCATTCCCATACATAATGGGCTCAAAATTTTAATGCTACTCTTTCCAATTAATGTGGGCCTAGAAAACATATGGTTCGAAGCTCGGGTTTCTATGAGCCAACCCCATTAAAAAGGTTGAGTTCTTTTCTTCTTCACCAAAAACTAATTGGTGGCTGTAACAATAGTGTAAATTACTGTACTAATCAGCTATTTAATTGAGTGTGAATTTGCCAGTGATCCCTCCTTTATTTCTTTCGTTTTTTTTTCCCCCCAATCTCTATCTTTTTTATTTTTAACAATTTAATGTGTGTTATATAAGCACAAATTTTCATCAGGATATGCCAGGATGACCGGCAGACAATTCGTGTAAATCACGTGATGATAGAGCACATATCAATATAATTCTGGTTATTATTTGTTGAACTTTTTTTTAATTGGTAAATTTGAAATATTTTGAAATATTTATAAATTTAAAATTTATCATTTTATATCTCTCAAATATATAACCATATTGAATCTTAAGTAATTTGTGCATAACATGTATTTTTCGTTTTCATAGTTTTTATAATAAATAAAATCAAAATTCGTGTTGATAAATTTATCTTTACAAATGTAACATAATAGAAATTAAAACTATCAACATTTAACATTTTTTACAATTACCACATTAGTTAAAACGAACAATAAAATAAAGTCTTATATATATATATATATATATTATAAAAGAAACTAAAAATTGAAAATAAAAGAAAAGTTTATAAATGTTGAATTCGATGATAGAGTTTCTTTAAGAGAACGAACTGATTTCTTGAAACTCTCAAGATGGGAAAATTTTTTAAGAATTTTACCAAAATGATAGAGAAAATCTAAATTTTTTTTAATATTTAAGTGATAAAATTTAATTATGATTAATTATTAGAATTTAAAAAATAATTTTCCCTATAAGATACAAAATGAATCTAATATAGAATCGCTTCAAGAAAGTGAATGAATTTCTTAGATATTCTCAGGGTAAGAAAATTTATTAAGGATTCTGTCATAATGTTGAAGAATATCTAAAATCTTTTTAATATTTAAATAATTAAATTTAATTAAGAATAAAAGATCATTTAATTAATACCATTTTAAGAAAACACAAGATTAATTAATATTATTCTTTGGAAAGACATTAGGGGATGTTAATACTTTCATCACATGTAACCATATTTTTGAACTCAAACTTTGTTTTTCATAAACCAAAATTATCTTTGATAAACTTTAATTAATTTTAAAATTTTATTAAAAAAATAATTTTTTTTAAATGATTGATCATACCTAAATAAAAAAATAATGATAATTTCATTTTTACATTTAGCGATTGAGTTCTGTAACTTGCACAACTTATAATTGTAATTTAAAAAAAAAATTAATGTTGCTTCATAATGATAAGTGATAACTTTGTGCCACTGACCTTGTATAAATTAATTTTCCTTGAGATCTAATTTAGAATTATGGTTGAAAGTAATTTTTGTGTTTAATTAATATTGAACAATCAATTAATAAATTAAAATATAATTAAATAAATTTAACATTAAATTAAACTAAACTCACACATAACGAGACTTAACTTAAAACTTTAAAATTCTTGAATATCTCTTTTACCATTAAAACTAATTCTCAAAGATTTGTATTTAAATACTATTTGAATTATTGTCAAATTCCTTTTGGTGACTTAAACGTTTGTTAGATTTGTAAACCAAAAATTAAAAAGAAAGTAAAAAAACACATTAAAAATAAATAACTTGAGGAGTTTAAATTTAAATTTTTTTAGGACTGAATAAGATTCATTGGTGTGGTCGGATCGTCCAATTGACTCCTCAAAATATTTATCCAATTAAGCATGTTTTTTAAATTTTATATTAAAATATTTTAAAAATAATTTTATAATAACATTTATAGTTTTAAAATTTATTTTAAATTAAATTTAAATATAAACTCATTTTTTAATAATAAAATATGTTCACAAGTCGAAGTAGGCTTGACTTGTTCGATCCATGAACAAATCTAAACAAAACTAGAAGTTCAATTATGAGAAAAGAATCACATTTTATTACGTTGGTTGTAATGAATCTCAACTCTACATGTATAAATTAAAATAAAGTAACGATAGCTTAAATATAGTATTTTTGAGAAATGTAAATTCCAAATTACATAAGGCTGCATTTGGCGACTTGAATTTAAAATAGATTTGAATTTCAAAATTAGTATAAATTGACAAATTGTGTGATAAAGCATATGCAAATGTAATTTTCATGATTATTTTTTAGATTTTTAAATTTGTTGAATGATTATTTAGTGGTAAAATTGAAATGCCTAAGTATTTGTGGATAAATCTGACAATTAGAGTATATATATATATTATTTAAAATATTGATAATTCATGTATTCTATTATATTTTATACGAAAATTACGTATTATAATTTGTATTAACACGAAAAATAAAATATATATTTTTGTTAAACTCATATATGAATTTTATTAAAATTTTAATCTATATCATTTTGTATCTTTTTTTATATAATTTTTATGTCGTATCGTAAAACTGTGTTTTAAATTATCATATCTATTTGTAAATATAAATTTTTTTTTATACCTTTCAAATAGTTATATATATATATTAAATATTTAGTAATTTATATATATTTTATATGCATTTCATTATCACAGTTCGAATAATAATTAAATTCAGATTCATCTTTTTAAATTTAATTTTTAAGAACAGCATTAATAATTTTAAATTCAATTGGGCTGATAAACAGAGATAGATTTGATCTCTTTAATTATGTAGGTAAATGCAATCTAGTTAGGGTTGAGTTTAAAAAAAGGCAAACAAACATCAAAAAGGACAAAAAATGAATAAATATTATTTAGAATATTAAAACCAAATGGAGAGAATGAGGCTTAACGATAGAGATGGCATTAGTGATTGGTGTAATCTTATATTTTATTGGATATATTCCTTGTAATGGCGAAGAGGCATTGGATTTATCAAAGTAATTAATTACAAACTTTTCTTTCTTGTCGATGTGGAAAGTGACCTTCTCTAGCTGCCCAACTACAATACTTCAACTTAGTGGAAATTTCATTAAATTATAAAAGCTGGAACAAGATAATTAGCATGCTTAAAGCCAGATAATGTGTTTAGTGTGTTTTTCAAAAATTTATGTCTATGCAATTGATTATAAGAATTTAAATTTTAGTTTTTTAATATAATTTATAAAAAATTAGCCTTTGCATAAGTTAAATTTAATAATATTGATTCAACTAGTGACGTTATTATTTATTTTAGAGTTAATTTAGAAAATATATTATGTAGTTAAAGCCGAAAGGAAAAATACCCTTAAGATTTAAAAGGTGACACATAACTATTTTATTTTTTTTTTTATCAAAATTCGTTACTTTTTCACTTTTTTTTATTTTTTTCTTTTTTTTTCATTTGAATTCATATTCTTTCTCTAAAAATTTATTTTTTTCTTTAAAATCAAACAAATTCTCTTTCTAAACTAAAATCAATTCACAAATAATAATTTTCAAACCACCAGAATCTCCACACCACCACTATCATTACAAGTTCATATCACCACCAGACTAGATGGTTACCATCAAATCTAATAGTAGCCAATTAGCCTTACCATTACCCTTATTATTACTAGACAATCAACCTTGCCATGAAAATCAATAATCCACCTAAAGAATCAAACAAAATCATCCCCAATAACCAACAAATAAGAAACCTAAAAAACGTAACCAAATCAAGGATCTTTGGTTTTCATGGGTATAAAAATAAAGAAAACAAACATCAGATAAAAAAGGAATGAAAAGGAAGCCAGAAAGGGTTTTTTATGGGTTTATTGATGTCAACATATGGTGGTGAAATAGCTGTGACAATGGAGTTCATCGGATTCTAAAATTTGAGCATTGTTTAATGAATTTGTTTTTAAAAAAAAACATTTAAAGAAAGAGAAAGGGTACAGTGGTTTTAAAGAGAGAGTATGAATTTTTAGAGAGAGAGAATGAGTTAAGGATGAAGTCTAATATTGATGTGAACTTATAATAGTGGTAGTGGCGTGAAGGTTCCGGTGATTTGAAGGTTGTTGTTTGTTGATTGGTCTAAGTTTAGAAAGAGAATTTGTTTGATTTTTAAGAGAAAAAATGAATTTTTAGAGAAAGAAAGTATAAATTTTTAGAGAAAAAATATGAATTCAGATAAAAAATAAAAAATAATGGTTATGAGTAAAAAAAAAAATTATATGGTAATTAAGTATCATGTTCTAAACTTCATGGGGAATTTTAATTTTGGCCTTAATTAAAAGATATATTTCTAAAGTTTACCCTTTATTTTATATTAAGCTGATGTGATATTTTATTTTTTTGAGGTAGTATTGATTTTGATGATTTAATATAATGAATGGATGAAATCAATCTAATTAGAGCATTAAAAATTTGATTAATATTATTAAATTAAATTTGTATGGTGATTAAAATTTTATAAATTATATTGGAAAGATTTACCATGTCGATACATGGATAATTCCATAGGTTGACCGAAAATATATAATGCCTATTTTACAAACCAAAAATCCTGTCAAGATTGATACGTATACAATGGTTAACTGAGCTCATTTTGTCCAGGGGAATGTTTTTGTTTAAACCATGCGGCCTGGCATCCACGATTGATGATTTTTTTTTTTAATATTTTCAATTAAAGTTGATAACTTTTTATACCTCAATACTTAAAATGAGATTTTAATATTTTAAATTGGAGTTTTGAAAGGAAGGTTTTCAAATTTTGAGTGTGTTTGTAACGTTATTCTAATTCATAAGGTACTTTTTTTTATTTAATTATAATTTTTTATGAAATCATTTTTTTAAGAGATGTGGAAATTTCATTCATTTGCTGATTTACA
Source organism: Durio zibethinus (assembly GCF_002303985.1). The sequence goes on along the minus strand of NW_019167860.1, from coordinate 2,670,674 downwards.
TGTTCAAGGATGGCCTGAGCTATAAATTCAGGACATTCTTCAACCCAAAATCTATTCTTTGCTACACTTAAACCATTCTTTGCTAGCAGATGAGCAGTCATGTTTCCCTTTCTCTGTGTGTGAATAATGAGGTAGGTTTGGAGGTAGTTATTTTTTTCCTTCGCTTCTTTTAGGATTACTCCAATTAAAAATAAGTCTTGCCTATTGCCAATTCTCTATCTCACATGCACCCTTCTCCAAAACGTCTCAAGCTTCCCATATTCTTCTCCAAGTATAAGATGGGTTATTTCCCAAGTCTAGCTTCTAGGAAGGAGCATTCTAGAAAACATTTGACTTTAAGGACTTGGTGTGCAAGGCTGTCTGTTTGTGTTAGCAGCCTCCATCCCTGCTTGCCAAGCATTGACTTATTGAAGAGCTCCATGTCTCGAAACCACATTCCTTCACTAGACTTCGGGATGCACATATTTGTCCATTTCGTCCAATGGATGCCTTTTGATCCTTTCCCTTGCCACCACCAGTACTTTCTGAAAATCCTATTAGTTCCTTGCACAAGCCTTTCGGCAGCATGAAGCAATTCATGGAATAAGTAGGGATTGCTTGGAGTATGGCTTTAATAAATATCTCTTTGCCCCCGAATGATAATCTTTTATTGCTCCACTCTTGTAGCCTTGACTGGATTCTGTCTTTCAATTCCCTCAATGCCTTCCTTCGTCCCTGACCTACCATTGACGGTAATCCGAGGTATTTTTCTGGACTTTCTGCCGCTTGGATGCCAAACATATTCTTTAGTGTTTCTTTGTGCTGATTGTCTGTGTTACCGCTAAAGAATAATGCTGACTTTTCACAGTTGATTTTTTGGCCAAAGCCTTCTTCATATTTTCGTAGCATGTCCCTTACCCTTTCGCCTTTGCTTCGATTCGCTTTGGCAAAAAGTCAACTGTCATCTGCAAAAAATAGGTGAGTGATTTGGAGTCCATTTCGGCTAGCTCCAACACCATGCACGAATCATTCTCCTTGGGCTTTGACAAGTATTGCTGACAGTCCCTCACAACAAAATAGAAATAGGTAAGACGATAATGGGTCACCTTACCTAAGGCCTTTCCTTGGATAAAATTTGTTAGTAACCTTGCCATTTACATCAACTGAGTAGGATACTGATTTGATGTACTTCATTATAGGGGATATCTATCTTGGTCTGAAGCCTAGCTTATGCATCATCGTTTCTAGAATTGCTACTCGACTTTGTCATATGCTTTACACATATAATTTTAGGGCAAACTGACTTGTTCAACTTATCCTTTTATTTTTCATGGAGTGTAAGAGTTCAGATGCAACCAACACATTATTTGTGATTAATCATTTTAAATTTTAGGTTGCTTGCTTTATTACATCTTAGTAAAAGAAACAAAGTTAAAATATGGGTTTATGTTTGATATAGCGATAGCATATCTATCTTACACATTATCAATCAACTATAAACCCCTTTATTAATATGCAAAATTTAAAATTTAAAAACCCTTGAAAATGAATACCAATAAATTGTGTAATTAATTAGACACAAAATTATATAAGGAATTAAGGATTTTTTAGGTTGAATTTTCTTTTTCTTCAATCTTCCAACTGCAGAGAAAATTGAAGGAAAGAAAAAAAATTTTCATAGAAATGAGATTTTTATGTTGAATATTATTGGATTTCATAAGAAATTTTCAAAAAACTTAAAATATGATTGAAAAAACATTACCATGTCTTTCATGCGTTTAACATAAAAACCTTCTAATACCAGTAATTTTTTTTATTGAAATATATATCACCATTAACATCACCAAGTTTCAAATTAATATTTCGATATTTCTTTGCCAACAAAGAGAACAAAAGGTCAGGTAAACAAAATCTTAATCTGACTAAGCAATTTTCGAAATCTATGGCTCAATACTTTAAAAAAAAAAACTAGAAATCAATGGCTTAAAATGTGTAAAATTTTGCAAAAACTCAAACCCCAAAATGACAAAAGCAAAAAAGAATTGAATAATATTGCTTGCATCTAATAATGGAGTTTTTAAACTATCTACAAAGCCTAACACGATCCCTATTTCATTAGAAAATTCATTTCATTTTTTTTTTTGTTTGTTAAATGATTCAAGAGAGAGAGTTAAAAAAATCTTCAAAAAATTAATTAAATGCTAATTTATTAACATTTATTTTTAAGAGTTTTTAAAATTTTAACTTTACTTATTAGTAAGGTGTCAAATTTTGGTTGATTGATAGTGTATAGGATGTATACAGTGAGATGTATGAAATATAAACCCTTATAACATATATATTTATTTATTTTTAATTAAAAACTTTATGAACTTTACTTGAAATTTTCATTGAAAATTTTCTTGCAAACATAAATATTTAATAAACATTAGTACCAAATATGTATACATATAACAAACATTATGTCAATTGATTTTTTTATAGTAAAACATATTTATTCCGTCTTTAATCAAAATCGTAAAGGAAAATGTAAAAAATCACAAGACGAATTTTTATAATTTATTTTACATTTTGCATTATTATAGTTTGGTATTCTTAAGTTGGATAAACATAATACTAAGTTCTTTAATTCTCGCTAATTGAGTTTTTTTTTTGTATGAAGAAAGCTATAGTTTAAAAATAAAAAAATTTAAATGTTAAAATTTAAAATTTAAATTTAGTGAAAACCACTTTGAATAATGCTGCAGATTTTCCTTTTTGTTAAAATTTTTAACACAAATTTTCTTTTTATTCTTCATCTCTTTCTTTTTGTTATTCAAAATTTTTTTAATTTTTCTCACAAATAATTTTTGTACTCTAGAAAACCATCAAAACCTTGAATCAACCTCCACGGTCTTCAATAATGCTACTTCGCCTTTTTCTTTTCTTTACCTGCATCATCATTTTCCACCACTAACCACCATGAAGGCAATATGCAAATTTTCTTTTCACACTTCTTGTTCAAGTTGTAAAGAGAACTCAAACTTTTGATGCCTCCAAAACAATATGTAGAAGAGTATATTTTCAAATCCTTTGGCTTCTCCATAAATTTTTTAAGCTTTATTTCATGCTAATCTTATCGAAACCTATTCTCCTTGACCCATGGCTGCTCACGATGTCATTACTACAAAAAACAAACTCTTCCAACTCCGAGAACACAAAAAAAATTTTCATTTTCTTTTTCTCAAATATCAATTTTTATTTTTTTTGTTTGTTTTTATGAGTTTTTATGAATTTGAAATGAGTTTTATGTATTTTGAAGCTTTAAACAAGATGAAGAAAGAAAAGAGAAGAAAATATTTTGTTTTTGGTTGAAACAAAAAGAAAATATTTTTCTAAAGTCATCCAAACAAAACAATTATTTTCTAAAAAATTTTTTATTTTCTTAAAATTGTTTTCATAGTACCACACGAAACCAAAGTGGAATTCTAAGTTTTTCAACCCACGTGGCTTAGAACCTGGGTCCCACTTAGAAGCATCAGTTTTTTTTTTTTTTTGGCCTTTTCTTTCTGATAACTATTTATCCACATCTGACACCGAGCCTCTGACGTATGCAATACCCATATCTGCATGCCAACGGAAACCTACAAATTTTAAACGCATCCAAACGACAAAATTCAGATTTCCGACAAAGACTGGGCGTTCCGTACTTCCATCAGCCGGTCGCCACGTTGTCCATTGGGACAACTTATCGTGGGTTGGTAATACGTAGTTGATTCGGTTGCCCTATTTGAATTTAAAATTTTAGAATTTAAATTTTTTTTTTTACCATTAAGTCAAAATCTCTCTTTCAACCTTCTTCAACTGTGACAAATTTTGAACTAAAACAAAGCTGAAAAGCATAGCCTCACAAAAAAAAAAAAAAAAAAGTTGTGGATGGGTTTGAAATGTTTGGCAAAAATGACACTTCAATTGCTATTGTTCAGTTATCCAACATGTAACCATTTTTAATTTTATAATAATTCATGTAATTAAAATTTCTTTTTTTTTTATGAAAATATAGATTTTTGGTTTTTGGTTGAGTTAACATCATAGCATGAATTTAGAAAAAGAAAAGTTCAGGAAGACGCTAGTTTGGAAAACTGGAAAAAAAAAATGTTAAAGCATATTAACGATAGAGGAAAATGACTGCAGTTAGAATGTGGACTTGGATTTGGTAACGTGGATTTTTTTAGAGCAGTAGATCTTAAATTCAATGAGATAGCATCTCATCCAACTACAAACAGGATTCAGTTGGGAAATCAACGGGGGAGGAGCCGGATCCTATGAAATTATATCTATTTTAAAGTAATTTATTTCAGTAAATTTTATTATAATAAATTTATTTTTTATAGGTTAATAATCTGCTATCAATTTTATGACATTTTTTATGTAAAAGATTTATTACTGTAACGACATAGCATATGATATATGTCATTGTTAATCAAGACAGAAATAAATTAATTAACTTATTAAACTAAGAAAATAAAGACAAAAAAAAAAGAGAGAAATTTTAAAAATTGAGACTTATATTTCAAACTATGTCTTATAAGAAGATCATAAACTTAATATTGATAAAAAATATATAATAATATATAATAATAATAATATTTATATAATAATAAAAAATATTTATTCAAAGTACAATTTCAATTTGAAAGAAAGATCAAAGATGTGGGCAAATTTTTTTAGTATAAATTAATATTTTTCAATAAAGTAAAAACTGGAAGTAAAGCCGTTAGAGAGGTGTTGAGTCATGGGGATGACGAGGTATAACTTGCTGGCAAACCTACCGATTTGTTGGCGTAGGTATCATAAAAAGAATCGAGGAGATGTTTAAGATGGTGACGTGTCAGTCCATAACAGGCTGGCAACAATAGCTCCGATGTACGCGGATTAGCCTCGTCAACAGTCAAAGATACGTCCGTGACTTTTGGTTTTGTTGAACTACCAGTTTACGCCACGTTCCTATGAAATAACTCCACGTGGCAACTTCAGAACCCTCAAAATTGTTGCACGTGAAATTGAAAAAATCTGTTCGGGTTGATCTTTGCACGGACATAGAAATTTATTAAAATTCAAAATAAATTTGGAAAAAAAAAGTAAATGTAAAACGAAAAGAAAAAAAAAAAGTGTTTTGGAAGAGAGACACAGAAAGAGTCAGATGGAAAGGAGCTGAGTGTTGTAACGTTTACACGTGCTACGGATGAGATCATTCGTGATCGAGCAAATCCATAAAAAGATTTTCGACACGTTTACTTATTTTATTTTCCCTGACGTGTGAGTTTCTTTTTTAAGTTCTTCTTTTCAATTAGGTTACTCTTTCCGTTTGATTATATTTGTCTTTTATTGATTTTTTAAATCAAAATAAATTTAATTATAATTATTATGTTTTCATAAAATCATAGAATTTAATAATTTTTTAAAAATAAAGTTTATAAAATTTTAATTTACTTTTTGAAAGTTTTAATTTAATATAATATTTTAAAATATAATAATCAAAATTAAATTTGTATAATAAAAATCAAATATGAACATAACAAAATATAACAGAAATATTTAAGAATATTAATCAATTTCTTTTCAATCAAATTTCTTTTACCTTTTACAATTTACAGTGAGTTAAAAATCATAAAATACTGATAAAAAAATTAATACAGAATCCTCCTTTTCCAAAAAATCAGCAGCGTGATTTTCTAGTAATTAATGGCAGAAAGAACGTGTTAGCCTAATCTAGAATAGTCCAATTTATGATGCATATTAACGAGTTAATGACGTGTCACATTGATCCTTTAGTTAAAATACTCCTTTAGTATTAAATTATTTTGATGCTGTTATTTATTTTTATGGAATAAGAAAAAAAATTTATTTTTAATATTAAAATTTTAATTTTTTTATAAAATTAAAAATTAAAAATTTTTAATATCAAAAAATAAAAAAATTATAATTATAATTTTAAAAATAAAAAAATAAAAATTTTAAATATTAAAATGATATAATTTTGAAACATCTAAAAGATGTAAAAAAGTACGGAATAGGAGTAATAATTTTTATTAAGATTCGTTGGAGGGATTTGAAATCTTAATTTACAATTAATTCAACATTCTAAATATATGGTTTAAAAAGATATAAAGTTTTTGGTTTTGAACCAAAGTATTTTCTCCTTGAACTATGTCTATCTAATCTATAAAAAAATATTTTAAGTATATGGATGAACAAACATATGATATGTTAATAAGCAGTAGATTTTTAATTTTTGTGATAAAATTTAAAAATTAATAATTTCAAATATAAAAATAAATATATAGAGGAACGGTTGGGCTGGCTGAACCTCTAAATTCAATATTATTAATGTTTTAATTTATCAAAAGATGTATACATTGTAATATTAATAATTAATCATTGTTATTTGTGATTTATCAATTGAATTTTTTTTTTCATTTTTTTTATCGGCAAATGAAACATGTGCTTAGAAAAATCTGTACTTGTTGAAAGTCCTAAGAGTTTTTATCTAATAAAATATTAACATTTTATTATTTTTAAAAAATATTATTATTTTATCTCTTCACTTCTAAACCATTTAACACAATCCATAACAAAATAAAATCTGCTAACATCTAGTGTCCACGATTAAATATTTAATTACATCATTAGATAAGCTCTAATCTCAATTACATTAAACAAACTCAAAGATAATAAGATAAGATACTAACTTAAATTCCCACTTTTTTTCTTATCCAACTCTCAGTTATTTTTTTAATTGTTTGGGTTACTACTGAAATTTAAATTTAAAAATATGGTTCCAAAAATCAATTTCAACAGCCCTGAATTAGTAACTCATTGGTCAATCTCACATTTTCTATTGTTTTTATTTTTGTAACTTTAAAAACAAAATTAAACGGCAAAGAAAAGTAGCATAGTTAAAGTAAAAGTAACCGGCTCAACAGTAAATCACAGGGAGGAATTATTTATAATATTTTTATTACAATATTATAGCTATTCAATTAAAATAAATATTTATATAAAAATTCATCACTTATAAATATAAATTTTATACAAAATTTTAATAAATTTTATATAATTTTAAATTATAATTAATTAATTGTATATAACCATTATAAGTAATATATTTCATTCAAATAAAATGTTGATGACGTATTCAAATTTAAAAAATAAAAAATTTTCTTAAAATTTTTTATCCATCAACAAAATTAGTAAGTCCTTTATTAACTTTTATAATATAAATAAATACTTATAGAAAAAATCTTAGATTCGTCAGGGCGGACGACATTAGTTACAGGTAGAACAGAATCCCATGTTCTAAACCGCAGTGGATAACGGTGAAGACTCATCCAATGAAAAGCGTCCAAATAACTGCCTTTACGTACCCACACACGTATAATTACGTCTCTCTTTCTCTCAAATTTCCGTTCTTACCCTCTGCCTGCTTCTTTCCTTGTTTAAGACTTAGGAGCTCTTTCTCTCTTTTGTATATTATTCTCTCTATTTCTTTGGTTCTTATATGGAAGGTGTATCAATATCTTTGATTTTTTTCTTCCAGAACATCTTTGATTTCAATCACTGCTAGATTCACCTTCCTTTGTAATACTCTTCTCTAAATTCTTTTAACATAGCCCTAAGCAGCATCCTCTTAGAAAAGCAAGAAAAAGGAAAAGAAAAAGAAAAAGAAAAACTATAGAAAAACAACACAAGAAAAAGAAATCGGTAAAGTCTGTTTTTGTTCATTGATTTTTTTAATATCCTTTTGTTTGTTCTTCGATTCTTTTTATGTTTGATATGCAAAGCTTGGTTTTTTCTGATTGATCCGTTTTGAAACATGGTTTCCAGTTGTTGTTTAGACCAATTAAATTTGTTGTCTACCGATGATTTCCAAGTCATGAATCGGATCCCTCGAGTCATGAGGGTTCCAGGAGGCATCTCTCAATTCGAAGAAGATCAGCAAACCACGTCTCGGGAAAGGGTTATCATAGTTTCCAACCAGTTGCCTTTACGTGCGTCCAGGGACTCGGTCTCCAACGAATGGCACTTTGAATTTGACGAGAACGATCTCCTTGCTCAGCTGAAAGACGCTTTCCCTCCTGACACAGAGGTGAGATACGTTGGAACTCTGAAAGCAGATGTAGATGTAGCTGATCAAAATGTGGTGGCTCAAGTTTTGCACGAAAAGTTCAGTTGTGAAACGATATTTTTACCTGTGGATCTGCAGAACAAGTTCTATCATGGTTTTTGTAAACATTATCTATGGCCTTTGTTTCATTACATGATGCCAATGAATGGGAGCAATGGAGTATGTTTCGATCGTTCACAGTGGCAGGCTTACGTGTCTGCTAACAAAATATTTGCAGATAAAGTTTTGGAAGTGACTGATAGAGATGATCATGAAGATGAAGATCATGTTTGGGTGCATGATTATCATCTTATGGCTTTACCTACGTTTTTAAGGAGAAGGTCTCATAGGGTAAAACTTGGGTTCTTTATACATACTCCATTCCCATCTTCTGATATATATAAAACTTTACCTGTTAGAGATGACATTCTTAGAGCTTTGTTGAATTGTGATTTGATTGGATTCCATACTTTTGATTATGCAAGGCATTTCTTGTCTTCTTGTAGAAGGATTTTGGGTTTACATTCAGAGTCTAATAGGGGTCACATTGCATTAGAATATTATGGTAGGACTGTGACTATCAAGATTTTGCCTGCTGGGATTCATATGGGGCAAATTGAATCTGTTATGTCTGAGGAAAGCACGGTTAGGAAGGCAAAGGAATTGAAGGAGAAATATGAGGGGAAAATTATGATGGTGGGCGTGGATGATTTGGACTTGTTAAAGGGCATTACTCAGAAATTTTCAGCTATGGGGGAGCTTTTGGAAATGAATCAGGAATTGAGGGGGAAGGTGGTTTTAGTACAGATTACAAACCCAGCGAGGAGTTTAGGGCGGGATGTGCAGGGTGTTCTGGATGAGGCCAATCGCATAGCAAAGGAGGTCAATAACAAATACGGCGAAAAGGGATACGAGCCAATCGTTTTCATCAAGGGACCGGTCACTACACAAGAGAAGCTTGCATACTATGCAATTGCTCAATGTTGTGTGATTACTCCTGTAAGAGATGGGATGAATTTGGTACCGTACAAGTATACCGTTTGCAGACAGGGCTGCCCTGTTTTAGATAAGTCATTGGGAGATGGTGAAAATCTAGCTCCAAAGAATAGTGTTATCCTTGTCTCTGAATTCATTGGCTGCTCCCCGTCTCTTAGTGGAGCAATTCGTGTCAATCCATGGAACATTAGTGAAATGGCTAGTGCAATGCATGCAGCCATTGATTTGCCAGCCACAGAGAAACATTTGCGCCATGAGAAACATTACAAGTACATTAGCTCTCACGATGTTGCTTATTGGGCTAGGAGTTTCGATCAGGACCTTGAGAGAGCTTGTAGAGATCATTATCACAAGAGGTATTGGAGAATTGGACTTGGTTTAGCATTTAGGCTTGTTGCTTTGGAGCCAAATTTTAGGAAGCTGTTAGGGGAAGCTCTCAATTCGGCCTACAAGAGAACGAATAGCCGACTGATCCTTTTGGACTATGATGGCACTATGATGCCACCGACTTCAGTGAACAACGGGCCTAGTCATGAAGTTATTTCAGTCGTGAACCGATTATGTGATGATCCCAAAAACATTGTTTTCATTGTGAGTGGCAGAGATCGGGATACTCTGAGCAAGTGGTTCTTTTCATGTCAGAAATTGGGTATTGCAGCTGAGCATGGATACTTCACAAGGTAATGTTTTTAACATTGTGTTCATTTGATCCATAGGTATGTGCAATATCTGTTTCTTGATTAGTATTATTTTTTATTTCCATTGGTAGATGGACTAGGGATTCTCTATGGGAAACCTACCGGTCAATGGACTTGAGTTGGAAAGAGGTTGTTGAACCTATAATGCAACATTACATGGAGGCAACCGATGGCTCGTTCATAGAGAATAAAGAAAGTGCACTCGTCTGGCACCATCAAGATGCTGACCCTGATTTCGGTTTATGCCAAGCTAAGGAGCTCCATGACCACTTGGAGAATGTCCTAGCCAATGAGCCTGTTGTTGTTAAAAGGGGGCAACAAATCGTTGAGGTGAAGCCACAGGTACAAAGTGTTTTCAGAAGCTTATGCCTATAGTTAGAGAGCGAACATGTTTGAAAATTTTTAAGATTTTGTTCAATGACTGAGAAGTAGAAATTTGAACTTGGGAAACTCTTTAAAAATGTTTGGGTTTCTAGTGAATTATATTGAAGGGTTTTCCTGGTCAAATGCAGGGACTGAGCAAAGGCATAGTTGTGGAAAATGTTATCTCAACCATTAGAAGTAGGGGCAAATCACCAGATTTTCTGCTGTGCATAGGAGATGATCGTTCAGATGAAGATATGTTTGAGAGCATTGCTCGATCATCTGCCAACCCAACGTTACCGGCCATAGCAGAGATATTTGCTTGCACTGTTGGTCAAAAACCAAGTATGGCAAAATACTATGTAGATGACATTGTTGAAGTCATTGGATTGCTTCGAGGGATCACGGAAGCATCGGTACAGCCAAATTTACAATAGACGAAACCAACAGAAAAAATAGTGAAACAAAAGAAAAGGAACAATGTTTACACCAGGATCTATATTCAATGGATAGATTTTTGTTTAGGGCTAATGATATAGGAAGCCTTGTACAGAGGATACTTTTTAACTGATTCCATTAGTTAGACATGCTACACTACTGGTTCATGTTCTCTTATGACATTATATCAAGCAAACTTCTTAACCTGTCTAAGAACCTGCCTTTTCTTTGTGCATTTTCCTTTACCCCCTTTTATCACCTGCAAATATATCAGGACTGAAGAGCATTCCAGCTATCTGTCCATTCGAAATGTTAGTTAGCTTCATTCAGCCTTCAAATATCTTCAAATTTGTTTGTTGGATTTGGATTGGCATTGTTTGCAAGTCCAGCCTCCTAATGACAGACAATAAGACTGAGAATTGTCATTTGCAGATTCACAAGTCATTGGAACAGGTTTCAAAACTTTTGACTTCAATTAAATTGATTAGATCTATATTAAGAAATTTCTGTGTGAATTTAAGAGAGTGTTCAAAGCTCCTTGACAAACCACTAATCCCTAGAGTTCGCAGCAATGAACCTGCCATTTGTTTTTATAGAAACCTAGGTTCCAAAATTTTGACTGTAAGATTCAAACTTAGGTCGGTAACCGTGGCTTTATTTCAAACAGCCCAACGTTGCCAAGTCAATCTTAACCCAGATTAGGAATGATCATCAATTAGATCCTCGTATACCGGTCATATTAAAGATTTTTTTGTTTACATGAAGTTTTTAAAATTTGAACCCCAGTAATTGAAATTAAAAGTCAAACATTTTTTCACCGAGCTGCCTAGCTGTCGACGTCATATTAGGTTTCTATTCTTCTTAATGATGCATATCCTTACTCTAACATTAGCTACAAAGCTAACAAACAAAGAACACGTGTCCTTGAGAATATCAAAGAAGAATTGAGTTTATATTTGAGAATCATTTATGGGTTAATTCTATTGCTTCCAGTACTCTCTTGGTGGGACTTTCCAACAAATTCTTTGGCACGATCTTTAGCATATTATCATCCTCTGCCAAATACGGGAAAAGCGACATTTATGATGATTTGCTGAGAAATGATTTGTTTTTTTGGCCATTATACTTGGAAACGAAATTAATAAATAACTGATGCACATCATAGACATGGACTAAGGAAACAACTTGATATTCTCTCGTTTATGGGAAAATAATATATAGAATTAGAGACATATATCCATTTAGAGTTGCATAATGGATGCCCTAGCAACAGCATATGCCATTTATCTTATTGTTGAGTCCAGAGTCCAGACAATCTAGTTTGCTGAACTTTCAATCTCAAGTGATATGTGAATGCTTACACTAGCAAGATTTAAGTACATGAATGGGATACCCCTTTTCTTGCACAGGCAAATGGTAGCAAATTATACTAGCAGAAGATTTTGAATCATGTATAAAGAGGAGGTCCCGCAAACCGGGAAAAGCATGAGATACTAGGACTGGCGAGCATGTTTTTCATTTGCAGGAATAGGGACTCTGCTTTGGGTTGGCCAAATTTCTAAACATAGAGCTATAGCCAGTTAAAAATGAAGTATATTCTTGGTGAGGAGATATAGATTCATGTGTGGTACCCTGAAGTGCAATTGCAACTAAGAGCTAGTTTAGTAATCTATTGCAATTGAAAAAAGTTTGGGTTACAAAAAATTTGTTTAAAAATTATGATGAAGAAAATATGATTAAAAATTTTAAGTGTTTAGTATTATTATGAAAAAATATTATGAGTAATTAAAATATTTAAAAATATATGTATAAAATAATAAAATATTATAAATATAAGAATAATAAAGTGATTTTATATCCCAAATATTCTTTTTCACTGCAAAAATACATTCTTGAAGAGTTTTTTTGGTTTGAATTGAAAAATCAAACTTTTAGAATAAAAAAATCATAAAATTTTTATTATTTAATATTGTGTTTGAGTCCAAAGAAGATTTTAAGGACAAATACTATTTTCAATAGCCAACGTAAACAAGGGCTAAATTATTGTTAAACATAAATGGGCTTAGCTCCAAAGAGGGGAGCGAGATACGGATTTAGATGGAAATCCGAAATTCTCTCTCTCTCTCTCTCTATATATATATAAAATATAAAGTAAAAGTTTACATATATGCTGCCAATGTTTTTTTTTTTTCTTTAAAATTTTATTAATGTTTTTTATTTTTCTCTTAAACATTTTTAATAGGGAGAATTTTTTTTTCAAGTAATTAGTTTCATTTATTCTTCATTTGAATATCTCAACGAAAGGGATTCTCATCACACAATCAAAAAACAATTAAATCTTAAACGTTAGCAAGTCCAAGACATGTTAAAATTGGTGAGGCTAGCAAGTGGGTTTGAACGGGTTCTAGTTAGTCATTTTGAATTTATATCACATTAAGATTGAGTTGTTTCGAACTTTAATTTTATCGTATTAAGATCCTTTTTGAATTTAAATTATTTTCAAATTATTTTAAGTTTGAGTGTGAGTTTGAATATAATTGATAAGTAAAATTTACAATTTAAGTATTAAATTTAAATTATTCCATGTTTTGATTGAATCAATCTTAAATTAGAGTCATTTCAAATTCTAAGTTATTTTTTGTTGAATTTTTTTCAAATTCAAATTATTTTAGTTTGAGTAATTTCATATTTGGTTTTTTATTCTTTTGTAAATTCAAGGTAGGATAGGTTTGAATTTAAGTTTTTTTTTTAAAAAAGGGTTTTAAATCCAAATTCATTTAGTCACTGTCATAACAATTAAGTCTGAAAATTTACTTATTAAATATAAAAATTGTTAAGTTGCTATTGATCTTTTTGATTTAGATGTGATTGTGTACGTATGTAAATCTATCCTTTTTTAAGATATTATAAATGTAAATTAAGAGTTCGTAAAAAAAATAGATTCCAATTTATATCATTAATTTTTAGCACTTTTATAGTGTCTAAAATTAGTACCAAATTAATCACATATTATTTTATTTAATCTTTAATCAAAAATGGTTTTTTTTTATTAATTTTGATATTTAAAATATTAAAAAAAAGTCTTCAAATTTTCATCAAAAAAGAATTTTTTCTTCTTTTAAGATAAATTCATTATTCACTTAAAAAGACTCTATCGTCATATTTATCTTATGAAAAGTCAAATTCAATTCCTTTTTTTTTTATTTATACAATATTGTCATACAAAAATACTATAAAAATATTATACAATAATATTAAATAATCATGTAATAATATCAAAACATGCAATAAAAACATAATAAATCATGCAACTATAATATCATGCCAAAATGTCATGCAAATATAATAATTAGGCCAAAAAAAATTAGATTTATGCAAAATCATGCAAATAAATTAACAACATGCAAAAATATCACAAAAAAATGCAAATAAAATCAAAACATGCAAATTATAAATATTTTACCAAAGTTTTTTCTTCCTTTTCTTTATCCCTTTGTATTCAATCAATAGTTAAAAATAACAAAAAAAAAAGAATAATAAAAATAGGAAAAGTAGGAAATAAAATAGAACATAAAATGAAAAAAAAAAGTAAAAAGCTATAATCAGGTCGAGTTTCAACTGGGATCAGCATGCGAGTTAACGAGTTGAAGTTTAGATCCATCCCTCTCCAAATGACGTTGTTTTGAGTTTGTATATGCAAAAACCTAATTTTATTTGAGTCGATTTGAGTGTATTTAATTTTTACATTTTGATTTGTGTCAAATTATGCGTTCCAATTAGATTGAACTCGATTAAGCTTTGTTTTGGATTAATCATTTTTGAATTATTTTTGTATGGACTCGAACCTAATTCTATTTCATTATTGTATCAATTTTAAACTAAGGTTGGAAGGCCCAATTCAAGAAGCCTAAATCTGATAGTCAATGCCCAAAATCCATCTTAAAGGCCTAAAAATCAATAGAACCCATATTTCAATTTTAAACCCAATTTCATTTTTAATTTTATTAATTAAAAAATTGAAAAATCACAAAAAAAACCAAAAACAAAACAACAAAAAAGGGAAAGAAGACATTGAAGTGGTTGGCACTACTAAAAGGCAGCAAACTACTCACTCCACACCACAAGCAACCAAATTCTCATATTACTTTTCTGATACAACAGCTATAATGCTGCATTTCTATTCCTATTTCAATCGTAAAGCCCAATTCCATAGATAAACACCAACAAATGCCCCAACATGCAATAGTTTACTATTGTCGAATTAAATTCTCTTATCCTATTTTGATTTATGATTCCACAAGAACCAAGATAAGAAGAGGAAAATTTTTGACAGGGGGTCGGCTAAATAAGAATTCACAGAAAGGAGCAAAAAAAAAAAAGATAAAATTGAAGGAAAAAAGAACACCCATTTGGCACTTACATGTTTTAGCCTTTTTGTCCATTACCTCAACATTACCACCTCACCATCACTACTCACCAACACTAATCCTATTCACCACAGCCCCTTTTTGAACCATTAAATGACCCAAGTCCCTAAATGCACCAATACTTTGTGTCACGGATTGAGACTCAGGCTTTAACTTGTACGGCTTTAGGACTCGGGTCCAAGACCTTTATTGCTCCTCTAGGCCTGGTCTCTCTTGCTTTTTGACTTGGTCTTGGTTGCTTTAGAACCTCTCTCCATCTCAATGAGAACCATTTAGCCTGCTCTTACCCGTGGTTCGTGACACTTGCACTTACCTGCCCCTACACACACTTACATGCCCAAAATTCCCATTTCACACGAAACTAACACCATTATCCTAAACTTTACCTAATAGATCACTATCATTATTTTCAAAGCTAACAGCCAAACACTAACCTAACCTTATCGATCATCTTCATTAACTAACCAAGACCTCTTTTTTTACTACCAAAAGGAAAAAAAAAATCTAAAACAGTTAACACGATAACCCATTTGCCATCTCCCTTCCATAAAAATGCTACCACAAAAAAAAAATCAATTAAGCCATAACAATTGTAGACAGTGCAAGACTAAGAACAACCACCATTTTAATCAAAAACAAATTTCAAAAAAATTTTGATCACATTCCTTGTAGGGAAACCACAAGCCAAAAAAAAAATAAAAAACAAGTTTGAAACGAATAAACATATGGGGATTTGAGTTCTCGTTTAGGGAGTTTAGGGAGATTTAGGAAACCATTTTTGGAGGAAATGTAGATCTTGGGAAGGGAAATAACATATTAAGAAATGGTGTTTGGGACAATGGAGGCCAATTTTTTTAGAGTTTTGTATAGTAATTTTCTGTTCAAATCTGGGATTTTAAGGGCTAAGTCTCAAAATTTTGAGGGTAAGATGGAGATTTAAGGGTTGAAGAGAATGTTTGAATGAAATTTAAGAGCCAACCGGTGCCGCTGAGTGGCGATCGGAGGTATCGGTGACAGTAACTCAATGGAGGTTATTGGCCGGATTTGAGTTTGGTTTTTTCAAAAAAAAAAAAAAGAGAGAATTTTATTTTTAGTAAAAGATGTATGAAATGATTTAGAAAAAAAAAAGATAGGTTTATAGGAAAAAATAAAAAAAAATGAGGAAAAAACTAGTTAGACTCGACTTGAATCATTACCCAACCCGCACTTGTTATTCGCCTGCTTGCAACTATGACCCAACTTAAGCCTATATTGTTGGATCCATCTCTTATGTCACTTTGGCTTTAGTGGAACTCTTAACTTTGGGCTCCAGTATTAAAGTCCATTTGGTGTAATCCTCTTTCTTTAAACTCTACTAGCCTATGCAATTATTTATTTCAATTCTTGTTATAAACATGCATGTGTCTATGTCAAATTATAATAAACCATATTTAGGCATTAAAAAAATTATGAAAGCACGCATTAGTTTTACATTTTTTTTTATAATCTTGTTAATGGAATAATCATTATTGTTGTTTGGAAAAATACAACAATAATAATAATGTTTTTTTTAAATGATTTTGAAAAACCCTATATAAATGTTAGAGGGAATTCAAATTGTATTTTGAAGAATTTAATTCCATCTAAATGTTAGAGAATCTTTTTTAGAAAAATTTCCTTCACAAACTAAATAAATAAAATTTCTTTAATTTTTATTATAGAAAAGAAATGATAAAAAAATTGTATACGATTAAATATGCATAAAATGGATTAAATTTTGCATCTCAATATTTTAGTTCACATTTGCATCATTTATTTATTTCATGTCACATTGAAAATAGAACTTTTAAAGAAAAAAAGAAATATTAAAATCGAATTTGCTTCAAAAGTCTGTTTAGATATTGGAAGCAATTGAGAAAATTCAAGTTTCCAATAATTCACATTTTTCTCATAAACCTTGAAACCTTAAAAATCCTAAAAGCCCTAAACTCTAAAAATAATAAATCCTAAACCCTAAACCTTAAAATTCTAAGAACTCTGAACCTTAAATCCTAAAATCCTAAGAACTTGAATCGTAAACCTTAAAATCATAAACCCTAAAACCTTAAAAACTCTACACCCTGAAACTATAAAACCTTGAAATCCTAAATCTTGAAACTCTAAAACCTTAAACTTTGAAACTCTAAAACAAAACCCTATATCCTAAAAAAAATCCACAAGACCCTAAATTTAAGCCAAACCTTAAATCCAACCCACAACTCCAAATTCTATACCCTAAAACTATTCAAACCCTAAAAACCTCGACCTATGCCTACACCCAAAAACCATCTTAAAATTTCATGGATTCGTATGAAAATCTCATATGAAGTAATATGTTCCCAAATGTTGCCTAGAGGATAGGATATTTATGAAACTTTATTTCATTAAGTTTTTAGTACGATTCCTTAACCCAAAAATAATAATATGATTAAATAGTCACACTTAAACTTTACTTATAGGTTTGGGAGTCTGGGTGATCTTTTTATATTTAAAGACCCGATTCGAAAATTTCATTTCATTGTCATGCTAGCCTCCATTTGCATTTATTCATCTTTAGATTATTGTTTGTATTCATTTCACATGTTTATGCCTTTTAATTTTACTATTTATTTTTTAATTATAGCATCATCATTTTTCGAATAAAAATGTTTTTATGAAAAATGTTATTAAAAAATATAAATTTTTAAATAAAACAAAAACAATATTATGAGAGAAATAATTATTAATATTTTACCTAGATATTGGAGAGTTACCAATAATTATCGTCTATAAAAAATGTTATTTTCATTTTTAAGAAATATCGTGGTGAATCTTAAGCAAAAAGAGTTATCTTTAATTTTTGCCTAAATGTTAAAAAATTTTAAGATAATTCTTTAACTTAAAAATTTTAATAATACTAATAAATAAATTTTTTTAATAAAATTGATTTTCCTTTTCAGAAAGTGAGGGAAATTATTATTAAACATCAAATCAAAACTATTTTTATCCAATACTAAAAGATAACATATGATTAATTTATACCATTTTTAAATAGGCGCTGTGGAGGAGTTAATCATTTCTTACGTATAACTGTACTATCAAACCCAACCTTTTTTTCAAAAACAAAAAATATCTTTTTGATAAACTTTAAATTCATTCTTTGGTTTTATTAAAAAGATAAACTTTTTAGGTAGTCAATCATATTTAACAAAAAAGATTAATGGTGACTTTTTTTTTTATCAATTTTTAAAATGTTATGTCTTGTGTCGAGTTTACGAATCCACACATTATAATAGTATAAAAGCCAAAACCTTTTTTTTTTTTTGCAAATTTCACTTCTGTTCTCTCTCTAAGCCTGAATTTTCTCCTCCAACTTTCTACAAATACATCAACAAATTCAAAAACATCAGCCAAAATCTAGAATCCAGCACTAGAAAATTCAAATGGTGCTGAAAATTCAAATGAAACCTAGAAAAGTTCAAAACCCAAAAATTGGCTACCGTGCAATTCTTTGACCATAATGAAATTCAACTAAAAAATTCAAAACCGATTAACAAATTCAACAAAAAAAATTAAAAAATCCAAAAATTTGAAGAAAACCTAAAAATTCAAGGTAATTCTAGAATGAAGCTTAACGATTCAAAACAATTCCAGAACCCAAAATTCAAGCTAGAAATAAAAAATAAACTAGAATCTAAAAATTAAAACTCCATAAATTTTGAAATAATTCAAAGATAAAAAAATTGCAAAATAGTTCCAAAATCCCATAAATTCAAAATAAAAACTTTAAGAGTTCCTACAAATCCCAAAAATGCCAAAACTTCAAAATAACCCTAGAATCTTTAGAAACCAAACAACAAAAATATTTTGAATCCCAAGAACGAAAAAAAATTTCTTAAATTGTTTATGTGCTCAATTGTTTATTGCTTGATTTCTTCTGATTGCTTTGTGCTTGTTGTGTGTAACTTGTGTGTCTGGATTTAGGGTCTTTGTATAGGGATTGAAATCTCAATTCAACTTGGAAAATCCTAGCTTCCACAAATTCTATTAAAAATTCCTAAGATATTTTTTTTTTTGTGATTTTCCTTTTTTCTATGGATTAAGGCTCAAAAGTTTTTATAGGCGATTGATTACTAAATTCTAGAATCTAAAATCAGATCCAATACAACATCTATAACTTTCCTTATGCAAATTAAATCCTACATTTTATATATTTTTTTTGTTTTCTATCATGTTTTTTACTTTGACTTTGCCTCTTTGACCTTAAAAAAATAACAATAAAACAAAAAATAAAAATAAAAAATAAACTAAAAACTAAACTAAAAATTAAGCCAAAATTAAATTAATAAAATACAAATGAAAATTTGGGCTCTTGATTTTTGGACCAAAATTTACATTTTCAACTAAGACCTAATTTACAACCCAAAGCTCATTTTGATCTTGAAAAATTTTTCAGATAAAATAGAGAGTCTACAATTACGTGTAAATTTTTTAATTGAACCTAATTTTATTAAAAATAACACTCCTAAGTTTAGATCAAATTAGGCTAAAAGTTAATTCTAACTAATAAAGCCCAAGTCTAAATAAACTGTCTACGACCATGAACAAAACATTAACTTGATCAATTACAATTTGCACTCAAGTCTTAAACCTTGATAATCTATAACTCAAAAAAAAAAAAAAAAAACCTTGATAATCCTTTTATGAGTTAGTTGTTTATATTCATATGCTTTGTTTCAAAAGTTTCTACAATTACGTGTAAATTTTTTAATTGAACCTAATTTTATTAAAAATAACACTCCTAAGTTTAGATCAAATTAGGACAAAAATTAATTCTAACTAATAAAGCCCAAGTCTAAATAAACTGTCTACGACCATGAACAAAACATTAACTTGATCAATTACAATTTGCACTCAAGTCTTAAACCTTGATAATCTATAACTAAAAAAAAAAAAAAAAAACCTCGATAATCCTTTTATGAGTTAGTTGTTTATATTCATATGCTTTGTTTCAAAAGTTTATAAAAATATAGTCATCAAATACTTATGTTAGTAATACAATAATATCTTTTAACTATCAAATTAACACATAGAAAATAATTACTTTATGATATATATTCCACAATGCTATTAGTTTAAAGATTTTATAGATATAATATTTAATTATATATATTGTATAACTAATACAAAGATTAAACATGTAGTACTGAAGCAGATATAATTTTTTTTACTTAAAAGTTGAATTTAAATTCAAATGACATTTTAAGATGGATGGAGTATTATTTTTATTTAAAAGAAGTTGATATTTAAGATAAAGAGTGTTCTTTTTTTTTCACTTTTTTCTTTTTTAAAATTTTTTTGCAAAGTTTGTTTGTATTTAATAAATATTTTTTAAAAAATTTTATTTTATTTTTTAAAAAATAGGATTTACTTTATACCAAGCATTTTTTTTTAGGTTTTTTTTAATCTTTTTTAGGGATAAAAATACTATACTTATAAATAATTAAGATATAATCTATACATTCATTCATTATATAAATTTTGCCTATTTTGACTTTTGTTTCACTTTCATTTAAGGTATCAGCGTAACACTTTATATTTCTTTCCTTTTTTCTTCTTTTTTTCTACCTTTTTTTGCCAATTTTTTTTAATTTAAATAAATTAGTAAAAAAAATCTAATTGAGGTATCCATGTAGCACCCCAATTTAAGTTTTTTTTTTCTTTTGTATTTTAATTACATAAATTTTGCAATAAAAGAGCTAATTTTTTTAAGATTTTAATTTTTTATGTGTGGGATTCACTTGATACCAAATGTATGTCATATAATTTTTTTTTTCATTTTATATATTTAATAAATAATTATTTTGATTTTATTTTTTAGTAACATGCTTGATATTAAGGGTATGTCACATGTTAAAGCCATTTGATTCTTTTTTTTATTTTTTTATTTACATTTTCTTTTTTTTAAAACTTTTTTATTTGCTTAAATTTTAAGATATTTTAAAATTTTTTTAAAGTGAGGCCTATTTGATCTAATTATTAAAAACATATTATTTTCTTTTTTTTCTCTTTTTAATTTGATAATTATTTATTTTATTTTATATTTATATATTGTATTATATTAATAAATTATTATTTAATATTTTAATTTAATAAAAATACTATATTTATATATAATTAAAGTTTAATCTATCTATCTATTCATTATATAAATTTTACTCATTTTAATTATTGTTTAATCCTCATATAATATGCTTACATGACACCTTATGTTTCATTCCTTTTTAAAAACTTCTTTATTTTTTTTAAACTTTTTTTTATTTACATAAATTTATTTAAAAAAACTCAATAAAGGTGCTCACATGACACCCGATTTTTTTTTTCATTTTGTTGTTTTGTTTTTTAATACATAAAATTTGCAACAAAAAAGCTAATAGATAAGCAAAACAACTTATATCTAATAGGTTTCAATCTGGCTTAATCCTATAGGAGCATTTTTTCACTCTTTTTTTTTGTTTTTTGCTTTTATTGTTTTTCAATTAGATATATTTTTTTTAAAAAAAGTTAATAGAAGTGTCCATGTAGCATTCCTTTTTTTGTATTTTTTTAATTAAATCAATTTTATAACAAAATAAAACAATTAATAAGAATAATAAAATAATTAGGATCCAAAGGTTTCTATCCGTTTTAATTTGATATATGTGATTTTGTAAAAAAATAAATCAATATCGAATCAATTCGAATTCATTTTTAATAGAAATAAAAAACATATCAAAAGTGGATTTACTCCTTTGCCCCATGACACCTTATGATATATATAAAAGTATATATTTTATTATTTACTTAAATTTATATTTGTACATATATTTATTTGTATTTTATTTAAAGCTTCGTATTAAGTGGGTACCACGCAAAAAAGAATTAAAAAATATTTTTTATAATTTATATTTTATGAGAATAAGAGATCAATTTAGATATTCACTCTCAAGTCTTTGGTTTTTTTCCCTTTTCCCCTTTCCCTTTTTTCTTTTTTTTTTTAAATTAGGTAAAATTTAAAAATGATTAATAAAACTGACAAAACAAAAAGATTTTGATCCACGTTAACATGTGGGTACCCCAGCTAATAATTTTATAAATGTAAGATAAAAAGTAATTAGAAGTGCGAAACTGCAAGATTGCAAAAGTAAAGTTTACTAGTTTAATTTGGATACAAAAATAGTTGACTAGGCAAGACAGTATAAGGTAAAATTTTTAGGGGAAGTTGGTAAGTTTTTTTTTTTTTTTTTTTTTGTGTAATGATTCAATAAAAATGTTAAAAAAAAATAAAATGGATATATTGATAAATTTTAAAAAAAATGTAAATAACTTATTAAAAATATCATTTATAATTCAAATTTAATTAATATTTATTCAATATAAAAAAAATTAGTCAAAATTTTTAGTACAAATAATTATATAAATTTTTTTTACAATTTTGCAGACTTATTAATTAGATTGTATGATTGAATGCCATTAGAAGAAATTTTTCAACAAGATCTATGTAATAAAACCTTTCAATTGTGATTTATGCATTATTATTGTCATTTAAAATTTCAATTTAAGCAATTTTATTTCAAACAAAAGCAGGGAAAATTTTGCAAAAAAATTAGGTAAAAAAGAGAAAAATTTCTCTTTGATGTAATAATGCAAAATTATTATTAAAAAGGGGGTAATTAACGTTCACGATCTCTAAATTTTGAAGTGAATATCGTTTTGGTCTTCATATTTGAAAAGTGACATTTTGGTCTCTATATTTATATGGTCATAACGACATGGTCATTTTATAAGGAAAATTGTTAATGCTCGACAAAGATAGCCACCAACTCATCGTCAAATCAAAGATAAAATTATAAAAAAGGGTTGTGATAAAACTTTGTTTTTTATTTGTTATAGTTAATAAATATTTACTAAAACAAGTATTAGAAATTTTGATAATTATATGAAAAATAAAATTATTTTTTTTACTTTTAATTTTGTTAGTAAATATTTTTGAGTTCAATTTTAAGATAGAAAAAGGAAATCTACATCTTGAAAATGAAAATTACCAATTTTTTCTTCAAATTTATTTATTCTTTATTTAAAACATACAATTGGGCTCTCTTTGTTTCACTAAAAATAGCTTCCTGAAAATAAATTTTGGAAAATGGACTCATTTTCTAAAAGTTTGATTTTTTTTTTTGTCATTTGGATGATGTTATGAAAAATATTTTCTGATGTTTTAATGTTTTTCTGAAAAATATGCGTTTTCATTAAAGTAGTGTTCTTCACATAATATCTAAATAATATTTTTACACTTATACATAATAATAATAAACTATAAATATAAAAATAAAAGATAGTAAATTAAAAACACAACACAAAAAAATCATTATAATAAGATTTTACAAACTTAAAAATATAATAAAATAGTTTATATAATGTTCTTATACAAAAATAATCCTACCAAATTTATAAATTATGTCCACAATAATATAGATTGTAAGGTTATGTCCAAATAAAATAGTTTTATTTTTCTTGAAATATTATTTTTTAATATAATAGTATTTTGAATTATTATTATTAAAATATTAAAAATCTTTATAATATTAAAATAGCTATATTTTATATTTAAATTTATTTACTATTAACACAACAAAAAGTATTATTTATTTATATTTATTATTAAACTAGTAATACAAATACCAATTTGTCAATAAAATTTACAAATAATATATTTTAATTAAAAATTAAGAAATTCTTAAAATAGTCATATTACTATAATAATTATATCAATATATTAAACAATATTAATTATTTAAATAATAAAAATATTATTTACTATATAAATATTTATTATTTGTTATTAAAATAATAATTTAATAATATTTATTATTGAAATATTAAAAATATTTATACTTAATAATATACAAAATACAAATATTTAAAATTAAAATATTAAAAGGCCTTTGATGTTAATATTAATATTTTTATTTTTTATTAAAATTAAGTAAAATATTTTTTATTAATATAATAATATTTTGGATCATATCAAATTAAGTTTGAGTAAAAAATTATTTTTTAAAGTTTGGTTAAAATTTTTTTTCAAAGTTCGGTTTGAGTAAAAATAAAAAATTTTTAAAATTAAAATATTATAAGATTTTTAATATTAATATTTTAATTTTTAATTAATATTAAATTAAAATATTTTTATTAATATAATAATATTTTTGATAAAATCAAATTAAGCTCGAGTTAAAATAAACATGTTTGCGGTTCAAATTGAGTATAACTATGTTGATGAGCTTGGGAAATGGTCCTTTTTCATAGATAGATTTTTTTAGAAATTGTCTTTCTAGGGAAATCAATTTTGAGAAAAATAATTTTATTTTTCGTTGACTAATAAATTATTTTTTATTGATTAATTAATTTTTTGTGAGGGCACATATAAAAAAATAAAAATTATTTTTTAAAACTCATTTTCTAGGAAAAACAAATAGACCCTTAAACTACGTATTATTATAAAATATTTCATTGTGTATTTGTCATTTGTTTTATAATATTTCATCACCCTAAAAATTTTTTTCAGAAGTTAAATTTTTTTAGTTATAAAATTTTATTTTCTTAATTATTATTATTTTATCTTTTAATCTTAAACTTATAATATTATTAATTCATTATCTTACTTTGTATTTTTTTTTTTCTTTTACTCAAGGGATTCTCTGACGTTGCGTTATGATCATCAAAATATAAGGATCAATATATTACTTTTTAAAGTTCTAAGATCAAAATATTATTTAATTTAAAATTTAAGGGCTGTGAAAGTAATTTACAAAAAAAAGGAAAGTTCTTGTAGCTTTTCAATGTAGAAAAATGGTGCTTGACTTCACTTTCTTTGGGCGACTTTTCTAGTCAACTTGTGTTGACAAAGTCCAACCGTAAAACATTAAAAAGGTCGGAAAAGATGTTACAAAAACGAACAAAAAACAACAACTACTGACTTTGCCAAATTGTCATCCCATGAAAACAGGAATAAAATTTACAAATCTATATGTTTCTCAGTGACCCATTAGCTCATTTTTTCTGGCAGTTTCAAGAAGCTCAGATTCAAGGAAGGAAGGAAAGTTGAAATATTAAAGCTCTTTTTTTTTTTTTTTTGTCTTTCGGAGTATGTTTGTTTAGGGTTTTGAAGGTCAGATTTGAAGCTGCTGCTTCTTCTGTTTCTTACTGGTAATGGAGTTGAACAAGCTTATCAGGCAAGTGGTTCGCTACTCGCTAGTTCTTTTTTTTTTTTTTCCTTCTTTTTTGCTTATATTTTGATCGGTAGTCGGTAAATTTGTTTCTGATTTAACTTTTGTTTTCTGATTAGTTTTTCTATTGTAAAAAATATGCTGTTTGGTAGCTGGGAAAGTTCTGTCAAGTTTTAGATTTTCCATTGGGGAATAAACAAAGCTGGAATTTTAGTAATATTTAGGAGCTTTGTGAACTAATTTGGATGAATCGGGTAATGTTTTTATTACTTGGGGGGACTGGAGGAGAGTAAATCAAGATGGTTCTTTCATAATGTTTTCTGGAGTTTTTTCCCCAACTTAGGTTAATTAAATTCTTTATTCTCAAATTAGAGTACTTTTAAACTTATATTCCAAACTGAGGTACTTCAAACCATCTAAGCACCATGTCATTATTAACGTGAAAAAAAAAAAATAGTGTTGACTTAGCCTTACAAGACAACTAACTCATTCATCATATACTTGAAAAGTAAAACAAGACAAACACAAGAATTCCCACTAACCAGAAAATCCAAAAACCATTATAGAAGTCAAAATTTTAAGATTCTAGTAGTCAAAATCTTACTATATCCAAGCAATGGAAAATTATAACCAAGAGAAAAAAGTGCCTCATTAAGCAATTAGCAACCAAACAAAACAAACAAGAAAGTGAATTGCCCATTAAAGAATTCAAATCCAACAAACAGCCAATTATTAAAAAAAAAAAAAAAAAACTCACAACTTGTTTTACAATAAATAAATTCCTAGAATAAAAAGGTCTGTAAGTGCAAGATCATCTTTTGTGTAAAAGAAATAATGCATGTCTGGGCAGTCAATACCCACGTTTTAGTTCTTTCAAATTTTTCTCCGACAAAGGTTATAAGCCAAGGGTAGTATTGTGGCATGGAATGTTTATATAATGAGTGTTGGAGGAAAGAAATTGAAGAAGGAAATAATATTTCTATTTTAGGCAAGGGAAAGGAACTGAGATAAAGGTTTTCTTGGAGTTCTGTTTGAAAGAGCGAGTTTTTAATATTGAGGATTTCTTGATGATATTAATGTTTATTAGAGAGAATGCTTGTCGGTGGCAACCAATGACACATTCATGTTGGCATCAGTTATTGATAGTTTGACGCTCTTGATGGTGCCTATTGCTGGCAACATTGTTTGCAACAAGAGAAGAAAAACAGAAAGTATTATAAAAATAAATGAAAATTGGATTACCACATTTTATTGGGTAGGCCACGTAGACAATGATATGATGCTTACATAGATTGAAGTACCTCACTTAAGGAAATAAGTTTAAAAGTACTGTAATTTAAGAATAAAAAAAATCTAATTAATCCTAATTGGGAAAAAAACTCATATTTTCTGGTTGTGTTCAGTGGAGTAGTGAAGGAAAGTTTTACATTTCTTATTATCTTTTTTTTTTGAAGTACATTTCTTATTATCTTTTTGCTGGAAAAAGTGAACTTTAACTTAAGTGGAATTAATCTCTTTGGTTTTCAATTTTCTTAGGAGTGGGACATAATGAAACATAAATTCTTTAAAAATTAAGTTAAGGCAATTTCTCTCTTTGAATGGACTTGCTGATTAAAGTGGAAAAATTGGAAATATCCCATCTATGACTGAGGATACTAGATGATGCTGCCACATTGTGGGAAAAGTGGGAAGTGGTTAAATCAGTAATTACACAGAAAGAAAGGTTTTTTGTCATTGTAGATTTGCCAAAGAATTCGGAAGCAAATTGAATAAATCCTAGTTGTAGAATCATGAAAGTTCTTTTGGATTGGAAAATCATTTCTACTGTTAGTAAAAAGTTTTAATACTTCATACTGAACACTTGTTGTTCTTTGGTAAACTTGTTTATTTCTAGGTTTTATACTGATGGGAAACGACAGAAAGAAACTCCATGGGGAAACAATGATCGTTCATTTCTTGAAAAGTCATCTTCTGGGTACAAGATTTCATTTTCTTCAGTGCTGAAACCGGAGAATGGGATGGTCGGGGGAAGAAATCGACTTCCTGACATAGGAAAAGTTGGAAGGTCAAAGGTTTTTCCACAGGGCAATTTACCATGGTACAAGAAAATTCTTGATCCTGGCAGTGAGATTGTGTTACAATGGAACTGGGTTTTCATTGTTTCGTGCTTGGTAGCACTTTTCATTGACCCATTGTATTTTTATTTGCCTGCTGTTGGAGGGGATTTAAGCTCTTCATGTGTAAAGACAGATACAAACTTGCGGATTGTTGTTACGTGTTTTCGAACTGTTGCTGATATTTTTTATTTGTTTCACATAATTATAAAGTTTAGAACAGGTTATGTTGCACCAAACTCAACAACCAGAGTGTTTGGAAGGGGTGAACTTGTAATGGACCCCAAGAAGACTGCTCAGAGGTATCTTAGATCTGACTTCTTCATAGATCTCATTGCAACCCTACCTCTTCCTCAGGTATTTGTTGTAAAATGCCCTTTTTTCTACCGAAGACCTATCATAAATGGTATTTGCCTACTTTATTTTTCAATTTTCTGTTACATGAACTCAGTTGCAGAATATAGTAAAATAGATTGTAAATAACTTATATTTCTACAGAAGTGAACTTGAAGTACTGTCCCTCGGACTTTAATTGTGGTTCTCTGTTTCCCTAATCAACCAAAGCAGGACTTATTTGAGCCTCAATACATGTTTTCATACTAGGAAAGATCTTTTTTACTCATTTTTCATTAGTATACAATTTAGAAGAGGTTATGTAATCATCCTCTGTAGACCAAAAGGATCTTGATTTCCTTAATTAATAGATATGAGGCATGAATATTTTGTTGTATATAAATATAACTCAAATCTCTTTGTTTCTTATTTGGGGTTTGAGTGCATTTTACATTTGTATAGAAAATTAGGGGCCACTCTTTTTACATATATATTGTTAATTAACCTCTGTGCCATTCAAGGATATTTTGAAGTAGAGTGATTTGGCCTTTGATTCAAGTGTCATGGTTAATTCCATGTACTTGCCTATCTTGTTAAACTTGTGTGATTTCCTGTTTAATGCATTACAAACTAAAGATGAGAAAGATGAAACAACAGTTCATTTAATTCTTTTTTGCAGATAGTTATCTGGTTTATCATTCCGGCAACAAGAAGTCCTCAAACTGATCATTACAACAATGCCCTTGCACTAGTTGTTCTTCTTCAGTACATTCCCAGATTATATTTGATTTTTCCATTAAGTTCTCAAATTATTAAAGCAACTGGAGTTGTCACAAAGACTGCCTGGGCGGGTGCTGCCTACAATCTTCTCTTGTATATGTTAGCTAGCCATGTATGTTATCTTTATAGCTTTATTATTAGCCTTTTTCTCTGCTTTTTTGTTTGTGTGTCCGTTTTGCTCTCTTTGACTGTGACTAGCTGGGTATTCTTTATTCAATTTCCTCTCATCCCTTCTGTCAGTTTTTACAAAAAAAGATGCCTATTTATTCAGGTCATAGGGGCGGCATGGTATCTGCTCTCTGTTGACAGGTATACTTCATGCTGGAAGAAAATTTGCGGGAAGGAATTTGCTCCTGTCAGATGCAGTTTATACTATTTAGATTGTGACACTTTTGGCCTTAATGATCGCATGATGTGGGCAAATGGCACTGCTGTTTTCAGGAACTGTGATCCAAGAAATGATATTGATTTCCAATATGGGATATTTGAAAGTGCAGTAAAAAAGAATGTAACCTCGACGGGCTTTCTTGAGAAGTATTTCTATTGCTTATGGTGGGGCCTACAGCAACTTAGGTATGATTTTATTAAATTATGGATAAAAATAATCTTATATTGCAATTCTTCTTAGTGTTGTCTTTATTCACAGAATATACTGATGCACTTTTTGAGTAATCTCCTGGTGGTTGATGAGTGCAACCAAACTGTTTGATTTGGAGATTTTGTTGTTTCACTTACAAATAATAGTTCTAGCAACTTTACTGATGTGCTTGATATCTTGCCTGTGATGTTGTATTAGTATTGATCAAAATGGTCAACTAGGTTTTGAAAGAAGTCAGTATAAGACAAAAAGTGTACATTATTTCTGCAACCTGAATATGTTGAATGTTTCAGTGTGTTCAATGAGAAAGTATCCTGAAACATTTGATGAAAAGATGTAAACCTTCACTACAATAGTGATTAATAGGAGAAATTATTTCCTTTAGACATGCATCTGAAACGAATAAATATCAGATACCTACTGGTCAATTTTATGTTCCTCTCAGCTAGTTGGGAATGGATGGCATTCAAAGTTGATAAGTTGCATCTTTATGTACCCCTCGGAAGTAGTAGACGGGCAAACTGTGGGATCAAACAATGTATTTTGCTATTTTCAAATCTAAACCATTAATGACCAGCAACTTATGGTACCATATTATTTCAATGGTTTTGTAATACCTATGGAATGAAATGCCAATTAAAGGTTTGTAGAACATTTGCACTTTTCTCCAATTCATTTACAGGAAAATTGCTTTGCACAAAGGATTAGTTTCTCTAATCTAATAATTAAAGAAAGCAGATGTCAATTCAATGAGTTTTTTTGCATTTAAAAATGTTGATAAAGGCCTTTTGTTTTCTTATCATCTCAGTTCCTATGGGCAGAATTTGTCAACTAGCACATTCATTGGGGAGACATTATTTGCTATACTTATTGCTATCTTGGGTCTTGTTCTATTTGCCCACTTGATTGGCAACATGCAGGTATCAGAAAATTTGCATCCTTGAGTTTTTCCTTTAAAATCAAAATCGCGTTCTTTTTATAGTAAATCAAATGAAGTTGTTTATATATATATATATATATATATATATATATATGATCATCTTGATGTTATGTGTTCATGGATGGATTTTCGTGTTTGTATCTTTTGAGTAGAATGCATCTAATTAATTTTATCTGTTAGAACTTTGTCTTGACTACATGGTACTGTCTTGAGTTGTCTACTGTTGGCAGTTGAGATCTTCTCTTTTTTTCTTTCTCCTCTCAATTAAGAAAGCAGTGAATAGGAAGGAGGATGCATTCTTATCTAGTTTCTTATAGTTTGCAAAATCCTGCATTATGCTTCAATTTTCGAATTTATTTTAAGCTGAATATTCATCTGCCTCATTAAACAATTATTTCTGCAACTTGCACATTCTGATAGTTTACATTTGTTTATTTGATACAGACATATTTGCAATCCCTAACAGTGAGACTTGAGGAGTGGAGACTTAAGCGAAGGGACACTGAGGAGTGGATGACGCATCGCCAACTCCCTGAAGATTTAAGACATCGTGTTAGACGTTTTGTTCAGTATAAGTGGCTTGCAACTCGGGGAGTTAATGAAGAAGCCATCTTGCGTGGCTTACCTGCTGATCTTCGTCGTGATATTCAACGCCACTTATGCTTGGACCTTGTTCGACGTGTATGCAGCTTTCCCAAATCAATTTTCTTTCCAAGTTTTAAACCACCCTTACATGCTTAGGTTATAGATGTTTCTATTGAATAACAGTCCTGATGAGAG
Source organism: Durio zibethinus (assembly GCF_002303985.1). The sequence continues at coordinate 2,639,820 of NW_019167860.1, read as the reverse complement.
ATTGTGCACATTGAATTTTAGGAGTCATATAATTATCTACTTAAAAACTAGCCTCTTCTGTTTTAGCATGAGTTTTCTTCTTGTGGGGCCTTCATCTAGTTAAGATCTAGTTTAACTGCCTCTTGAGCTGTACATTCCTCCCTCAGAACCTGTCTCTTAGATGAAATAAAAATGCATAAATTCAGCACTTTTGCAAGAATCTTCCTTTTAATGGTGTCTATGTGTTCCATTGTGAATCTTCCATCAAACAACTTCAATATTTGGGCCTCAACATTGTTGCTGCACACACCTAGATTAGATTGACTCCAAAATGTTATTTTGTCTAAACCTAAGGAAGGATTTCTTTATTAAATGATATTCAGTTTCATTGAAGTTGCTCTACTTTGCAGGTTCCCTTCTTCTCCCAGATGGATGATCAGCTGCTTGATGCAATATGTGAGCGACTAGTATCGTCCTTGAGCACCGAAGGTACCTATCTTGTTCGTGAGGGTGACCCTGTGACAGAGATGCTCTTCATTATTAGAGGCAGATTAGAGAGTTCTACTACTAATGGTGGTCGAACTGGTTTCTTCAACTCAATTGTGCTGAGACCTGGAGATTTTTGTGGAGAGGAACTACTTGCATGGGCTTTGCTACCAAAATCCACCATGAACTTGCCCTCTTCAACTAGGACAGTCAGAGCTTTAGTTGAGGTTGAAGCGTTCGCACTATGTGCTGAAGATCTCAAGTTTGTGGCCAACCAATTTAGACGACTCCATAGCAAGAAACTACAGCACACCTTCCGGTTTTACTCCCATCATTGGAGGACATGGGCAGCCTGCTTCATACAGGCTGCTTGGCGTCGGTACAAAAGGAGGATGATGGAAAACAATCTGACCATAACAGAATCATTTGCTTTGGATGAAAAAGAGGATGATGAGTCTGGACAGGAGGAAGAGAAAATGTTAACTGCCGTCTCCAATCCTTCTCAGGCAAAACTGAACCTTGGAGTCACAATATGGGCATCAAGGTTTGCGGCAAATACTAGGAGAGGAGCTCAAAAGATCAAAGATGTTGAGATGCCAAAATTACAAAAACCAGAAGAACCTGATTTTTCTACTGAGCCTGATGGTTAGTGATTGTTTGCATTATGTAAGAGTATATATTTGCTAAGCTTCTCAGACATTTTCAGTACAATAAAAGGTGAGAACCACCTCATAGTTAGGATGTGAAATTCCAGATCTTGAACAGCTTTTGCAAGGTGCAAACCTTACTAATCGGGTATTGGAGGAGAATGCAGGAGAAAGTTATGTTGTTCATTACTGTATGTTATTTATTATCAGATATGTGTGGTTTCATCAAATTCAAGCCGAGTCTAATCCACGAGCCTTGGAAAATACTGAGATGTTAACAAATTGGTTTGATGTAAAGGGTTGGAGATCATTCTGATTCTCCTATATGAATTGACAAAATAATATTTACTCAAAAAATGCAACTGACTTAATGAGTTTACAGGCATTTGTCTAGAAAATATTCTCTCTTGATTGGCCCATCTAAATAGATTTATTTATTTATATCGAATTTAATGAATTTATAAAAAATTATTTTTCAATCTCAGTAAATTTGAACTCAAACAAAGAAAAGTATATTTTTTTGCAATTGTGCCAACCATTCGTCGGTGTTGGTGGACATTTTAGACTTGCTACTCTCAAGTTTTGCCAGCTCTTTTCTGATGAAATCAGCTAACTGAAGCTTCTGAACATATAGAACCAGATATTTAGCCATTCCACAACTGATTGTTTGAGCAATCAAAGATAATTATTATCAGAAAATTTTAACGCCTTTGTCATTATTAAACTTCTTGTTGGCCTTGAATCTGTTTTGTACATATCACTTACTAACCCAAGTTTCACAGTCGACACTTGAGAGTTGATCCCATCGGTTTCTCATGTTTTGCATTTTCAAAGTGAGTCCATATTTTGTTTCTCCAAATCATGCTACCATCAGCTTGGAGTGAATTGTCTCCTACTTATGCTAGTTACGTATTAGACAAAAATTGATCAATAAGCTCACCAGAAGTTTCCAATCTCAGCTTGCAAGGTATTGAAAGAATAATCATGGCCACGCAGCAGCATACGTACAAGACACATCCTGAGTTGATCTTTTGCTTGGAAAAATTTGACTGTCCTGGGAGTATGATGTTCACAGCAAGCATTACTGTCTGTCACACCGGTTAGAAAAACTATAGTATACAAAATTAATTATTGCAAAATGATCTTTTCGTCCAACTCTGGTCTTCAACTTGGTGCGGCATTTAAGGGCCATAATTGTCAGTCACAAAATTTTGTTCTTGTACTTTTAGGATGAATTTAGTACATAAAATTATAATAAAATAAAATAAGATAATATTATAATTAGTATTAAATTAAATAATGTTATATTATTTTGTGTTTGATATATATAAATATTACGATAAAATAATTTATTAATTGGTTAAAATTATTTTTTTATAAAATTTGTATATTTAAATTATTGATATAAATTTTAAGAATATAATAAGATATATAGGTCATGTTTGATACATAAAATTATGATAGAATAAGATAATGTGATATTATGAATAGGATTAGATTAAATAATATTATCTTATCATATATTTGATGTGTGTAAGAACTAAAGTAAGATAATTTATTTATTAATTAAAATTATATTTTCTTAAAATTTATATAATTTAAATTATTGATATAATTTTTAAATGTATAATAGGACAAGTAAATTTAATCCAATGAATTAAAAATAATCTTTTCCACTTTGAGAGGATTAAATCATCTTATACCAAGAAGATAATAATCTTTTTTGTAATTGTATGTCTTTCAATTAGATACAAATCAAACATAATATAAAATGATTATCATACTATCCTATCCATCATTCTATACACCAAATATGATCATAAGTTTAATTTCATAAATTAAAAATAATTATCTTCATTTTGGCTTAGGACGATTTAATCCTCTTTATAATTCTCTTTCTTTCTTTAAATATAAATCAAATAGTATAAAAAAATTATCATTCTATCTCATTTATCTTCTTATATCATCCTATGTATCAAATATTATAATTTATCGAATATAGCTTTAGGATATTATCTCGGCTTGAACTTTTCTTGCAGTATCAGTGGCACATCCCAAAAGAATAAGAACTGACACATCCCGCAAGAATAAGAACTGAAGTGCCTGCAAATCCTCGAAATGCAGTCGAAGTGTGTGGTTTTGTCAATCACAGCAGGACCAGCAGCCAAGAATCAAGATTAATAAAAATGCTGAACCCAAAACTGATATCGGACTAAGAACCTTTATCCTAACCATTGATTCAAATATGAGTCCCTTCAAAAGAAAAGGAATCAAGGTTAAGTTAGAAATACAATTAAATTCAGCCAAAATCTCTGTTAGTTACATTATCAAAATAAAAAAGAGATTTAAGTACAAGGAGCAGAAGACAAAATATCTGTTACCTACCTTGTGAGAAAGTAGATTCAATTAGTTAAAATTTTCAGGAATCAGCATTTGAAATCATGGTACTTATCTTTGTTTTCTTTCCCCTTTTTTTTTTTTGTTTTCTATAATTAGAGAACAATAAATGTTAAAATTTAAAAATGAATTATCGGAGAACATAATATGGATAACCACTCACAGACTATACGGTAAAAGTACTTGAACATGAACAGCAACATGAATTGCTTAATCAATATCAGGCTAGCACAATAAGCCATTAAAGACATTTTGCTAAAGAAAAGAGAATTACCGTCTTCAGAAATGCTGCTGTACTTTCACCAGGTCGGACCAGTGGAATCAAGGCGCCTTGGCTCTTCAGTTGTTCGCTAACATCATCAGGGTCCGGTGTAGGAAAGTATAGTACTAATTGAAAAAGGCTAACAACAAGATATTGGTAGGAAGGTAGAGAGAACCTACAAACATTTGTAACTTTCAATTATTAATGTAGAAAATAATGGTATATTGTTTCATTTCAAATTTCTTTAGTTTTTTCTTGGGTGATATGCACACTAAAAATATATGAGCCGTGTAAATAATACAATAACAAACTAACTCTTATATCTCATAATTTTGGAGTTAATTATATGAAAGATAAAAAAAAAGAAAAAAAATCTTGTTAAATCATAATTTTGAATTTTTTTATACTATTCATTTTTATCAAAAACAACATTTTTATTTATTCCTTAATCCTCATATTATTTTTTATTATTTGTATCCACATCTTTCATAGTTTACCTTTAGATGTTTTGGTTTCTCCCAAATCCAAAAACTTATTTTTTTTAATTGGTGCATAGATAGACCTATATTTCACATGTCCAAACCATCTCCAATAGCTTTTTCTCATTTTTTCCTCAATCCGGACTATTCTTAATTTTTCTTGAATCTCTTCATTTATGATTTGGTCTCTTTTAGTCTTATCGCACATCTATCTAAACATTCTTATCTTAACAATGCTCATTTTCTTCTCATATTGTTTCTTAATAGCCCAACACTTAATCCTATTTAACAATGCAAGCTTTCAAGTTGCTTTATACAACTTTACCTTTAACTTTAAAGAAATATTATGAACATAAAACACATCTAATGCATTTCACTACTGTAGACACATATTTTGTCCGAGAAACCGAATATTGTGTCTAAATAAACTTAAATCTATTTTCGATTTCATTCTAGTTTGATCGAATACTTTGATCAAATGTATCGGGTTAATTTCATATTGAGTCATTTTAAATTTTATTAAACTTTTAAATAATAATAATAATAATAATAATAATAATAATAATAATAATAATAATTAACCTGATACATTTTATTAATAATAATAATAATAATAATTAACCTGATACATTTTATTAATAATAATAATAATAATAATAATTAACCTGATACATTTTATTATTATTATTATTATACATATATTTTTATTTTGTTTCTTTTCTTTTTGTTTTTCTTCTCTTATTCTCTTATTTTTTTTCTGTGCATTCAATGCACTAAAAATCCTTTTGCATTGCCTAATTTTGTCAACACCAATACCTTTTATCCCTAAATTTATAGCTCAAATTTTGGAACCAACAAAGTCACTATAGACAGTCTTAGAATCCATAATAATCTTAAAAAATTTAGGATCTAATTTCAAAATGGGCTTTATAAATTGAGATCAAATTTAGAGTAACAAACTGAGACAAAAATCTAGAAGAATAGAATCTTGCCAAACAAAAAAACAAAAGAAAAATTTTACAAATCAAAGCCCATGGCCAAAGTTTTTAAGTTCATTTTTAATTTCCCACCACAAAAAAAAAAAACACAAACACACATCTCATGGGACGGGGAATGCAATGCTAAAAGCACAAAAAAAAAATTGGTCTAAACTTCCAAGCTTGATCTATACCATTTGAGGCTATTTTTCATAAAATAAAGGTTGGATTTGTGTTCAGAGGATTTGTGAATTTTTGAAAATTTTTTGACAATCAAAGACAACAGTAGGTGGCTATGGCGATAGAAGAAAATTATCGATTTAGGTTATAGAAAAAAAGATGGAAGGTTGTGAAAGATAGGAAGAGAGAGTAAGAGGAGAGAAAATGAAATAAAAAGTTTTTTTTTTAGCTTTTATAGTTGAAAAAAAAAACAAAATGACATCGTTTTAGCAGAAAGATTCACGACCTAACTTGAGATATGTGCACTTGACCTAAAAACCCATTCATTTTAAGTTGAACTGGGATAGACCGACCTAAATTCCTTCAAATTACGTTGAACTACTAAAAATAGCATCGAACTATGCTAAATCGGTTGGACCACTCTAAACTGCTCCAAATTGGTTGAAATGGTCTAAATCAACCATTGGACCGTTGACTGCATTGACTAGAGGTGTTTTAGGTCTTTTTTCATAATTTTTTATTTTTTTCATATTTTTTGCTCAAATTTTTTAATTTTTTATTTATATATATTTTAATTTTATTTTTATGTGAACTATGTTTGGAAAAATAAAATAAATTTTTAAAAATGTAAAGGAAAAAGTTAAAATATCAAATTTTCCTAAAATATTGTTAAAAATAAAAATAAAAGAAATTAAAAATTTTGTTTTTTAAAAAAGGCAAAGGAAAATGTTACAATATCAAAATTTTCTAAATTCTTTAAGACTAAGATTAAAATAAGAAAAATAAAAATAAAATAAACTAAAAAATTTTGTTAAGGTGAAAAGGAAAGAAAAGCTAAGTGAGAAGCTCGTTTGGTTTGTTTGAAAAGCTTTGTGTATGAGATTTTTATATGGGATCTTTAGCTAGGATAAGAGAAAGAGAAAGAGATCACATAAAGGCTATGAGAGGTTAAAATGGTAAAACAAAAAAAAGTAACATAGAAAGAAATGGCCCGAAAATGCCATTTTAGTCTTGCATGACAAAAAAAAAAAGTAAACAATCTCGACTTAAAAAAAGCTAAGCATTTTGGCACTAGTAGCCTACAACAAAAAAAAATTCAAAAGTTATGGTCTAGCAATAGGATAGTATGAGAAAGAAGAAGAAAACAAAAGAGAAGTTGATGTTTTGGCCTTTTATATATAACAAAGAGTTTATTGAAAGCCAAGAGGGGAAGAAAAAATTTGAAAAAAAATGAAAGTGAAAAAAAAAAAAAAAAATATTAAGTTGGAAGGAAAAAAAATTAAAAAAAGGGAAATGGTTCAAAAAAAAAGAAAAAATAGAACGAAAGCTAAGAAGAGAGAGAGAGAGGTTTAGCAGCCTAAAAAAAATAGATGAAGGGAAAAGCTTGAAAAAAAAATTAAAACTTGATCGAAAGAAAAGAAGGTTGTAGCTTTCAGGGAAGTTTTATAGAAAAAGGTAGTTCTTTCATTTCCCTTATAGCTTGTTTCCATGTATACGAATACTATTATCCTTCCTATGTAGAGTTTACAATAGAAATACAGCCTTAAAGTTTTTTATATGAGTTTTGTATGCTTAAAAACAAAAGTTCTCTGATTTTTCTTTTAGGGTTTAAGAGCATATATAGGTATAATGTTTTAAAATAATTTATACATGATCATATAAATATGTATTTGCATTTTCACATTGGATGTTATATATAAGAGATTCACAACCTTTTTGTATGTTTGCTAGTTATGATATTAAACAAAACGTGATTCTTATTTGAAAAACCAAAAACAAAGATAAAAAAAAGAAGAAGTGCCTTTAACAAAAAAATGGGTTTTGGCCTTATTCTTGCGTCCATAGAGTTGTCTTTATTTTGTTATAGTTTGGTTTAGGCACCTAGCTTTGTTTTCTCTATATAAAAGCCCTTTTACTTGTTTGAAAGTCACACCCTTTATTAGAAAAAAAAAAGAAGGAAAAATTGGTTAGAAAATTACAGTTGTAAGGTTCCTACTCATTGTTTCTTTCCTGCCGAAGGTGTAGTAAAAATACCAGATTTCAATTTTTTTTTTTTATGTACGAATACTGGTAGAATAGGTTACATATTCCCTTGTTGTCTTTAGGGCTAGTATTTTCCTACTGTTGGCATTAAGAATGGGAGACTTTTGTTAGTAGAAGATTTGGCTTATAAAGACAAAGGTAGATGGAAGTTTATGGGAGGCTCTAGGCTTTGTTTCAATACCAAAAAGTAACATATTTTGTAGTTAAAAAAAAATTCAATCTTTCATCATCAAGAACCTGACCATTTGCAGTTGTTCTTACAAAGGTTTTATCGAGTGTAAAAAGATAAGCTAAAAAATAACCAGTGATTCCCGTGAATTTAACCTATAATATGGATAAATTATCATGGTATTGCATCACAACAGCTACCTCAACATACCACCACTTTAACTCTTCCGTTCTGCCCTCTGTCACTCCTCTATTTATTGTTAATACTTTCAGACCTCTCTTAATATTAAAGCCCTAACATTTTATGATTTTTTTTTGCATGAAATTGATATACAAGAATTTAAAGCTCCATCTCTTGCATACTTCTAGTTTGTCCTGAATATTACGGGTCATTGTCTACATGCCAATATAATAATAATAATAATAATAATAATAATAATAATAATAGTAATGAAAATCTTCGAGAACGAGATTTTAAGTAAGTCCGAGTAGTAATTTCTTAAAATTCCTAGGTGAGAATTTTTTTAAAAAAAAATACTATCAAAGTAATAGAGTATTTAAAAAAATATTCAATATAAAATATTTTCATTCATTCATTTTCCTAGAATTATATTTATAATTAAATGATGGTATAAAAAAAAGGGAAATAATGAAATTAATATAATGATACTTGAATATTATGATTAATTATTTTTTACTTTTCAATAAATTATAATTAATAAAGATAATAATAAAAATTAAAAATTAGAATTAGAATTAGAACAAAAATTAAATAAAAATAAGATGAAAAAAAAAAGTAAAAGAAATCTCCAAGGATAGGATTCTAAGGAAGTTCGAGTAGAGATTTATAAGAAATTCCTAGGTGAGAAAGTTTTTCTAAAAATACCATCAAAATATTGGAATATATATTAAAAAAAACTTTCAATAAAAAATTTTCTTTTCTTAGTTCGCTTAAAATTTTTTAATAATAATGATTATTGAAATAATTAGGTGATTAAGGCAAAATTAAAATAAGTAAGGAATAAATATAATATAAGAAAGATAAGTAATGTGTCTTTTAAAATATATATAAAGTATATAATAAAATAAAGTAAAAAAAATAAATGAAATAAAATAAAACAAAATAAAATCATATGCACATTACACTTATCACTTGCATTACATAATCTTAAAAATAGCATGAGTTTCCGATGATAGAATTTCAAAAAATTTGAATAGCGATTCTCGAGAATTTTCTAAGTGAGAAAATCTGTCTAAAATATATTGTCAAAATATTAGAATATTTAGAATAATTTTCAATACAAAAAACTGTTGCTTATTTTTCACTCCTAAAAATGAACTTTTATATACTACAATCGCATCACAAATTAATCCATGTGCATCATATTAAAAATATATATATATAATAAATGAAATTCTTAAGGATGAAATTTTAAAGAAATCGGAGTAGTAATTCTTTAAGAATTTTTAAGTAAAAAAATTTATCTAAAATGCTGCCAATATATTTAAGCATTTAGAATAATTTTCGATAATGATTTCTCATTTTAGTATAAGAAATGAATTTTTAAAAAATATTATGTGATCTTAAATTATAGATATCATATGTTACAATATATTTATTAAATATTAATCTTAAAGATAAATATGAACCACCAATAATGAGATTTTTGAAAAGTTTGAATAGCGATTCTTAAAAAATCTTTATGTGAGAAAATTTCTCTTAATATTGTCAAAGTATTGGAATAGTTTATGGATCTTTTAATATGCAAGATTCTTATTTATTTTTCAAGCAAATAACTAAAAATATGTTTTTTTTCTTACAATAAAAAAATTTTAAGAAAATTAAATTTTAAATACCAAAATTAAGACTTTTTTGTCAAAATTAAAAAATAACATATAATTAATTGGTACTTTTCTTTAAAGGCGTTGTGGATGTGCTAATCTTTCTTTATATATAACCGACTTTCAAATTTAAAACGTTTTCACAAATCTAAAAAGTATATTTTAAATAAATTTTAATTAATTTTAAGATTTTATTAAGAGATTAAGTTTTAATAGATAACTGATAATATTTAACCAAAAAAGATTGGTGATGACTTTTTTTTGTTTTTAAATTCGTCTAACGTTCTCAAAAATTGTTATGACAACTCTGAATAAACTAAATTGGCACAAATACATTGGTAGGAATTATCTAGAGGCTAGTGCTGTAATTTTGGATCTTGGTTAATCAATTTCAATAGAGCTCGCTCTTATAATAATAATAATAACAACAAATAAAATCAAGTTATTAACTATACAATTATGTTAAATTTACAAAATTAAGAAAAATAAATAAACAAATACCTTGAATGAATCGATTACATGACCATTTTACATATTTTCTGTAACATGAGATTTGAGGCATTTTAGGATAGATGTATCCGTCAAGCATCCAGGAAAGGCTCAGACAGCTCCTCCGCATCATCCCCGTCCTTATTATCATGCTCATGGGTAAGAGGTTCCTCCTCAATCAGAATACCATCCTCTAGACGGTCAGCAATTGCCTCAACATCAAGTTGTCGGACTAGCCTTTTCTAATAGGTAGTCGGACGTCTGCGACTTATACTTGGGACCTCCCCCCTCCTCTATGCACGCCACCTCCTCTTATTTATGCCTTATATGTTACATATAACAAAAGGTTAACAGTTTCTCACTCAACCATTCCATTAAAACAAATTCAAAGCTAAAGTACTAATGAACTTTAAACCCTTTTATATTATCTATTATTCATGTAGTTCGTGTGCATATTGAATGTAATTTTACTATTATTGAATAATATATAAATTTAGATCAATACTAGTATCGAAATAATGAATTAAAGAAAGACAGATATGCATATCAGTTTCATGTTGTTACCTACGAATATGCATATCTATGAGGGTTCAAAGACATATGAATATACGTATTTATATATGTTTTGAAACTAACGAATATGTATATCCGTAAACTTTTAAAACTATATGGATATAAATATCTGTCAATTTCAAAACATGAATAGATATGCATATTCATTGGCATTTAACTATAACTAGAAATGAGTTTCTGTAAAGTTTCAAATAAGGATAGATATGCATTTACATCCTCTTTTAAAGTATAACGGAGACATATTTCCGTAGGTAAGAATAACAAACAAAAATCAAAGACAAGTCCAGATTACAATGAAGATTACGTTTGTTTTGAATTGATTTACTTTCAACCGTTGATTTCGTCCAAATGTTGCTCAATATCAAGGGTAATTAAAGTTTTATGATTGAGAGTGAGTTTCTGAGATTGATAAAAGTCCATGAAGATTAAAATTTTTGGAGATCTAAGGTTAAAAGGTGATAAGAGTGTGAAGATAAATGGATATGATGAGATTTTGGCTGTAAAGTGTAAATCTTTTTATTTTGCATTTAAATTTTGGATATATTTAATATACGGGTGTGAAAAGTAAAAGTATGGCTGAATTTAGAATTTTGCATCCAAAAGCTATACGCTAGTCATGCAAAACGGCAGCCTCTCCCAAAGAAAGAGAAATAAAAATCATGAAGTGTTTTAGTGATTAGGATGGAGATTGCACCATCCGATTAAAACCCGCCGAGGGAGCATATGAGAAAAGAAACAGGTTATCTAAAGTACCCTGGATGTAATAAAGATGGGCCCCGTAACGTGGCCTTTGCCAAACGAATATATTCATTTTCAAAGAATAAATTCTCTAAGTACATAAAGATGCTTGAAATTCAAGCAAACATGGCCTTAATACTAAGCCACCCAACTTTTCCGTTAGGCTATGGTTTTGAAACAAAATGAACGAAAAGTTAAAATCAAACTTTGCTTGATTATATTAAAAACGGACAGATATTATACCATACCAGTCTAAAGAACCTCCAAATCTAATTGAAATTCCTCCTTTTCGTGCATATGGATAGAGGGTTTCCAAAATATAAAGCAATTATACATAAGCAATAGGATGGTGGAGGGAAGGCTTGAAGGCGGGTTTGCGATACTAGATCCACATCATTTTGATATTATTATAATATTGTCTCAAACCAGCTTGACTGTATCTTGTTAACAATGATAGATGTATTTATTGATTTTCTCTTGAAGAATTTATTTTGAATTTCATATTCTTTGAGAATTTTATAAATGTATGACCAAATTGATTTTGAGGGTGTCCATAGTCTAAAATGATATAAATGGAGTCCAAATTTGAAAACCCAAACTTGAAACAATATAGTAGCTCTAACAGATGTAAGATTGGCATAACTTCATTGAAGATCTATAATTTATTTTGACTTAAGAATCTTGCTTTGATTGTCAAAGAAGAAAGCATATATTCCCACTAGGATTGGGTAAACATCATGCATTTTTTTCCTTTAGATTTTTATCACCTCCAATCACATTTGACCTCTTTGCATGGGCTTTACATTTGGAAGGAGAAACAGAGAGAGAGAGAGCTTTTACATACATACATACATATATATATATATATATTATTCTTAATAATCTTGATTTACTAGTAGTTCTTTTGCTATAGGTGGGGCCCTGTGCCAATTTGTTGGGTTTGACCCATTGGCATTCCAGTGTATTTTCTTTTATTTGGTTTGTATGGGAGCTAAAATGCATGGGAGAACAATCTTCAGTTCTACAAAAGTGATAAAGGGATCGAGTGAGAGGAGAGGTCCCCTACTCCATTCTTTATGGATCGATGTTCATGTCCTCACATTATACCAACGATACACCATAAAGTTATTGGTTCCTTATTTTCTTCTCCTTAATTTGCTAGTTTCTCATTAATACTCTTATTAGTTACATTTACGTGCTCTATTTCACTTCCTAATTTCTTCAACATTGATATTCAAGCATTTGATTTAGTTGTTGATACATGATTCACTGTCTAAATAATAGAGTTCTATTCCCTCTCTTCTTCGAATAAAAAAATCTTTAAAATTGTTTTTATATATTAGAGATAATGCAATTGGGAATCACATATCAATGTCAGTGATATACCCTTGATTTCAAATTTGAATCTTATTGATTATGGAAAGTACAAAATAGATTTGAATAAATGCAACTTCAAGAAAAAAAAAAGTGTATAATTTGCATAAAATGACGGAAATTGTTTTACTCTATTATTTACATTAATATTATGACTGAATCTAAGTTCACCAACTAGAATCTTCCTTACAAACAATTAGATTCCGTTTATTTTGTAAAAATTTAATTCTAAAATATTTTTTAAAAATTAAAAAATTTTTATTGTTTCAATGAATTAATAAAAAATATTTTTTATTATTTGCTTTTTTTTAAATTCAGTTTTCATTTAAACATTATTGACATATTTATTAAAATATTAAAAATTATTTATTATCAAAATTATTAATATTCAAAAATAGTTATAATTTACAACTAATATTTAATGTTAAAATATAATATTAGCAATAAACACTTAAAACAAAACTGATTATTTTTATACTTTAAAATATTTAAATACTATTGTTGTTCTTAAAATATTATTTCTATTAATATATTAATATTAAAATAGTAATATGTATTATTAAAATATTAAAAATATTTATACTATTAAAATAGTAATATAATATATTTGTAAATAAAATATAAAATAATATATTTTAAATTTAAAATATTAAGAAATGATTAAAAGTATTCATATTATTAAAATAATATTAATTAGTAAAATAACAAAATGTTTTTTACTTTATTAATATTTATTATTTATTATTAAAATTGTAATATAAAACTATTTATTATTCAATATTTAAAATAATTAATATTAAAAATATTAAAAAAATTTAATTTTAATGTTTTATTTTTTTAATTGAAATTAAATGAAAATATTTTTATTAATATAATAATATTTCGGGTGATATAAATTAAGTTTGAGCTTAGCCAATCATGCCCATAACTCGTCTTGAATATAACTATAAAAATATTTAAAATTAAATATTCGAAGACTTTTAATATTGAGATTTTAAAAATTTTCATTACAATTAAAAAAATTATTAGAAAAATATTTGGATAAGATCAAATTAAACCTAAGCTTAAAAACTTATGTTCAATGTCTGATTTGAGTAAAATTATGTCCATAAACTTTATAAATAATCCTACATATAGACAGTTTTTTAATAAAAAAAATTGTTTTGCCCTTTTCAAAAAAAAAAAAAAAAGTGGACAATTTCTAAAACATGACCTCATTTTCCTTTAACTACTAGAAAGTAATTTTTGTTGATCAATCAATTTTCTAACAAACAAACATAAAAAAAAAAAAAAATACAAAATTTGTTTTTTTGAAAATTATTTTTTGTGAAATATAAGGAAAAAACTTCACAATTTATGGAAAGATGAAATTTTAACGGTCTTGATTTCTAACTAAATATGTAATAAGTAACCAAAAAAAAAAAAAATCCAAGCATACCTCAGTTAAATGGTTGCAATCGGGATAGTATATCTTTTTCTTGCACATGGGGAAAGGTTTTTTTTTTTTGGGTACTACGAACAAAGGAAAGTAGTCCAAGACTCCAAATGGCTGCAATAGATGACTCTTCCAAATTCAAATCGAATAAGTCACATGAATTGCAATACATCCAAATGATGTTCCACTTCCACCCACCAAAACTATATCTGCAGAGCACTACTAGAAAGGCCAAGTGGATTAACACATATTTGAATCACTTGAAATTGATCATCACCGGCCTAATCTGTTTGGTAGAAAATAAAGAAAAGGACAAAGAAAAAGAATTTAATCTAATGCTTGAGTTACATAACATCTGTTATTATACATATAGTTCAATCACTAAATTAAAATTTTTTCTTTTCTTACCCCTTTCTTTTTTTTTTTTTCCAGGCAAATGATATAATTGGTAACAAAAGTTCAAGAATCTAAGAAGTAAATTGTTGCATGATGTCATTAAATTATAATAGGAATTACAACTGCTTTGTCAGTTTCTTCGGATATTTAAGCAAAAGGCCAAAGCTAAAGAAATAAGACATAAAGAGTGGGATATAAAAGGGGAATAATTTATATAAAATTTTTTATATGAAGTTTGTAAAGTTTTTTTTTATTAAAAATGATTTAATAAAAAAATTCAAATCATCGATTTATAAAGTTAAATGAAAAAATCAATAATATATAAAAAAATTATTAAAAATGCAGTTTATAATTAAAATTGATTAATATTTATTTAATAACAGTAAAAATTTTACCAAAAATTTTATTAAAAATGCTTATCTAAAAAAAATATTAAAATTTTTTCAAAATTTGCATTCTTGGTTTATTTAATAAGAACTTTCAATTTATGGGATTTGATTTTTGGGCTTAATTACTGACTGTTTTTTTTTTTTTCTCAACCAAGATTTGATTTTATTCATAAAGGAAGAATAATAACAAAGCAGCAACTCGAGCTGCAAAGTGCGACAAACATAGCTCCAAAAAGACAAATTGTTTAAAATATATACTTTCAAAACGAGAATACCTATCTAAATCCAAACATAAAATATCTTCAGTTACCTACTAATTGATTATCGTGCATGACAAAACTTTGGGTAAGAATATATATGTTAATCACAAAATTTTGCTGTCAAGAATGATGACAACTTTTTCATGGTAACGACTTAAAGGATATATATGTCTTTATCTTCCAAACCATCGTTCAAAGCCCATACAGATTTTAAACTTCATTATAATCTAAAAAGGGAATTGTACCATAACCAACAAAATGAGTCATGCATGCATATAATATATGGATATATAGCATATAAGAAGAATTAAATATATATAAATAGTAATTTATGAGAGTGAGATGGGCTGATGTAAGAAGGGTAAAAGAGTATGTCCATGTACATATTGGTCGTCATGATGATTGCATGAGGGGTCTCTGTCATATTGTAATACTCAAAAAGCTTTCACATGGTGTCGAAGAACAACTCCACAAAGTTATACACTTCCTTTGTTGATGACAAAAGATAGATCACTCAGTCTCGGACATTACAGATTTGTGCATTCCATCAATATTTCTGTAAAACTTTCCCACTCATCTTTTCTTGCAATTCGGCAGCTGTACGTAATACCGCTCTGTATGTCTGTCGGTCGGTGAGTGTAAATTGTAATGTAATGTAATATTTTATTGTACGTACGGCGATGATACAATATTTAAAGCTTCTTTTGAGGGGTTTTAAACTTTAAAGGAATGGGCCGCTGCATGTTAGAATAGCTGCACTTTAATGTTTTCTTTGTTTTTGTACCACATAGTTTAGTATTATAAATTTTGCGTTTCTTTTTTATGAAGAGCGAACTTGGGCTTATATTTTCTGCTGTAGTAGAAAAACAACCCAAACCCTCTCTTCTCTTCTTAAAAAACGCACCCCATTCCTCCCTATTTGCATCGCATTTGTTCTTGAATCTATTTGAGTAGTCTCGCTGCCGCTTAGAGAGAGAGAGTTGTGAGAGAATGTTCCAACCCAAGAAACCGTCAACTATGAATTCCCATGATAGACCCATGTGTGTTCAAGGCGACTCTGGTCTTGTGCTCACCACAGACCCCAAGCCTCGCCTGCGTTGGACGGTCGAGCTTCATGAACGCTTTGTCGATGCTGTTACTCAGCTTGGAGGACCTGACAGTACGATAACTTTCTCTATTAACTAACCCTTTTCCTTCAAGTCAGTTCTATTCATATCTTCACATATCATTCTTATGATCAATTAATTGACTTTGACAGAGGCCACACCAAAAACAATCATGAGAGTTATGGGTGTGAAAGGTCTTACACTTTACCACCTCAAGAGCCATCTCCAGGTTTGAATACAACAACCATATTTCATGCTTGCTTTAGCTTTTCTTCCATCCCTTTTACGATCTTCTCGATGTAGGGTTGGCTCGATTTCCCTTTTCTTTTCTTTTCTTTTCTTTTTTCTCAGCCAAAAGATTGTTATTTTATTCATAATTAAAGCCCATACAACGAGCCTCTCCTTGATAGTAGAGGCTATTATTTCTTTTCCTTTTTGTTATTTAATTTCTCTTCCTTTTTGCTTCTTTTGATTACAATAATTATAATTCTTCTTACTGGATTAGAAATTCAGGCTTGGAAAGCAACCTCACAAGGAATTCAATGATCACTCTATAAAAGATGGTAAGAGATCTATAGGATTTTCTTTATCTACACTTACAGTACTGTTTTACGTTCTTTTGTCATCAATTTATTATACTATACAAGTATATATGCAAGAATTTATGTAGCTAAATGCTTTTTTTTTCCTGTTTTCTTGGGAGCTTCGGCGCTAGATCTTCAAAGAAATGCTGCATCTTCATCTGGTATGATGGCTCGTAGCATGAACGAGTACGTATTGATTCTTTTGATTTTAGTTTTTCTTTTTTTTTTTTTAATTTGAAATTGTCGATTGAACTTTGTTAACAGGAATTAAAAGTCTAGAACTAATACTCTAATACTAATGTTGTTTTAGTTTCAAGATTCACAACTTGATAACTTTACTAGACAAACATATATTTAGAGGTATTTTAAAAGGTATAATATATAAGAGAAAGAAATCACTTAAGTTTTCCTTTTATTTTTCATTCTTGTTTGGGGGTGTGGGGTTTGGATTTTCTTGTGGAATGTATGTGTGAAACTGTATACATATAAAAAGCTGTAACTCGCACATGGTTGATGCGATTAGGATGCAACTGGAAGTGCAGAGAAGACTTCATGAGCAATTGGAGGTATGCACAGACACTTATCTCAACAGATCATCTTCAATTACTAGTTTGTTCACCAGATCAGTATATAGGAATCTTCTTGGGGCTTTCTGTGTATAAATCCTTAATGGACTTATCGTGCCTGGCAGGTACAAAGACACCTTCAATTGCGGATTGAGGCTCAAGGGAAGTATATGAAGTCCATATTGGAAAAGGCTTGTCAAACCCTGGCGAGCGAAAATATGGCTACTGGAGGCTATAAGGGTATGGGAAATCAAGGAGTTCCTGACATGGGAGCAATGAAAGATTTCGGTCCTCTCAACTTTCCACCATTTCAAGACCTCAATATTTGTGGAGGTGACCAACTTGATCTTCAACACATGGACAGACCATCAGTTGATGGTTTCATGCCAAATAGCGATAACATTTGCTACGGAAAGAGGAGGCCTAGCCCTTATAGTAGTAGCGGGAAGAGTCCTTTGATTTGGTCTGATGAGCTCCGATTGCAGGACTTGGGAACAGCTCCACCATGTCTAGGACCTCAAGACGATCCTTTCAAAACTGAGCAGATTCAAATTGCACCACCTCCTATTGATAGAAGCACTAAGATAGAATCTATATCAGAGATTTACGAAGCAAAGCCGTTGCTTTCCGGTGATGGAATAGGTGAAAAGAAGTTTGAAGCATCGCCTAAGCTGGAAAGGCCATCGCCAAGAGGAGCACCACTTCAGACAGAGAGGATGAACCCTGTGATAAATACTGGTAGTGTGACACAAGGGAGAAATTCACCATTTGGATTATCAATTGCTAACATTTGACTTATTAGACCGCAAGTGACTTAAGATTAATTATGCTCCTGTGAATCTGATATTTCATTAGGTTTTAGAAAATTATAATTACAATGGGGTTCTGTCTCAGGTATAGGATAATGCAAGCCATGCATGCATGCATGGCAATCTTTATTAGTTAAAATTTTTATGAATTTAATACATCAATTTGTACTTCACTTGATCCTTAATTATATGACATCGATAATTTCTACTGTATATATTCTGCACTTTCATAGCTTCTCTATCTTATAGCAGTTTTTTTAGTGCCATGGCTATTTTCACTTAAAGAAGCTGGAAGCATTTTATATATATATATATATATATATATATATATATATATGTGTGTGTGTGTGTGTGGGGTTACAGGGCGGAGGCAAGTTATAAACTAGGGTGTTCATGGACAAGTTTTAGAATTGGAAAATAATAAAATTTGAATGTTTATTTCTTCATAGACACCTCTAAAATTATGTTTATTTTTTCATAGACACCTCTAAAATTTTTCTGTGGAGACCCTTAAAATTTTTCATTTTTTGTTGAATAATTGATTATTTAAATATATTAAGAAAGATATAATTGATAATGTTAGTAATGATATAATCATGTCTTTTTTCAAAATAAAAGAATTCGTCGTGGACAATTAATGTAATATTATAAGAAAATTTATTTTAATTTTTTATATATTATAAGTAAACATGACATTCTAAAATTATGCCCTCGTCCACCAATTTTAACTCAAATTTACTCATTAATTAAAATTTTTATCTTCAACGCCATTGGCACTAGAGGAGAAGATTTTATGTTTTCATCAATTCAGTATCTACAATCTTTGCAGGTCAAAATTTGAATTTCAAATCTTTTATTTTATTTATTAATTATTTGGATGATTAGGGATAAGAGCTAGGGATTTTAACTCAACTCTTTAAGAAAGGAGATAAATGTACTCACAATTGAATCAAATTTTCATGTGCATGATCTCAAATAAGAATAGAGGATACAACCAAACTACTTGATTAAGGCGTTTGTATTACCCTCTTTGTTCTCAATATTGTTTAATATGCCCTTTCGGTGTATAGCTTTTTGGCTATCACAATAACAGATGGGTTCAAGTTCTTCCTATTGCTTAAGAGCAACTATCACATATTTATGTTTCTGAAAATCATGATGTGAAAGGAAATTTTCAGCTTAAGTTAACTAGTTAGGAATTAGTATGTAAGATTCTGTAATAATTGGATTATTATGATTCAAATCTCTTTCCTTGGATAAAAACTGTATAGCTTAATATTGGGTGACATTATCTTTCAATACACAGTATGGGATCTAAGCCAGAGACCCCACCATTATACATGGATAAATTAATGATCATCTTTGGTCATTGACTGTCTTCTGGGTTCCAGGTTACTCTTGTTACAATGAAGTGAACTTTTAAAACCGTTGCTTTTAGGTTAGTTATTTCCGATCATTGCCGACAAAATCATCGGGAAGAACGAAGCTACGCTAATTAAATAAAAAGGAAGCCTTGATCCCATTAAAGCAAAAGATCAAGGGCTTGGTAGGACATGCCGCAGCAGCAAAAGCAGAATTAACTATATTATTAATGCATTATTGATATAGAATTAATTATATGAACTCTAATTAATTAACTATATTATTAAAAAATGAAAACATTTTAGGAAACGATAAAATGTAATTTATTACAATATATTCTCTCCCTCTATTTATATATATCTTTACTTGAGGACTTGGACAGTGATAAATTCAAGTTTTTCCAAAAATTTTTCATTTTTAATATATATAAAAAAGTTAAATAAAAATTTAAAATGATATATTGCTATATTATTATTATCGTTCACGAAAAATTCTCGTATATTGAAAACATTATAATTGCGATATTATTAATATTATCAAATGCATTATTCTTAAAATATATATATAACCAAATGATCTTTCAACTAAGAACATTGCTAATATTATAAAATAAATTTTATTTCTAATGGATTTACAAATTTTATTGATAAAAAAAGGAGTTTAAGAAAAAATTATGGAGATATCCAAAATAGAAATTGTCAAATTTTATTATTTTTCAATTTTTACATAAGCTCAAGTGACAAAAATAGAGCAAGATACCTATAAAAATTAGTTTAGTTAATAAGGCGTGGAGTTTATCTTTTATTAATGAAGATTTGATTTTATTATAGAATATTTTTAATAAAATCTTAAATGCACTAAATTAATATAAAAGAGTATATTTTTAAAAATATTGAAAAAAAATTAAATTCAAACAAAAATGGAAAACATGTTGATTCTATTACCAAATAAAAAAAATGATAGAGTACGATTGCAGTAGAGATCCTTCTGTTCCGATCATATGATTTTCGTAAAGACAAGATATTTTTGTATATAATATCTATCTATTTATGTTGAATGGTAATCTAAGCTATCAGATCCATGTTGCATAGAGTAGAGGCCTTCTTTTGCCGAGGATATAGAAAAAGATGTTGTTGCCACCTCCCTTTATTGGTTGCAGTGAAAATTTTGGGGACAGCTAGTTGTCGAAAAAGCTCATTGTCTCCTATACATACCCATAACTAAAACACACAATCAGGGAGATAAAGGCGAAAGCCAATAAAGCCTAAAGAAGGGAGGAAGAAAACAACGCACTCCAGCGAGTGCACATATCGAGGAAGCTTCTATCTTTATGTTCATACAATAAAGTAAAAAGATGGTAGGAATTGGAACTGATAATTGCAAATATGTCCCATGCAATTATCAAAATCAAAATAAAAGATGGTGTAGTTCGAGCTAGGCACGTTCTTCCAAGTAATTGTAAATCACTTGCATCTCTGTCCACAGAAAGCGCTTTGGATTCTGTTTGCTTACTCATTTGACAGCTTTAGGATAATTGTGCATTTCACGATTTTCCTGTACAAAAAGTACACTACCCAGTCCAGAAGCTTCTTCTGTCTGACTCTTTCCCCACCCCACTCTTTCTTTCTGCCGTTATCTTTCAAGTAATTTTGCTTTTAAGTTGAATGCCATTGTTCTGGTTTAATTTTATTTTGATAAGAGTTTTCGGGTAGTTTATAACTACCCATTCACACGTTAAGTAACTGAGGCAACAAATTTACTCAGGATGGTTAATTTAAGCATTTGTGGACTGTAGAGTAAGAATACTTAAAAATTTGAATAAAAAATTTCATCTAAACACTTTAAAAAAAAAAAATTTGACATTCTTTCGTAAATAAAATTAATAAATTTATCAGCATTATATATATATATATTGTTAAAAGATATTTTCGAAAAAAATTTTGAATCTCACATTGTACTTAATTGACAAAGAGTTTTTTTTTTTTATTAAGTTCGAATATGTTGAAAAATTATGTGATGAGATAATTTTTTATTAATTTATTAGATTAGACATAAATAAGCTTATTTAAACCAACCCAACAAGAAGAATCAAAATAAATTTTAAATAAAATCTTAAACACAACATCTCCTAAGCAACATCTATGGGTTTTTTTTTTTTTTTTTATATATTTGTTTTGGGCTTATGTAAAGGAAAAGTGGAAGATGAAACAACAATAGTTTTAAAGATTTCAGCGACAGGTAAACTAAAATTTGGGGATTAGGAACAGCAAGAGATTTGGACATTTTTCGTTTAATGACGATAGCTTTTTCATTGATCTTCAGGATCAGAGATTCAAAGTATAACTGATAAAGTTTTTTAAAAAAAATTAATGAAAATAGAAAAATAAGGAATAAGTAAGACGAAGAAAATCGTTTTTTTGTTCAATAGATCTTTCCCCTAATAATCATGAAAAGATTCAAAGAATTTGTATGAATTTTAAAAGAAAAAAATCTTTAACAATAAAGCATAACAAAAAAATGGAAGAGGAAAATAGATGGTTCATCAGGATGAAGGCTGGGGATGAATTTCCCAAAAAAAATGAATTGAATTCAACAATATGAAAGACGAAAGGCATTGAAATACCGTGATTAAAGATTGAATCATTCCCCTAGTACTAAACAAATAGAATTGGAAATTTTAGTCTTAGAAGCTGACATGTGGAATGCCTATTGACATATGTAGAATCAAATAAATTAATGTTAGATTAACAAACCTATTTCACTAATTATAGTTTGAACGATAAAAATTTTGATAATTTAATCGAACTGAATTGATTTTTAAATTTAAAAATTTCTCTTTTTTCTTCTGTACTCCTATTAAACCTACTGTCAAAAAAACTATTTTGCCTCTTTTTCGTATAATTGTTTATTGACTTTGTCATTAGTGTGTGTTTAGGTGACGTAGACACCTTATAATAGTAAGATCAATTGATCCCACTCAACTTTTAAAAATTAATAATATATAATATATATGATTAGTATAAAAAATTAGTATTTTCTCTATATTGACATCAATAAATTTTACTTAAAAAAGGTCAAAAATAAATTTTATTTTCATTTTAATTTAAAAAATTTAATAATTTTCTTTCACTATAAGTATAAGTCCGAAAAATTTGTTAGTATGTATTTTTATTAATTTTTTTTATTAATCATAATTTTGATTTTTTACTTATATCTTATTGAAAATTTTTTTTCACTTTGTTGTCATCATACTTATCTGTTATAATTTTTTTTCTTATGAGCTTGATCCAATTTATAAATGATTGGTTTCATATACTTGACTTAATAATTATTTCATAAGTAGTTAGTTATTTGATAGTACAAATTTAATCTCAAATAATAAAATATTATATCATTTATCTTTTTGCATTATTATCTAACATTTTGTTTGGCATGATAGGAAAATAAAAAAAAAAAAAGTTTTATGTGGCATAAGTAATAAAATCATAAAAATAAATTTTATTATGAATAAAATGTAAAAAAGTATGTATTTATTTAAAATGATATTATATTATAAACACTTAATTTTATCCAAAATATTTTATTATTTTAATATGAGTTTATTTTTATAATTTGGGCTCGATCATTATTTCTCGGGCTCATTATACAACCCATTTTTATATGGTTTAATACGAGGCCTAATGTGGGCTCCATAAGGAGATCTATTGCTTTAGCCCAATAAAGGACCCATTAAATGGGCTTGATAAAAGTTCATTCTTAAAAGCCCATTAATGCCTCATTGTTGGTCATTAAAAAAAAAATAAAGTAATAAAATAAATAAATAAATAAATAATATAAAAATATAAAAACATATAAAGAATACATAAAAATTTATAAAAATAAATTATATATATAACTATATAATAAATGAGAGCTAGGCAAAATGAAATCATAAAAGTATATGAAACATGACCCAAACCAAGCAAAATAAAGCCCAAAATCACTTTAAAAAAGAAGAATATGGAAAGAGATGAGAAAGCCCGTAAGCTTTGGGTCTCATTTTTGGCCCATAAGTAGAAAACATAAAGAGGGCATATTGAAGATTTCTTGCATCGAATAAGAGAGGCCCGTGTGAAGGTTAAAAGAAAGGTTGAGGGACATGAGCTAGGGAGGTGGAAAACAAAGAAACTGGTGCAAAAAACTAAAGACTATGTGAAGTTCGTCGCTTGGGGTGGTGGAGCGGAAAAAACTTAATAAAAAAAAATTAAAAAACTGGCATGAAAAACTAGTAGAAAAAAAAAGAGGAAGGCAAAAAACTGCAAAGGAGGAAGCACCGGCAATAAAACAAATAGACAAAGAAAGGTGACATAAAAAGCAAAAAAAAAAAAAAAAGAAAACAGAAAACATAAGAGAAATAAGAAAGTTTTCATGCTAGGTGAAAAATACCAACTAGCAGAAGAAAAACTGTGCAAGTCTTGAAGCAGGAAAAGAAAAAAGAAAAGGAAAGCAGGTGGAACCGAACAAAGGGTAGGCAACAAGGAAAAAGAAAAAACTTGAAACGGCAGAATGCAGTAGCGAAGGGCAGTGGCAGAAAATTGAAGAGAAACATGTAGCAAGCAAAAAAAAAAAAAAGCTGGCGAAAACAAAAGAGAAAAAAAATAAAAGAGTCGTGAAGAGCAGAAAACTGGATGAGAGATGCACAGCAGCCAAAAAAAATTACAGACGAAAAGTGAAAGAGAAGCAGAAGAAAGGAACTAAGAAACTAGAAAACAAAAAACATGCTGAAACCAAAAAATGAAAAAATAGGCAGGAATGAAGGAAACCAGTGGCAGTAGCCGAAAAAAAAAGGAAGAAAATGGAAGCAAAAAAAAAAAAAAAACCAGTGAGCATAAAAAGAAAAACGACAGCAAGAAATGAGAGGTACTCTTTTTTTTTTTTTCCATTTCTTCTTAACTGCATAAATTTGTGTTTGTGGAGCTTTAAAGCTCCAAAACTGAGTGAATATACCTTTTTTTTTTTATGTTTTGTTTATTTGTTAGCCTAGTGTTTTTATTTATGCTTGGTTTCGTCTTGGCTATGCAAGATTTGCTTAAAGCTTCATATCTTGTTAAGAAAGGAATAGGGCTCGGTCTGATTCCTGGTTTATAGAGTTGTATTCCTTCTGTTTTGGTCGTTTAATGAAAAAGAAAAGGAGATGTTTTAGAACCGAAAGGCGTGAAGGTTTTTGTTTTTAAAAGGAAAAGAGTTGAGGCATTTTTTAAAGGAATGAGAAGCTGTATTTTCCTCTGTTTTGTTTAGTTAAAAAATGAAAACCTTGATTTTGATTCCCATTGCAGCAGAAAAATAAAATCCAAAATAGGAAATGATAATGGTTTGCACGTAAAAAGGTTTAAAGCTTTTGTTTTTCTTTCTTGGTTATTGTTTTTACTTATAAAAATCTAAATAATATAAATAATAATAAAAACATAAATCTTATGAATAGATAGCTTTTTGCATCATTTTGGTTATTATTTTTACTAAAATATAATATTTTTAGCTTATGTTTGATCTTGGTTGCTTAATGGCTTTGCATAGGTATTATGTTATTAATTGACATGTTTATATTGTTTTTTATTATTTTCATGCATCTTAATTGTTATTTACAATTTTAAAATCTCCTAAAAAATAATAATAAAATAAAAAAATGTAAAAAAGATTTTAAAATATCTATCTAAATATTGGAGGAAATAAAAAATTATGTTTTAAAAATATATATATAATAATTCTACCTTAATATTGAGAAATTATTAAATAATAAAAAAATTTTATTAAAAAAGAAAATATATCAAAATATAAAAAATTGATTTTTTAGGAAAAGTACAAAATACGAGTTTATCCTTAATGTTTATTTAAATGTTGAAAATTTTTAAAGAGATTCGTAAATTTTTGAAACTTTAAAGCAAAACTCTAAATGAAAACCTAAATGAAACCCTAAGATTAAAACTTTAGATAAAACCTAAATCTTAAATGAAACCCTAAACTATAAGCAAACCCCAAAACCCTAAAGTAAAACCATAAATTTACTTGAAATCCTAAAATCATCTCAAGATTCAAGGGTTTATATGAAAACCTTTTGTGAAAAATCTTCCATGAAAAAAGTTTGTATGCATGATTGTTTTTAAAGGTGAAATTTTTAATTTCTTAAAATTGAAAACATTATTGTCTTTTATTTAGAGATTATTTGGATTCAATAAATTATAGTTTGAGTTTTCTTTAAAATTGATGATAATTAAGTGTATTCTATGTAATTAATTTATTTTATTATATTAAAATATATAAATTTAAATAAAAATGATTATATAAGTTATGAGTTGTTCATTTGTTTCATAGCTTATATTATCATTTAAAAAATTTTATATTTATATGAAATTTATTGATATATAAATATATTTTCGTGCATCGTACAGATCTAAAGCTAGTTGATTCATAAAATGTGCAAAAGTTAATCTATGAAGTTTTAATTCTATTCCAGAGCCATAATGTTACGTGGACTATTAGTAATTTCTTATGAATTTCCTGCATATTTTCAGATTTCCCCAAAATGCCTTTAGGACTTCCAATACAAAATATCGTATATGTTTTCTTTATACTTGAACCAATTCCCCATTTCATTTTTTTTAAAGAGGAAAATCTATAATGAGTCAGATTTTTATTTCATTTCACCCAGATACGTCTCAACCTTGTAAGGAGCACCACATTGTGAAACTACGGGTAAATTCTGCTATTTTTGGAAGACTTCTTTTAAAGGAAGTACTGCAAAGTTCATAAGAAGTGAGATTTCCCAAGCTTTATAAGAATTTTTCTGTGTCGTTTATCAAAGGTTGATTCAAATAATAAAAAAGTGTGCTTTTATTTTTGTTATCTAAATTCAAATAAGTTAGAAAGTGATAAAAAATAATTTTTTATAAATTCATTAAATTCGATTTAAATGAACCTGTTTGCATCAACCCAAAAAGGAAACAGAGTGGGTAAAGCTCAAGAACCCTTTGTGGTTAAATAAAAAAATTTTGTATCATTTTATTTTTTCATTTTTTGTATTATTGGACATAATATTTCAATGGGTTTTTTAGTACTTGGGTATTTAATTCTATATTTAAAACTGTAAAATTTTTAGTTGATTTGATGTGGACAATAGATTAATTAAATTAAAGAAAAAATTAAAATTATTGTAATTGTGTACTTAATTTAGGAAAAAATTTAAAAATTAAAGCCAGGTTAAAATGTCCATAATTTCTGTTATTTGTTGTCCAGGAATGTGCAGAGTAACATAACATATCAGGGGCCATGCGCGGCTCAAGGCCCTTTTGAAGAAAAGAATTTCAAATTATGTATGTCATATAAATCTCAATAGCTAGCTTTTTATTTATTCAATTTATCTGTTATTGAAATTAATATTGATTTTATCAGTTATTACTATTACAATAAAAAGTATTTTCAACAATAAATGTTCTGAAAATTCATTTGAGCAATTTAATTGGAGATCAATGATCAAATGATAATTTAATTATATATATTAAAAAGATGTATTCAAAATATTAATAGCAAATCTATTATATAACATTTTTAAAATATGAAACCCTTTCAAGTAAAATTATAAAATTTTTAATAATTTTGATTGGATATAATTTTTTTTTATTACTTATATTATTATTGTTGTTGATATTTTTTATTATTTAATATATTTAAATTAAGTCCATACTAGATAAAAATTTTTATTTCGTCACTACCAAAGATATAGTTTCATTTTTTTAAGCTTGAAATGTTAGTTTCATATGTACACCCTATGGCAAAAATTTTATCATTTTTTATATTGACCTCATTAAAATTAAATAAATATCTTAAAGAGGGGTCAAATATGTATTATATTTTTCATTTTTATATTATGAGAATAGCCTTAAAAAATCTTTAAAATTTGTTTTATATATTTTGTATTATAAATATGATCATACATGCATCAAATATTTTATTAATATGTGAACAGCAGCATACTTTAAATTATAATTGTTGTGGACACTTATTTTGTCTAAAATAAATAAATAATAATAATAATAACAAAAAAAAGTAAAAAGTAAAAAAAAAAGAAATTGGTTTCAAATTTGGCAACTGAAATCACACATTGCCAGAATGATTTTCTTTTTTTCTTTTCTGCCACATGCCTAACTTTACAGCACCAAATTCGACGAGTGTCAACCCCAAAAGTATTTCACAATCTCTTAAAACATGAGATTTGAAGACTCAAAAGGGGCTCGATAAATGGAGCCAGAATAATGCAAAAAAGGAAAGAACATAGGAAAGCAAAAGCGAAAAACATTGCAAAAAAACGAACAGAGCGCTTTTTTTGGGCAACTACTGGGTTCAAAAAACACATACAAGTACCAAAGAAACAACACAGTTCTTCAGATGAGGAACTAGCAGCAAAATAAAAAAAAATAAAAAATGAAAAAAGTTTTTTGAAATCCTCGATTCAGGCCATTTAAGATTTTTCTAAAAAAATCTAATTTAGGGAAAGTGTTTAGGAGAACAAAATGATTGTTTTAAAATTTTTTGAAATTTTTTTTTGAATTTTTTTTAGGTCTCTAAAAATTGAAAAAGTTTTAATTTTTTATAGCTGGTTGAATTTTTCAGTCACTGGATTTTGAAAAATTGGTTGGCTTTTAAAAATTTTTGAATTTTTTAGAGTGTTTGAATATTCCAACCACTAGTGCATGGCGGTATCTGACAGAAATTTGGGCTTCAATATGGCAGACGAGTGAAGGGAGGTTTCCAGAAAGAGTAGCTTTGGATTAGAGAGAGAGGAGAAAGGAATATAAAAAAAAAAAATCTGATTTTGAGTCTTCTATAGACCCTTCAAAATGATGCCGTTTTGGTATCCGGATCCACACTAGACCCACACCTAACCCGATCCGTTTGGTAAGTATTTCCTTTTCCTTTTCTTTTTATTTTTTGTTTTGATTTTTATTTTACTTATTTTATGTTGATTTTTTTGTTGTTTTTTATGATATTATTGTTATTATTATTTTATGTTATTACTAATATTTATTCTTTTAGAAATAAGAAAAAAATAAAAATAAAATGTAGATTTGTAAAATAAAATATGCATAAATCTTTAAAAGATAATTATTAAAGGAAAATTGAAATTTTGTTACAAGCAAAATATTTCTTAAATTTCACCAAAGTATTGAAATAATTTAAGAAATAATTTTTATTAAAAAAATAATAAAACATAAAAATAAAAAATAATGAATTGTTTAAATGAATTTTTTAAATATAAATTTTAAAGAAAACTAAAAGAGTTTGATTTTCTTTAATTATTGCAAGTTAAAATAATTTTTTAAATTTCACCATAGAGTTAGGATAATCTAAAATTATTTTTACTAGAATAAAAGTTTATTTAAACAATATAAAATAATAAAAATAAAAGTGCTTCTTTAAATAAATAGCTTAATTATTACCAAAAATATATTTTAAATTTCACCAAAGAGTTGGGACAAAAAATTTTATTTTTTACTAAATAAAAATTTATTTAAATAATAAGAAAAAATGAAAATAATAATAATAAATAAATAATAAAAAATAATTGTTTATTAAATCTCTTGGGTAAAAATTTAAAAAAAATTGAGAAAATCTCATTTTTCTTAATTATTATCAATAAAAAAATAAATTTTAAGATTTTGTGAGAAAGTTGAGATGATCCTAAAATCTATTTAAAATTTTTAAGATTTTGCTAAAAAGTCATGATAATTTTAAAATCAGTTTAATAAAATTTTAAGATTTCACAAAAGAATCGAGATAATCCTAAAATTAGTTTTAATAAATAAATAAAATATCTTATGAAAAAATTTTGAGAATTTTGTGAATGATCAATTTTTTAAATTTATTTTTAAATAAAATTTTTTTATAAATTCTGTCAAAATGTTAGAGAATTTATATAATATAAAAATAATAATAATACTAACTTCACAACAAAAAAAATATTTTTCATAAACAAATTTAAGGAAATCAAATTTAAATATAAAGAAAATTATATCATCAAAATTAAAAGTTTAAACATATTTAATTGATATTGTTCTTCAAATGAACAACGTGAGGGTCCTAATATCTTCTTCACTCATAATCGTACTCTCAAATCCAATTGTGATTTCGTAGACCAAAACGTTTTTTAATAAATCTTAATTAATTTTTAAATTTTTATTAAAAGATAATATTTTTGGGTGATAAATTACATTTTACAAAAAAAAATTGATGACGACTTCAAAATTTTTTTATCAAGTTTAATGATTGAGTCTCTGGATGAAAAATCATTATGACAATTATTTTATATAAAAATTATGCACTTTCTATTATCTGGTTTAAAAGGAAATTAACATGAATTATTGTAAAATTAAAATGAAGGTTGGTATAAATGCATGCCCATATTCAATAACTCTTAGCATGAATCTAAAATATATATATATATATATTCTTTTGTTGTTGAATGATTAATTCCTAATTTTTCATAGATTTTATTTTCATGCAATCTGAACAGAGTAAATAAGAATCAAACATTTTTTAAGGAAAATCTTAAATAGACTGTACGTTCTGATTAATTGGTTAACTAATTAATACTAAAAAAATCAATTTTTTAAGCGACAAGGTCAAAGTTTTAGGCTTTACCTCATATCAATATAAAATGATTTATTTACGTTAAACTTAAAAAATTTATGAAAAATTATTCACTCTTAGTTTCTCAACAGATTTAAATTCAGATAATAAAAAAAATACTCTTCTTTTTTTTTTTTTTTTATAAGAGAAACACGTTCTGTTTATAACTTAAATAAACCATTAGTATTAAAAATTCATTTTTCAATTAAAGCAAGAAATGTTTGTATATTCCCAATTTCCAGCTATTCTAAGTAAGAGAGAAAAAAAAAAAAAAAAGAAAGGAAAAACCCAGGTAATGTTTATGGGCGAAGATGGTAGTTTTATGAAACCTAGCATTATAAAAAATTAAAAAAATAAAAAAAAACCTGGGTAGATTCTCAATAAACCTGACAATTTTTATATTTATATCATATAAAATATTTATAATTTAAGTATTTATAATATATTTTATATAAAAATTATGTATTATAATTTGTATTAATAAAAAAATACAAAATATATAGTTGGTTTTATTAAACACATCTATTATTTTTACTAAAATTTATATTTTTATATTATTTCATATCATATTAATTACTTATCGTGTTTTAGATTGATTGTTCTAATTCTAAAGCATATGAACGCTCTTTTGGAGGAGACTGTTGAAACCTCTTTTATAATGCACTATGGCATTTTCAAAGTCAAGTTCTCATTTCTTTTTCCTTTTATATATATATATATATATATATATATATTAAAAGGAAAAAAGAAAAAGAAAAATTCTTCATGTCAAGCACTCTAATTCTCAAGTTTTTATGGCCTTGAAATGTTGATTCTGCGCTTGTCCACTTGAGATATATAGCTGTAGTGAAGTACTTTTGACTGCCATATAACCATATATTTTTGGTCAGGTCTGAACTTTGGAATTTGTAACCCTGAAACCACTGTAATAATATATATTGCATTTTGATTGGTGAAGTACTTTTGATTACCATAAACCATATATTTTTTGGTGATGCCTAAACTTTGGAATTTATGATGGAGAGCACCTTGGAAGGTCACAGAACTAAGTATGAGAGTAAGAAAAACTATTGGATCCATGTAAAGCGAATGATCAACTCAAGTAGTGACCTCAACCTGCATTAACGCATCCCCTTTTTTCCCATATATGTCACAGTCATTTCCTTTGTCTTTCAACTAAAAAATTATGTCATTCCAATTCCGTTATTGTGGTTTGCAAACGGAAAGCAAAAGGGAAGTGGACAGTAGATTAATTTTACAATAAACAAGAGTTTTGATGCTACTTTTTTAACTTCATCTTGTTCGTTTCTGAAATAGAGGAAGCCTTCAGCATAGCACACTAGATGACATAAGTCAATATATGGCTTCATTAATCTAATTTGATAGAAAACAAGCATTCATTTTCCTCAATTCAATCGATACCGCACACTAGATGTATATAGGTGTGGCAATTTGAAGGGTTAGCTCACATTTGGATGTGAATTATTTCAAGTTTCAAATTTGTATCAAATTGAGTCAAACTGCATTTTCAAGTCAAATCTTATTTTATCGATTTTAATTAACTTATATTTAAGGTCCAATTTGGTGATCTTGTGGAACACCCTTCAATTTTTTATTTTTTTAATTTATTTTTTATGTCATAAAGTTAACAAAAAAATACACTAGTAGAACTTTATATCGACGGCAAGAAAGAGGTCATGCAATCTTTAGAGATTGCATGTAAATTTTATGTTCGCATGTTGATTTTTTTTTTAATACATTCAAGGATGCCACAAGCTTTTCTTGAACCTAATTTTCTCTTAATAATTTTAAGAGCGCACTTCCTACATTGGTTCCCCGTAAATTCAAGATTTTATTTTTGGAGTGCCCTTTGCAAGGATCAAATCTTGATTGACTAAAAAAAAAAGGTTTTTCTCTTAATAATTGGATTAACTTTTTGAATAATTTATTTGTTGATTATTAATTTTTTCTTGAATGTAATATTTATGTCATATGCATATGCATATGCTGCATTAAATAATAATTTTTGCTTCTACATTTTATCTCATAAACAAAATCATTAGATTATATTGAAAGATAAATTTAAAAAGCAATATTATAGTCATATTAAAAAATATTAATCTTTGTTTACTGATTTTGATCTCAAACAAATCATTTAAATTTGGGTTCGATTTGCCATCTTTATGTAAAATGGATAAACCCTCAAACTTTCCTCCTCCTCGTGTTCATATGGATAGTTTTACTCTGAAGTGCTAATGGATCTATAATTTATAAGATTGAAAGGAAGAGGAAGACTGAAAGAAAAAAATAAAGAACAAGAAAAATGATTTTCTAGCATTTAGTTTAAAATATCAAATTGTAATAATTAGGCAGTTTTCTGACTTAATTAAGTCGTAACTTTTGAGTAAAAAGAAAAAGGGACAAAGGGATCGAGAACAAGCACATGAATATGTAGTAAAAAGAACCGCAAAAGGGAAGGGCATCAACAACCAAAATTTAAGCCCATTTGGCCAAGACAGACATGGAAGCTGTCCCAACAAGAAGTGAAACATTTACTCCTAGTTGAAGCCTAACATTGCTTTGCAACCTTGGGCTCATGAAATCCGTAGCTAGTAGGTCAACAAGTGCCATGTAAATCAAAATCCCAGAAGAAGCCGAATTGAAAACTCCTTCAACAATTAGAGCAGTTGGGCTGTTGCCATTGTAGAAACTTGAAATTCCAATACCTATTGCAATTCCCAAAGGGGTCGTTAGGGAGAAAAACGTTCCCATGATCGCCACCGACAGAGATTTAAATTGAGCCTACATGATGAATGGCCAACAAAACTTTTAATTAGGCTAATCAGGTATACCCTCAAGCAGCTAGTATTTGATCAGAAAATTATGGATTAATTATAATTGATTTAGCTTGAAAGTTATGAACTTGAGCTAACTAAAACATCCAAGTTTAGAATTAAATATAAAATTATTTTAGACCTGATTATTTTATTGGTAGCATTGTGTATTTTCCTCAAATAAATAATCAAATATATATATTTATATAAGTGCAGATGTTGCCACAATGACAACATTCTCCATCCTATTTATTCTTACTATAACATTTCATGAAATAAATGCAAAGAACTTAATTTATCCTCTAAAAGTCCTCCCTCATAAAAATTAAAAATAGAAAAGAAAAACCAAGTGGTTGAAGCCTTTGAGCTGTGCTAGATATATATAGCATACTCATACCTGAGATATGCAGCCACCAAGTCCCATTCCTTCAAAAAACTGATGGAAAGACAGGGCTGCCAGGAGTGGCCTTATTGTTTCAGGACTCTCGGAAGCACCTAAAGATATCCCAATAACCACTGAATGAACCACAATTCCTACCTCCAATACCTGTAATATACGCAATCAATTACCTTTAATTTAAATCCAATACCATTTATGAAGGATCAAAAGGGAACTTAAAATTAAGCTTAATTTACTTGGGATATGAGACGCTGACGGATGAGCTCTGATAAAACCAACTCTTGAGATGATGAAGCAGAGCCATGAGAATGACCATGAGTGGCATGTGTATGAACATCTACATAACCTGCATGTTCTTCATCTGCATTAACCTGCTTATGCTTACTGAAATATCGCCTCTTATAATACCCAGTCGCAAATGCATCTGCCATTAACGTCCCTATCGCAGACATCATGGCAACGAAACCTGTAAAAGGAAATTTTCCCCATGTACTTTCTTTAAGGCAAGGTGAAGTTAGGCTTTCAAATGCATCCGGGAGGATATGAACGAACCCTGTTGCTAGGATAACACCAGCAGCAAAAGCCTTGATCGTGAAGAATATGTCATTTTCGGGCCTGAACGCAGGGATTCGCGTCCCTAACAATGGGAGGCTCACTCCAACAGCACCAGCTACAAGAATAGCAGCAATTGCACCGAGCTTATATTTGAGTGCTTCTCCTTTATTTTGTTCTACATCCTCCACTTCACATGAACACTCGCTAGAGACCGTTGCAGGGTAGAGAAGAAGAATGAGAAGAGAAGAAATCTGTAAGATTTTGAATGAACAAACGTTAATATTAGCCATGGCGATGGTGGCTATATGAGAGCTGAGAGAAAGGGGCGAGGTTTATAGAGAAAACTTAGATGTTTTTATATGGAAAGCAAGAGAATTTGTAAAGCAGGTGTTTGAACTTAACCGGATGGCTAATAACAACAGAATCAAAGAAGCATAGACAAAAGAAAATGCAGCAAAGGAAAACCGCTCAATTGTTTATTTATGATAGCATGGGCTAGATGCCCTCGGGCAGCCCACAAGCATTAAATTTTACCTTTTTTTTTTGCCTTTGATCCACTCGATATATATGCTACCATAGTTGATTATTACAAAGATGAATTTCGAATTTGAAGAAACCTGAAGGTGTCTGGACACATTAAAAAAATTTGTTAGATGAGTTGGCCTGCTACATTTGTAAACGACATTTTCTTAATTCATCCTTTTTCTGCACCAACGTCCACTAAATCATGAATTAGTTAATGTTTAGACAACCAATAATTAATTTTTGACTTGAGAGCATTTCTTGTTTTGCTCATCACTCTGGTCTTAAGGGAATTTGTTTGTTTCGCAAAAATCGATTTTCAAAACAATTGAAAAGTAATCTCTCAATGATTGATGGAGTTATAAATATTATTTTACTAAAACTTCGCTAACCTTAAATTTCATTTTTACTATTTATTATTACTATAATATTTTTATATTTAAGTGGGTATATATATATATACTAAATGATTATCTATAGATTGGTATTAGATACTATTAATTTGATTTGCAATTGATTAATTTATCTATTAAGTTCGAATGTCTTCCTATATGTCAATAGATTATTCAATATATGAATGATACTTAAATTATAAAAAAATAAATTTCGTGAATAATCATTAAATTATAATAAAATATTTAATATAATTTTAAAAATTTCTAATGGCATTAATCCATTATGAAAAGATAGCATAGAAGAGTTTTGCATGCAATTGATAAAAAATAAATAAAAAATACTTTGAGATTTGAAAAGTAACCTTTAGTAGACTGTCGAGAAGCATTCATGGATTCATGTAGACACGATGTTGTCATTCAATCACCTTTTAACAAAAGAACTTTCACTTAGATACGAACTTAGAGAGACTTTTTTAAGACGGTCAACATTGAAATGTCGACATAATAATGTTTCAATCTCTCATTAGATCTTTGAATATTAATTGTATTCATATGTCCTTACTGTTTCTTTTTAATTTACATTTTTATCTTTTAGCTGTTCATTCGTAAACACTTACAAGTTACAATGCCAAGGTTACATAGACTCTCGGTTTGGTTTAGGTAGATTTGTAGGTACAGTGAATTATCTTCAGCAAATGAGTTCACAATTACCTAGTTAGAGGCACGGTAGTTTATTTGCCATCTGATAAATGGAGGTAGGCCAACTTGACTATAGGAAGAGACCAAGAATGATACAGATGGTGCTCAATTTTTGTCAATTTTGACTATTTCTTCTTTGCTTATCTAGTGGTTCACTGAAATACGGTCGAGCATCGAAAGAATAAAATGTCGTTTGAAAAAGTTGGCAAACAACAAAGAGCAAGGGAAAATAGAAGAGATACAAAATTTACGTGATTCAATCTTTGAATGACTTATCTTCACGGACGAATGAGGTGTAGCAAACTTCACTTTAGGTGTAGACATTCTATTTAGGTTGATATCCAAATTAATTGGACTTGAATTCGATTCAAGTTCGATTGTTAAATTTTATTTTACATATATATATGTATGTATTTTTTTATTTTCAACTTTATTGTTATATTTATAAACTTTATTTATTTATTTTAATTTCATATATGCTTTTTAATTATTATTGTTGTTTATATTTTAAGTTAATTTAATCATTTGGTTTTATTTATCTTTTTTTTATTGATTAATTATCTAATTATTATTTTAAAAAAAAAAAGAGAAAAGGAAAACCAAAATTTAAAATTTTATTGGCTAGAGTCTTAATAATCTCATGAATTAAAGATAAAATTTTGGAAGATAATTCATGTGTTTTGAAATTCTATTGAATCCTAAACTCTTATTTCTAAAAGATTTTTAACTCTATAAATAGATCTGCATACACAATGAACAGAAAAGTGAGAACAATTGAGAAAAAAATAGTTAGACAATAGGTTTTGGTATAGGGAAATTTATTTTTTTAGGAAATTTTTTGAGAGTTTGATTCGATTTTATTTGGCAAGAATCAATTCTTTTGAAAGATTGAAAAGGTCTAAAAGTGTCAAATTGAAGTTCTAGCATTTTTGTGGAAATTTCTTAAAAAAATTTTAATTTTTTGATGGACTTTGAACTTTTTGATGAGATTTGTAAATTTTGGGAACTTTTTTATGAACACTTAAAATTTTCAGTGTTAATTTTCAAATCATGATGGGACTTGGCGTCACTAGTGATTAGAAGTCTAGAGAGAAAGTAAATAGAAGTAGGAAGAAAAAGAAAAAAAAAAGGAAAAATTGAAGAGAAAGCTTCGTATAGAACATTTATACTGCCACAAAACGATGCCATTTTGCCTTAAAAAACTTTACAAGATTCGCACGTTGACTTGTTAGGATTTGCACACCGACCCATTCTGTTGGTTTTTTTTTTTCTTTTTTAATTTCATTTTATTTATTTATTTTTATGAGCTTTATTTGTCTTTATTTATTTATTTATGATATATTTTGATTGGCTATGGTTTGAGTTAGTTGACCTATTTGGATTTTAAGGTTTTTAATTGATGAGGCTTGGTTTTGAATGGTTACATTGTTATATTGCATTAATTGGATCAACATCTCTTCAAATTTTATTTTCTCTTCTTAGGATGGATTGTATGGTGGTGGGTTTGGGCAAAAGTTTGTATTTTGGGTGGTGGCTTGTTAGTTGGGTTGGTTCTAATAAAAGTTAAGGAGGTTTCTCTAACTTAGGTTGTAAGTGTTACCATATTGGTTATAGACAAGTTTGGATTATTGGGTATATTGGAGTATTTCTATTCTAAATTGGTATTTTTCAAGAGCATGTTGTCCTTCACAAATTGCACAAGTCAAAAAAATGGTTTTGAATAGTATGGATAGGGACGATTTGGGATGAGGTTTGTAAAACATCTATTTTTTAGATAGGCTAGCCAATTGTGAAGTGATTAAGGTGAGAATATAAAGTCTATACACACCATTAATCTTTTTGTGTGCCTTTCTTTTCATACCTCATCAATAGTTGTTAGCCACCATCTCTTCAATCAACTTATGTGCCTCTTCAGCGGTTTTACTTAGTATGGCTCATCTAGTAACCAAATTGAGTGTAGTTATCATGGATGGTGTCAATTTATTGTAAAAAATTTGAATGTGCAACCATTGTGGAAGACCATGATGTGGACACTTACGCAACTATTCTTTAAAACTTTCCCATGCATCATATAGATTCTTATCATCAAATTGCACGAATGTTGTTATTTCATTCTTTAACTTGGCTATCTTGGCAGGTGAAAAAAGTTTAGAAAAAAATTTTCGTATGAAATCACCACATCTTGGTATTGATCTAGATGGTAAAGAAGACAACTAATTCTTTGCCTTGTTTTAAACAAAAAAAAAGTTTTAGTCAGATTGCATCATCATAAACACCATTATATTTAAACGTATCACATAATTCAAGAAAGTTAGATAAAATGATGTTCGGATCATCACTTGGTAACCTTCTAAACTATATAAAAGTTTAGACCATTTGAATAATCAAAGACTTAATTTTAAAGTAGTTTGCTTGGATCGTCAACCTTTGTATGGATGGTTGAAATCCATTAGCATTAAGAACAACATAGTCCCTCAACTTTCTATATCGTTCATTTTTTGTATGTGCCATTTGGATAGGTGTTGATGGTGTTGTTTTCTCTCTTCTTAAACACCTAAAAATTCTTTCAATTTTTTTTATCAAGTGGAGCTAAGTTAACACTTCTAGATTAGTGTATATAAACAAAAACAATATCAAAACAGTTTAAACAAATCAAAGAAAAGTGTTTAGATTACAAAGAAATGAAAAATTCTTATTGATATTCATTTGAACACCGATATAATCCCCTGCATTGGCACTAAAAACTTAATTGTTACTTTTTGTAATACTTGTAAGTGTACTAAACGTAATCAAGTAATAACATGAGTAAGTAGAGTATCAATCCCATGATAACTATATAATTGAATTGTTAGGTGAAATCAATTGCCAAAGATGATCAACTACAAGACTTATATCTAAACTAATAAAAGATTTAATTTGATTGCAATGAAAAATAAATCACGAAAGCAATTTGTGTAGGCCAAGATCTCATTATCCAATTATCTTTTGGATTCATGTATGTAGCCAACTAGACCTAAAGATTAAAGTAAAAGAATTGAAAGCTTAAAGAAAGATTAAGGCTGAAAGTATAAAAGTTTGCATAAAACAAAAAATTGAACAAAGTTTGCATATAACTAAAACTTAATGAAAGAAAGATTGCTTGAATTGCTTGAATGAAAATCAAATACTCTAGATTGTGAAAGATTGATTGCTGAAACTATTATACTTGTAAACAATAATGAAAACCATAAAGAATGTATGAGAGCTTGAAAAGAATAGATCTTGAAAACAAAAAAATGCTTTGAATTAAGAAAAAAATTTAGAAAACAATTTAGTATCGTCTAATCTATCACCTTGATCAAACTACAAAGAAATCTAAAAAGAAACTAATAGAATTGAAACTAAAGAAAAGAAAATAGAGAAGAAAAGATGAGATGTTGTGTGAGATGAACTGAGATGTTTTGAATATAAAATAACTTTTCTATTTATAATGGTGGGCTTAACTAGGATGGGGATTAAGGTGACAAAATCCTAATTTGAATTCTAAGAAATTACACATTATCCTGAACTTATAGAGTTATGGCCAAGTGTAACTTTTTCATTCTTTAAGTGCCTTAGCTAAATAGGACATCTGGGGTTGAATCTTAATCATCCATGTGGTATGTAAATCTTGATCTTTCAATCTTGATAGGTGGTTCAGCTAAGCATGGTTATCAAGACCATGTAATTGCATTTGATTCAAACTATTGAGATACAAGAGTTTTTCTTTTATCTAAACTCTTAGCCTTTACTCTTGTATATTATTTGACTTGTATGAAAACACTTTCAAAATTGATCAAAAAGTCATTGTCTTGCAAAATCTCTCTTGGTCGAATACAATAAGGTATCCATATAAGTCTTCAATCTCTAGTGGCATGTAAGAGTCCTTTGTAATTAAGATAACTGAATGTATTTAGGACTTTTAGTGCCATTAGGATTCCTTAATCCAAGTGAAATTAGGAAACCAAATACAAATGAGATTCAACTATTCTTCTTCTAATATGGCCGAACAAGACAATAATTAGGCTTATCCTAATCTTGCATGGATCTTGCATGAATTTGTACGAAACTCACATTCAAATAAATAAAACTTAAAAACCAAGAAAACAAACATTAAAAACACTAAATTCTATTAAAATTAAACATTTTTGAATTAAAAAGGACTTATAAAGCACTATATATTTTACTATTATCAGTAGCAAACTTCATTATAAGATTGCCAAAATTTACAAAGTTGAGAGAACTTTCAAAGAATCCAATACCCGAATACTCTTACAAGCACTTCAGAATAATTCTACTTAACACTCACCCAATAGATATTTTATTATATCTTTATATATATATATACAATATTAATGGTGTGTTCGGATTGAAGGGAGAGGAGAAAAAGGAAAGGAAAATAAAAAAAAAGTAAAAGAAATGAAATCCCTTCCCTTGTTTAGATAAACTTTTAATTTAAAGAAAGTAGAAGAGGTTGGTTTCCTTTGTAAACCAAATAACTTTTGGTTTCTTTTGTAGACTCAATTTTTTTAATATCTCAATTTAGAGGAAAAGCTACGGAAAGAAAAGTTGATTTTTTTTTTTATAAAAAACCTATTATATCCATTTTTTTATTAATACTAAAAATCTAGTCAAAAAAAATATAACCACATCACAATCATTCTATAATTTTTTCAAAGTCTTTTTTTTTTTCAAGTAAGTTTTACATGTCTCTTTCAATATAAAAATTTTTTTATAATTTTTTAGTGATTTGATTTTGATGAATGTTTGAATATGAATATGCATATTTTTTGAGTTTATGAGATGTCAGACTAACTCAAAATTTTTAATTTTTATATATAGTATATCATAATTTGAGTTTGATTAGTCAACAAAATAATAAAAAAATATACACACTTTTTTCGTCAAAAGATATACATATTTTCTCGTCAAAAAGTACTATTTTGACTAGAGTTTTATATATATATATATATATATATATATGAGACAACTCCAATGGATTGATTTCTTTGGTTAAAAAGTGGTGGTATTATACTGATTTCTTTGGGTCATCTATAAATAAGTGTACAGAATAATTAATTACAACTACATTGCATTAATCATCAATTGCAAAAACTGCTATATATCTTTAACAAAGTTCAACAATTTACTGAACCTAAGAACTAAATATAGCAACCGAAATGTGGGTGATCAATTAAAATATAATAATAAATAAATTTGGATTTCTCTACCAAAGCATCAGAAAAATAATATGGCAATGCCATGATATTATGGAAAGAAAAGTGGGAAAAGGAAACAGCATGAAATGATTTATTGAAATACAATTAACTTGGCTATGATTATAAACATATTTGTATGCTTTTCACACAAATTTAATTCGTAAATATTAATATTATAATAATTAATAGATGTGAGTAATTGATAAATATTAGTATTGTTATTAATAGTAGTATGTATGATTTATTGTTAAATGCCTCATGTCTCAAAATTCTCTAATTCAATTTTGTTTTAATATTATTTTCTTTCATAAAGTGTTAATGTATTTATTTTTACGATAATAATAATAATTGTTAATATTTTATTGTATAGATGGATAAACAAAGAAATGAGACAATGGTTGAGTATTTTTGGAGAGAAAATCATCCAATGATGGTTTTCTACTTTAGGCATTTAGTTGTTTATTGGTATGTACGTAAAAAACGATCACAAAAAAAGTTATTGATCATTGTATAAGTCTAGAAATGATCATAAAAAATATTTTGTTACATAAGTTTTTAATTAGTTAAAATAGTTTTATCTTTTTTAGGATAGAAATATTTATTTTTTATTTTG
Organism: Durio zibethinus; assembly: GCF_002303985.1. The sequence goes on along the minus strand of NW_019167860.1, from coordinate 2,598,365 downwards.
ATAAAATAAATTTATGTTTGACAACTATATGGTAATATGTTATTACTTTTTGTTTGGTGTAAAAAAGGATATATAATTTGCTTGTATATAATGTTTTTATGTGATTGCATTTTTTATATTTAATAACTTTTTATATGAATATGTCACCAAAATGATAATGTGCTGAAATTTTAGAAATTTTGGCAATGGCAAAAAATTCATAAAATATCCTTCTATTTCACTTGATTAAAAACTATTGATATAACATAATTGTAAGGTCAGACAAGATAATAATATATTATGATTCAAGAGTGTTTTAAAATCACAGGTAAAATTATAATTGAAAAATTTATGTAATGAATCATTTTTTTCACTTTTATTCAAATAATAGTTATTAATTTTTTTATTAATTTTAATTATCTAAATAAAAGAAATATGTATTTTTTTTATTTTTAATTATTTTTATTTATTAATATTTATCAAAATATAACGTAAGAAAATATGATTTTTCTTTTCCATTTGACTTCAAACTCTATATGTTTTGTGTTTTACTTAAATTGAATAACCAAAAAAGCTTTGGGTTACCATTGATCAAGTACAAGTAAAATTCTTTGCTGACAATAACTCTGGGAACTAGAAATAAATGGAAAACAAATTTGATTTTAAATTTTAAATCATCATGTAATAAATTTTTACCTTGACTTAAAATTTTTTTATTATTCAAATAGTGAATTTAACCTTCTCATTTAGCCTAGATAACAATTTTTATTGAGTTGAAATCAAAATTTTTATTGACTTTATATCATCAATTTGTCACTCGTTTCGCTTACTGTTAATAATTAATTAAATACTGATGGTGGAATTCATTGGATTAGTGGAGGATAATGGTTGAGAAAATCTTTTTGTTCTTTTTCTTATGTTGTTGTGTGAAACCAATGCTTCGGTCAAGAGTTAACTTGATATTAACGTGTATGATAATATTTAAGATTTTTTTAAAAGAAAAAAAATAATGCTGACATGTTTTAACTTCTAAATAAATATTTAAAAATGATTTTTTAGAATCATCCTATTCCTAATTTAAGTAAAAAGTTTGCCTTTATTTTTATTTTTTATGATTTCTTCCCTAGTCCCAACTCTATCTCCCTAACTGTATTTTTCTTTCTCTTTTTTTATTTAAAATAAAAATAAGATGTAATAATTAAAATTAAAAGTTTAATATTATATTAACAAATTAAATAACTATAGGCAATTAATAAAAATTTGCATTATCATATATTTAAGGTTTACTTCCAATCAAAATATCTTCTTGTAAATTGAATAATTTTTGTAGTAAAATAAATTCATTTGATAAAATTTTTTTTAATGAAATTAGTTTTATTTATAAATAAGCTAATTTTATTAATATTTATTTTAATATAAAAAATTAAAAATGATAATTCAAAAATATAATAAACAATATATTCATTTTCATAAATTCAAAAATTTTAACATTTTTAATATAATATATATATCTTTATGAGCAAATATCAATTTATATGTGATAAATTTTAAAAAATTTTACATATTTTTTTAATTATTGATTTTAATTAATTAAAAACTAAACAATAAAAAATAATTTATTTGTTATTCATCATGACACCTTAATTATACTACAAATTTTTACTTCCCCTAGTTTCCTCCATTTTGTTAAAGGGTGATGCTAAATGCATTCTTATTTTTTTCTTTAAATTTTAAATTTAAAAATTTTTTAAGTAAAATTATTTAATTACTTTTTTCATAATTTTTTGAAGTTTTATAATATAAAAAATTCGAAAAATCATATAATTTTTTAAAAAATTAGTTTTCAAAAATCATAATTTTTTTAAAAATAAAATTTGAAAAATTATAAAATATTTTCAAAAGTTAATTTTTTGAAAATTTATTTCGAAAGAGTTTTATAATTTTTTAAAAATTTATTTTTAGAAAGTTATATAATATTTAAAAAAATTATTTTTGAAAAGGTTTATAATTTTTTGAAAATTATTTTTTAACAATTTGTGTGTAAAATAAAAGATAATTAAGTAATTTTATTTTGAAAAAATAAAAAATTGAAGTGTCTAAAAAAAAAAAATTTGTGGATGATCTGCATCAGTGTTTATTTATAAGATTTATCTTTTATTTTTGGCTTTTCATACTCTCTCGTCGGTTTGCGTCCCTCCTTGCGGTAGCCTACGATTTTGTTTTATTTATATGTTTAAAAAATTAAAATTTATATATTTATCATATTTATAAAAAAATTATTATGTTAAATTATATTATATTAAAAATATAAAAATAAAATATTTTATTTTATTAATTTAATTAATAATTATTATTTACTTTTAGTTGCCATTTTTATTTTCCCTTTATTCCTCCGTCATCTTTTCCCCTCTATTTTCTATCCCATCGCTCCCTCGCCTCCTTCGTCGGGCCAGCGTGCTGCCTCTGCCTGCTGTTTACCTTCTTTCTATCTGTCCTTTCTTTCTTTTCCAGAAATATCGAAAATGAAAAAGAAAAACAGACAAACCTATAATGCCCAATCGAACAGACGGAAGAAGACGAAAATACCCTTGAACTTTTTAAAATTCCATATTTATTAGACTATATAGGGGATATTTAAAAAAATAAAAAAGAAAATTACGTATTATCTGGAGACTGGAGAGTGGTCTTTTCTTTGATTTCTGCCATTTTTAAGATTTGCAACATTTAGATCTCGGGTTCTCCAACTCAACCTGATGGGATTCTTCGGTTGTGCTTTTAAACCAGCTTAAAGGTGATGGTTTCCCTTTTTGGCTTTTTTTTTTTTTTTTCAATTTTAACTTTAAACTGTAGTCGTTTATAAATAATTTATATGAATAAATGTTGAATCTCAGAATGCTGAGCCATTTTTCTTGTTAGCTGGTCCCAATGTGATTGAATCTGAAGATCACATTTTAAGGATGGCTCACCACATCAAGACTATCACTACCAAGTATGATTTTTTTTTTTTTTTTTAATCATATGTGCAAAAAGACTTGAGATTGATTGCTTTAGTAGAAAATGCACAAAAGCTATGATCCTTCTTTCTCTGAATGATATCTTTGTTTTGTAAATTTTGTAGGCTTGGGTTGCCCTTGGTTTTCAAATCAAGCTTTGATAAAGCTAACCGAACATCCTCCAAATCATTTCGGGGTCCGGGAATGACTGAAGGCTTGAAGGTTCTTTAGATTTTGTGTTTATTATTATGTTATTATTATTTGCTTATTTACATGACATGGCTGCTTTCGTTACAATGAATAATACACGGTTGCCTTCATTGTATTTTGTCTATGGCTCTATGGATACTATCAGTACATAACTATGTGTGTGCAATTGTTTGATGAGGATCTGCAGAGTTTGTTTGTAAGTTTGTTATTGAACTTACAATGTGTTTCTACATTTGTAGTGTTTGTTTTTCCTACTATTCTGTGACAATTTGTTCTGGAATTGCAGATATAATGTCTATAAAATTTGTGCAACTTCGTCTTGGAAAATCAATACATTATTGATATTCATATTTCTGATTTTTTTTTTGGGTGCAGATCCTTGAGAAAGTTAAAGTAGCATATGACATTCCCATAGTAACTGATGTCCATGAAACTATTCAGGTAGAGGAAACCTTGTATGTCATCTATCTATAAACAAACTTTATTATTTATTTTAACTCTAAACAAACTTTATTATTTATTTTAACTCTATGTTAGTGTCTTGTTTGGATACATTGTGCATATGATTTCTTTGGATTATGAAATTTTTTGCTGAAATCAAAATTTCCATGTCGGACTCCATTACTAACAAAACTTTCTAGATGTTTTTCGCGCTTGCTTTTCCATATTATTAATTTTGCTAGGAGCAGAAAAATGACATGTCAAATTGGAAGTGAGCATGTTATGAACTTGTACACTTTTTGCTGGGGCGGTTAATTAGTTCATTATACCTGCCATTTACTCTATAGCTTGCATAACTATCACATATCTGTCTGTTTTATCAGTGTGAACCGGTTGGAAGAGTTGCTGATATTATTCAGATTCCAGCATTTTTATGTCGCCAGGTTAAGCTGACATTTTATTATTAATAGCACCTTTCCATGTTTAAAAAAAAAATGGTTGACCTTGGTGCTTGGTTGACTATTTGTCAATTTTTATTTGACAGACAGATCTTCTAGTTGCTGCAGCCAAGACTGGAAGAATTATCAATATCAAGAAAGGCCAGTTCTGTGCTCCTTCTGTGAGTGTTCTGTTTTTTTCACTTTCACAAAATTTGAAACTCTACTTATGTATTTTGATTACAACTCAAGTATATGCAAACTCTACTTATTTGTTCTGATTATACATGGATGTTCATTGTAATTATGAATATTTGTAGGTCATGGAAATTCTGCTGAGAAGATTAGATTGGCCGGGAATCCAAATGTGATGGTTTGTGAGAGAGGCACCATGTTTGGCTATAGTAAGTTATTCTGGACTTTTTGGCCCAAAAGCAAAGAGGTTATTTTAGATCTATATTTAGGTTCTTTAAGAAGGTTTCTTGGTTCATACATAGATCTATCATTGATTTGTGTTCCGTGTACACTTTCATGCCAGTGAGTGGAAATAAGGCAATAATAGAGAATGTTAATGGATATCGGTTCGCAAATCTGTCTATTAATTTTCACACATATGCTTCAAGAACTTATGTAGGAAGAGTAGAGTTAGGTTGGGTTGGCTAAGAGTAGATAATTTGATTTGTTGACTGATGTTAAAGCATTCAACTAAAACTAGTTTGGTCACAGGTGGTGCTGCTGTCCACCTTGAATGTAAAGCCTCAAGAAACTCCTGACTAAATGTTATGTAGCATCACTTATCTCTCCCCTCACTTGTAGGCCAATAAAACAATTTATACAAAGGGCCCTATAAAGTGCACATGAAAACAGGGCAATGGATAACATGGGGTCTGGTTTTTGTTATGTGTCCAACCCAACAGCTAGTTGGCAATAGTTGGACAGGGCCCAATCTCAATATAATGCCATAACTAACCTTCTATACCCATGTGGGACAACACTAGGTAACACATAACAAGATAAGAAAAATGTATGTGTGGACTCAGGAATTCTATTTTTGAGAGGCATATGTACAATCTTAGCACATTTTAAAATTTAACTTGTGAATGCTTATTTTTATACTTTTCTTTTATTCGGTTTCCCACACTTAGACCTTCTCTGGGGGTGGTGATGGGGTTGGGTGGGTTGTGTTCTCCTTTGTCCTATGGATTTATGCTTTAGAAGAAATCTTTGTGATCTTCCCATTTTCTATTCAAGCATCTAACATAACATTGTACCTCCCTGCATGATATTTTGAAGGGGCGCAAGGTATTACCACCAGAAAGTTAATATTATAAGATTTTGTTGGGGAACATTGCAGGGAGGGTGCAATTGCCCCTGCCTTGCCATCAGCTATTAATGTTTGGAACTTTTTTCTATAGGTACTGGTGGATTTATGTTTCTGCAAAAATTCAAGTGCTCATCGATTTTTCTCTATGATCAATGCTTAAATAAAATATTGATTTTGGTAGTGTTTGGTTTGTAAAATCCATTTCCATTTTATTTTCTATTTTTATTTTCTAAAAACACTTTTCATTTTTATTTTCGATTTCATTTGAAAATGTGTTTCGTTAATTAAAATAAAGGATCATTTCTGAAATGAAAAAAGAAAATGTGTTTGGTATATTGTACTTTCTATTTGTTAGACCAGACGCTATTGGTCCATAATGGTCCACAAATTGTGGCCATCAAATGGTTGTCCAATAAAGTTAGGACCTGTGAAAAGTGAAAAGCAATGGGACTTGAGCTTTTTTATTAAAGATTTAACATTTGCTTCTATATTTGCTTTTTGGGAGTATTGAACACAGGATGGGAATGAGGTTCGTCAGCTGGAGTTGTTTACTTAAACCAGACAAAGCCTTAGTCTTTTATTTTTCCTTTTGCATTCTAATATTGTATATCAACCCTTGTTTTGGTGTATCGAAATTTAACTGTAATTCAAGCCTAAGATCACCTCTAATGAATATTCAAATTGAACTTATGGATGCCTTAGTTATTTTTGCTTATCCCTTTTGATTGATCTTACAGAATTGGTTTTGATTTACAGATGATTTGATTGTTGATCCACGTAATTTGGAGTGGATGAGGGAAGCAAATTGTCCTGTTGTAAGCAAATAGTTTATGTTGTGTAATTTCTACACTTTCTGATGTTTCTTTTCCCTTGAAAATATTTAAATCATGCACTCATACACTCAGGGGTAGCCCTTATCTTGTCCTTTAATCACTGGAGCTAGGCCTGGTTGACTATAGTCTATGAGTTTTGCTTCAGATTTTGTTCGGTGATAATCTGCCAAGATACTTTCACTGTAAATGAAAAAAAAAAAAAATCTTTGCTAAAATATTCCAGATAACATTAATTTTTTTTTTTGCATATGCCTTTCAATTGCTGTTTGTCTCTACTATGTTTATGAATGAAGAGACATTCTGCAAATGAAAAGTGATTATTTGCATAATGACTTTTTGTTCCTTTGTGTATAACTTGAACAATTTGTGCTCCATTTGCCTGCCATTAACTGGTGGACTTCACATCTGATTCAAGTATTTCGCTCCAGGTTGCCGATGTCACACATTCCTTGCAACAGCCAGCTGGAAGAAAGGTGGGTATAACTTTACATTTGACTTTTTATTTTCCAAAACTAGAATGTGCTAGAGTGCTCCCTTGTTATGGTTATGGATAGTTTTACTGGTTAACCGATATTCTGATATTTTATATGTTCTTTTAATCTGAATTGTTCAAGAAGTTGGAAAGGACCTGTCAATCTGTCACTGATTTTGAATTGGGATAGTTGACTAACATTATTATTGTTATTGTAAGGACACTCTTCATGGGATAGGCCAAGGTAGATATAATTTTAGTCGAAAGGTCTTTGACCTTAAATCTGCATGCTTCACATTCATTATCATATTTGCTCTTCATTTATTAATCTTTGTTTTTGGGAGGGATGGTTGATAGAAACATTTGGAGCTACTCATTTTTTAATTTTGATGCTCCGAGAGCTGTTTCATACATTCAAGGTCTAGCATATTTGAGCTAAGGGTTAGTTAATTTTAGGGATAAAGTTAAATTTTGCTATTATACTGTTGGTCAATATTGAAAATTTTCCATTATACTTAAATTTCGTTCAATTTGCCACTATTACTTTCAATTTTATTGAATTTTGTCATTGTACTTCCAATTTTGTTGATTATTGGACAAAAAGTAATGGAATCAGAATATTTTACAAAATATGTTGTTAATACAAATAACAAATTTAATCTTCGTAGTTTCAATTTCATTAATTTTTGGACAAAAAATAATAAAATTTGAAATTTTCACATTATACTTTGTTAATAAAAATGAAAATTTCTAGCATTTTCATGACCAAAAATCAACAAAATTGAAAGTACAAAGGAAAAATTCAATTAAATTGAAAATACAGTGGCAAAAATCATTGAAGTTGAAGTGCAGTGAAAATTCAATATTGATCTATAGTAAAATTCACCTTTAGCCCTTAATTTTACTAAAAAAAGATAGTATGGATGCAAAGCATCGTTAGCTGTCTTTTGCTTTCTAGTTTTTATTCTTTTGCCCTATCTTGGACCGAAGGGAAGGTTAGTGCTAACACAAACTCACTTAATGGCATTAATGGAGAAAGCTCCAAAAATTGCAGTAATTCTTCCTATATGTTTTGCATTTCATTGTTGGTAATTCTGTCCATTTGATTTTGTGTTATCAAGTATTGATCAGAAATATTTGTAATATATTAGGTAGAGGATTGACATATCTATGGCAGCTAAGGATTGACATATCATGGCAGCTATTCTTTCTATGCCTCTTTCTCTGCTAAATACTTTTGCTTGCTATTGTTATTGTTCTTTACGAATATAGGTTTCTTGATCCTAGTTTGTTTCCCTTTTTGTTTCTTAGTTCATATCGCTTTTGAGTTTTATTTTCTATAAATAGTTAAATCGCTGCTTTGTTATATAGTTGGATGGTGGAGGCGTGGCCAGTGGAGGCCTTCGTGAGCTGATACCATGCATCGCAAGGACTGCAGTTGCTGTTGGAGTGGATGGAATTTTCATGGAGGTATAGTTTGCTTGATTGCCTGCTGGAAATGTGTAATGTAAAGTATTTAAGAGCTTATAACTGGAGTTCTGGGTTGGCTTTTGCTCAAATTACGATAAACAGGCATTTCCTTTTACTTTGATTATTGAATTGCATGTCTGAAGAATAAATTCTCATATAATTTGCATATTGATTTTATTTTAGTTTGGACATCTAAAAGTTTCTCTTTGATATTTAGGTGCATGATAATCCTCTGAATGGTCTGGTTGATGGTCCAACTCAATGGGTGAGTTGAATTTATAGTTTACACTTGCTTAATACAAGCACACATTGTGTCTTTAGCTCCTCAGAGGGTGGATTCATGTAGACAAGTTTTATTATCAGACCATATTACCAAGCTGTAAACTTATCAAAATATGTTTTGCATGTTACTGGAGATAGCCACTGCGCCATTTGGAGGAACTTCTGGAAGAGCTAATTGCAATAGCTGTAAGTTCTTTTCCCATCCTTGATGTGAATGGTTATGTTATAGTGTTTCCAGTTGCTGCATGGTAAATAAGCAATTACATGTATATGTAAATGGGATGCTGTCAAATTATTTCAATCTCCCAGACATGTCTAAGCATACATCTATTCTTGGAACTTTCTGTTTTACTATCCCCTCTTTTCCTGAGGACCTAAAGAAAAGGAAAAGATATTTTTATGACACTACAATTTGTCTGTTCAAATATTAATACTGTTATTGATACTGAACATTAATATCAATACAGACAATGTGTGAGAAAGGTTTTCTTTCTTTTTTTTTTTTTTTTTTTAAATTCAGATCAGTGATTAAGGCAGTGGGTTTTCTTTTGTGAGATTTTAAGCCTCAGCCTACAAGATATTTGAGGAAACTGAAAAGAAGTGAATGTCTGAGTCTTGGTCCAGGTAAGGAAGGGTAATAATGGCCAAAGAAAGGCTAGTGAGTTCATACGGGAACTGAAAAATTGGTTTTTTATTATGACAAAGGGAGTACAAGGAGGAGGAAAAAAAAGATAACTTGGAAAGGTAGGGATATATTGTAGTTGTTGGAATCTTAAACTGTTATTGAATGTTAGAGAGGCTGAATGGGCCTGTTGGAAGATCTGTCAAAAACTACCTCAAGGGGTGGAAAGCCAATTTGATTTGATTTGCCTTGGTCTGCTTGGAGGTGTTTGCTGTAATATGTTGATGAGAAAATTAGAAGATTAAGAAGGTGCTTGGCCTAGCTTATTGAAGAGTTTATCTATTGCAAAAGCAGAAGCTAGGTGTTTGGCTCTCAAAATTTTAAGAATTTTAGTTTATGTGGAAAACATATTTGAGCTTTTAGGCGAAGCTATAAATCAAAGCTTTTTCACAAAGTGATAATTTTAATTGCAAGTCTTAAATGAAAATTTTTAAATTCTCACTTTACTTTTCAATAGTTTACAAAATTATAAAGAGGATTATTATTTCACATTATTTTTTATTTTGTCCATTTTTCTATTGAATTTATTTATTTTATTATAATTAACAAAATATATCTTTATTTTATTTATTTAAAAAACTTGTGATTTAATTTAATAAAAGTGATTTTCTATTTTATATTAAATATTTATTAAATATATACAAAAATATTATCAAATAGTTTTTTCAACATTTTACAGCATTTATGTATTAAGTTTAATAAACGCTATTTTAGATTCTCTTTACAGGACTTTTAGAGAAGCTTTACTCCAGTAGCACTTCTCATAGAAGCTTCAGCCTAGCCAAACATGCACTACTCCTTTCTTGCAATTTTGTGGATTATGTGGAGGAAGAGTTATAGGAGGGCTTTGAAGGGCTCCTGGATAGTTGGTTTTATAGTGTCACTTAATATTTTTTATTCAAAAGGCAGCAATTCTTGATATATTGGATACCTATGATTTTCTTCATTTATTGCTTAGCAACAATAACTGGCATTGTGCATCGGTTGGAAACCCCTTGGTGCCTTTTAGTGCATCATTTTCTTAATTTATGAAATAAGTAGGAATGTTGGTATTAATCATTTCTTCAATTGATGTTTTCCAGAGGGTAAGCAAAGGGAAGCAACACTTCAACATTGATCTCACACCATATTGTGATTAGGAAGATGTCAAGAGTTCTGTAAGTGAGTAGCAGGTAATTATCATTTCATTCATGGCATTATTAATGTTGAACTAGCGGTTTTATGTCATTACAAAGAACAAAGTAGATGTCTCTTGGCAGTAACTCCACATGCAATGCTATTCTGTTGTTTGATAATGTCTTTTAGCTGAAGGCAAAGATTAGGACTCAACATATATTCCATTTTTAGTCTAGGATGTAATCATAATTTGCTTATACAAGTAAGTACTTGACATCCCATTTTGTTGTAATAATAACATTTAGTACTCTTGCTATGTAATTGACACATTATTTCTAACTTTAGAATCACAATTAAACACAAACGAAGAAGAAAAAACACTGTTCTCCTTTCTTTTTGTTCTCTCTCTTATGTAGCACATGAGGAGCTTCTGAGTTTGCACAATTCCCTTCACTGACAAAGAGAAGTTAAAAGCAATAGAAACTAGGCGTGCTTTGTGTTACTTAGAATTTAGAAGTTCCTTCTGCACAAAATGAAAAGGGAAAATAGGTTCGAAAGGAATCTGAAGCATGCAATCTCCTCTTTATCAATGAAAGATCAGAAGGCTCCTTCACTTGATTTTCTCTATTTTGATTTTTCCTTGTTCTTGGATCCTTGTCTCTTCCCTGCTTCACTTCACCACTGTGCATGGCCAGTCTCTGTTACCAGAGCACTGTTGATGTCTATTTGTTTTATCTTTTTTCTTTTGTTCTCATCTCTTTAATCTTTTCTCATCTTTCTCCCTCAGGCCACAACACTCAATTTTGGAGATTGAAAAAGGTAAGGAAAATACTATTTGCGTGTCCTAATCTTTTTTCCCTAAGTGATGCAAATCTACTTATTTTCTTTCCTTCCTACAATTCTTAATCTTTTTCTTTCATTCTTTTTTTTTTTTAATCTTTTATACCAAATAGTATACACGAGGGAAAAATTATTTTACTTAGGCTATTTTCTTCAATTAGAATTTGGATACAGAATTGTTTTATTTTTAGTAGGGAACAAACAAATTAAAGTTTTCCAAAGAGAAAGATGTAAACAAAAAGAATGGATGGTGGGAGGGAGGGAGTAGTATAATTTAGTTTTTAAAAGATTATGATTAATAATTTGTAAAAGTGATTTAGTTCAAAAAGAAAAAGTAAATTTATCAGTTACATTTTCTATTTTTAACGTAAGTATTTTTAAACATAAATGAGTGACTGACTTAAAAGTTAACCGATTATTTGTCACTTAAATATTAATTTGCTAATATTTCAAAAGAAAATTATGGATACCCTAGCAACCTCAAGTCGAAATTGAAAATCGGGATAATGTCGTAAGCATGATAATGTCATAAGCACGTAGGAGCAAATCATTTATAATAATTATATTATAATTAATCAATTAATATTTAAAATTATATAAGATTTATCAAAATATTATTAAGAGTAATTAGATAATTAAAACATTATATTAGAAAGAATTATAGTTGAAAAATGTTGTCATATCTCCGTGTTCGGGTAAGAATAAAGATTTTTTTCGTAGTAAGATAACAAATCCAGCTGCCAATTCTGCCAAATTAGCGCCTAATTCGACGAATAAGAAGGCTCCATTTGGCAAAAGAGCATTAATGACTGTTTCGGATAAGTTTATCACTAACTATAAACCACCATTGGATCAGGAACTGCCAAACTAGTTGCTGATTTTGTGGTAACGGCTCTCTGGCTAGC